>OY365813.1:5365377-5632877 GCA_959347315.1 Bimastos eiseni | reverse complement strand
CGACAAAATACCATACAGTACAATACAATAGGGCCTATAATACAATACAATACAAAACAATACAAAAACAATGTGACGCAAAGAACATTCTTCGTTTCAAGCTGTTTGACCAGAAGACTAGTGTTGATCGTTTGAACACGATGTCACCAAATTTAAGTCATTAAATTCCTAAGCCCTGTTTGCTCATAGGGGCTTACTTACAAAATTGAGTGATGGTCGTGAGGGGAAGAATTTTGAAATGACTATGCTAGAGAAGGTCTAATCCTGACCATAGGATCATATTTACAGATGTATTGTGTATCTAGACATTTGAATTGCTGCCAATAGGAACGAGTGTATACGTAGGCTATCTAAGTAATTACTATAGCGCCTTTTGCCTGTCACAATATATACGCGAATTTGCGCGATGTAGGCTATTTCTACGTTCCCTATCGAACCAATGAATGTCGTTTATAAACTATGAAAGGATGTGAACTGAAGCAGATTATCAATTTGTCTCTGTATGGACTCTTTTGAACAAAGAGTGTAGGCCTACAAGCCCTACATCATGGTTTACCATTACGGCTTTTATTACCTCTGTGACCTATTATTTGTGTCAGTAATTGTTCTTGTCTAAACAGTTTCAAATTATTTCCATGCTTACGTTTTGTATATTATATATCAATGTTCCTGCGCCATTGACCAATTTCTAAATTGCCGAGAGCGCTTGTACACATACATACAGAGGTATGCCTTTAGATAATTATGTATCCAGATAGACAGCCTTAGAGACGCCTTTGTCTAGGGCCCTAAGCATTCATGCACCGTGGCTAAAGCACATGGCTAAGGCATGTATGAGTCTTTGTGCCTGAGAGTCCATACACATACAAAATGATGTAGTGTCTGCTTCAGTAGACACAGAGCTGCTTTTCAGAGTCTATCTGCGTTGCAAATAGATTGCGATGGGATGGGTATTGTGTCCCATCCGAATTGTCTGTTCACGGAAAGGGAATTCATCGATCTCTCTATAGACAGATGCTCTGCCTGCCCGTGCGATGTGCCCAGCGCACCTTCGACCGATCGAAAAGCCCCATCTTTTGGCCGATCCACAATGTCGCCAAATAATCCGCTAACAAAAGCCGAATTATACGCCAGATAAAGGAATGCGAAGAACTCTTCTTCGTATAGAGAACCAGCGTTTTGACTGGAACAAAGCTACGAGGAACAAAACGTTTCTGCCTATAATTAGCCTTTACGCGGCATATACAGAACAGGCGAACAATACATGATAAGTTGGACTTCTCCGAAGGCAGAAGTTGATAATTTAAGGCGGACGTCAAAGGCTCCTACTAGGTGTCGTTAAACACTGACCATTGCTACGACTCCTCTTAAGTGCATGTACAGACATAGATTGGTAATTTTATGCAGTGATAATGCAGTAAGACTTAACATAGGTCCTGTTTGTCTGCGTTATTGGAATCCTGTGAAATGACATCTGTGGAGTTTTACGGTGCTCGTTGAAAGCAAACCTAAGCATATCTAGATCGGTCAATTTGGTCTGCTCGCTGGGAAATGGCAGCCTGCGGTATAATAAAAAAAATTCTTAACCAAGTTCGATTTCATCTCTGCAGATTCTGTTCATTTCGAAGCGGGCTCGTTCGGGAAAAAGTGATTTCAGGCTATTTTCACAGATGAAGCTATAGCATGCCCGTGCAGGTTCATTCTCTGTTTTTGAGTTGTATCTACAATGTTAGGACAGGCCGACACAGCATCATGCCTTTTTTGTTTTTAAAATTTAGGCCTCGTCAGCTTTTCAGTAGCGTATTAAACTTCCTTACAGTGACTGGGTTTCGCTGGCCCAGCTTGTCTTTTTTCAGAGAGTTCCACTACTAATATTGAAGTTATAGTAACATCCTGCTTTCTGTTTCACGTTTTGCAAGAATACAATCTGTACTTTACAACCTAACCTGTAAGTTTTAGACCTATGCAACATGTGTGTCGAACAGCTCGGAACAGGATCTTTTGAAAACTGCATAAATAACGAATATTCTGCAACATGAGAGATTATTAATGTGAAAACGTAGGAGATTATTGAAGCTTAATTCAATAATTATTAAGCTTATAAGCTTTGAGTTAAAAGCTGTTAGGGGCAGGCAAATAATTGGCCTGGATTGCTAAATCCACCTTTGAAATTATGAGAAAATTAAACTGTAGATGACCAGACGTGCATTTAAAGCGGTTTTAAATCTCTCAAAGGCTCTTAAATGATGCGGCCTAACATTCACATCTTGAATAAAACATAGATGTCATAGACTCATCCAGTCCTTCTTAATTCCAATTAAGCCTATATTTCGATTATTGTCGCATTATCAAAATAATGTTTATGAGCTGTCAATTCTTAGGATTTGCCTCATATTAATTGCAAGTTGCCACTCATTGACCATGGTCTCGTTTGTCCCTATAGAAAATTCGCCACTATCTCATTCCGTTAGAGCAAACGTGTTTCGCTCGTAAAGTTCAAGCAAGTGGCACATTTAACGAGAAGGAATTTCTCTATCGTTAGCCTGCTCACAGAGGACTGAAAAAGGGCAGTGTCTTAAGTCAGCCCCGAGGCAGCCATGGGTGTGACATGTTGGTGACTTCATTTCTGGATTCTGCTTAATATATGAGGGCGGGTGGCCAATCCTCTAAAATGATTAAACCGTAATTTATCCATGTGCAATTTGATTCCATTCTGAGATAGAAATCTTTTAAAATTTAAAATAATTAAATATTTTAACCTTGTGGCCCATCATATCTTCCAACCAAATAAAAGTGCCCCTAAGTCGAAAAAAGTTTGGAACCACTGAACTAAAGCATACAGCTTAAACATTTTTTTCCTCTAATTTATGTTTATTCCATAAAACTTCTCAATTTAAATGTTACAAGTAGACTACATGTAGGTATGCATGCACATTTCAACGTAATTAAAACAGAAACAATTGCTGAGTTTGATATGTGGCTGCTCTAGAGATAAGTGCACACGAACTTTGAGGCACAGTTTAACTGCAGTCAGGTAAAAAAAATGCTATAGACAATGATGATGATCGAATTTCCCAGGAGAGCAGTTACTTTACAACACCTTACGTGGCCTTACCTCAAGTTACTTTACAGCACCTTAAGTGGTCTTACCTCAAGTTACCATGCCACTACCTTACTGTACAGATCATATCCTATCACCTTCTCCTGTCAAATTCCTTTGTTCAGTTAATTTCCACACTTTCCTGTTTTGTGTCCTTGTATCTGTATATCTACTCTAGTGTCTCTCTTACAGTCCTCTTCTGTTCTACTCTTTTCCATCTCTGCCTTCTTCACACTTCGTCTTCTGCAGAGAGTCTGACTCTTTCGTCAATGTATCTCCGTAATTATGTATCTAAGGTGTCAAGTGAGGCCCATCAACATTTCAACAGATGGAACAAGACATTTAGACAAAGGCAACTTACAAATGTTTGTGCTTACCAGAACATCTCGACAATCACGGGGCAAGAGCACACAGTAAAATTGCTATGCGATTAGATTAAAATTAGAGGCACATGCAACAGCATTGAAAATAAATAAACAAACGCGTTTTCATATGTCAGCAAAATGTCAACAGCAAAACTAGATGATATGAAGTGTTGGTCATATGAAATACAATACAAAACAAATGTATTTTGATTTAATGTCTTTCTAACAGTTCAGAAGTGCGCACACTATCGTTCGACAGAATATCGCTGATTCACAGAGCAATTGTGAGTAAAGAACTTGCTCAAGATTCCAATGAAAGACTTGCTCACAGTAATCACCTCAGTGGATGTGGATCGAACACGTACTCACCGCTCTACAGGCTGAGAGTTCCAACCATTCGGCTACCGCGCTCAATGCATTCCCTGTGTGCACACAAAGGCACGATGAAACATGCCATCTGACTTAATGCTTAATGTAGGCCTACATAGAAAACCTCAAAAGCATCAGATACATGAAAATAGATTGAAAATTTTACGCTCAACAAAATTTGGTGTCGGCAACTACGATGGTGCCACACTAAATGTAATTGTAATTTCTATTGCGCCAGCTTCAAATGACAAGGCATCACACAATGTCGCACCAAAACCAACTCGTAACCAAGTCAATATCCATGAAGATCTGTCAACTCAGAAATAAATATAGGTATTCATAGAGTTACCGAAGTTTTGCTTTGGGATATTTGTGACGTCATTCTCTTGCTGACAAACGACACGATGACGTCACTGAAGGTGAATTTCAGATCGATTAATCAGATTGGTCGTGTTGACCTTCAAAGATGAGCAGTATGGGTTAGAGTCCGGGCATGCAGGGAAAGTGCGTTCTGTAGACGGCATCTTCGGGTTTGTAAGCAGCAACTGGGAAGTACGTCATCGACCTCTGCCAGTCGCGTGAATCAAGGTACCCTGCAGGGTGGCAATAGGGAACCATGTACTGTTGACCATTCGGGGCCGAGAAGGGTCTGGAGGGCGACGGGAACCCGGCGAAGGAAGCAGCCGCGTACGGAGAGTACATGGCCAGGGCAGCAGCCGCGGCCGCCGCTGCAGCCCCCATCTCTGCCGATCTACAGAGGCCTCCTACCTGCATGTCGGCGGTTGCCTTCGCCGCGGAGTCCTGTAGATGAGAGTAGAAGGAGAAGGGCAGGAGGGACCCTGCGGCGGCGGCGGTGTGTGCGGTCGGCAGGTAGGCACGGTCGCGGTCGGCCGACAAGTAGGGGTCAGACGATGTTCCGGCGAGGAGGCCTGTCACAGGGAACGTGTAACGGTCCTTGCGGGCGAGCGGTTTGAGCTTACGTCTGGGGCGATACTTGTAGTCCGGATGCTCCTTCATGTGTTGGGCTCGCAGTCTCTTCGCTTCATCGATGAACGGACGCTTGTGCTCCTCAGTCAACAGCTTCCAATCGATTCCCAGTCTCTTAGATATCTCCGAGTTGTGCATCTTTGGATTCTCCTGAGCCATCTTACGGCGTTGTCCCCTCGACCAGACCATGAAGGCGTTCATCGGGCGCTTCACGTGGTCCATCGGTCGAGACGGGGACGAACAGCTCAGGTTGACTGGCGAAGACATCAGAGGTTTATCCGACAGCAAGCAAAGATTTGACCTCGGGACAGACCTCGGAGTTCTCGTTTAACCCCGATAGACCTGGGCGAGGATGTCTCTACTGGCACACCACTTCTTGCTTTCACTTCACCTTTTGCCTATTTCTTAGCATGTGGTGACAATGTATCAACTGATTCACCAATTTGTTGTCCACTTCCTTCTTCTCCGACAATTCTGATTAGGACAGAAACAGGTCAAGTCTACGATTTGGCAAGATCTTCTGACAAAGCGATTGCCTTTTAACGCACCGGTTATCTAGGCGCAGATTTTAGGAAGATGCGGCAGAGTTTAAGTTACGATTTCTTATTTTAAAATCCAACAATTGACCACGTACGTAACTTCGTCGAAAGATAGAAGTGATAAAACTGTGCATTTGACTAATAAATTGTCTGTTCGTGAAAATTCTGCATTTATTTTTTAGTCTCCTATTTCAAAAAATTGTCGCGCCTCTTTCATTTTACACTGCTCTATCCTCGAGCAGCATCTATCACAAGCAGTGTCTGAAGAAGTCAAGCATAAAGTTCCGCATAGAGTGTTACACGCAGCATCATCATCATCAGCAGCAGCGTAGCATACAATGCGGGCAACAGGCAGAGACAAGCGCTAGCTGTGTTGACACTGTCACGGTAACGATGCCACGCCCATCACACCGCACGGTGTCTCAATACGCCGCAACGAGGAAGCGAATGCGCTATCATTAGCAGGTCAGTCGTGCATGTTTTCACATATGGCTATAAGCCAAACTGGACACGTCAAAGTTAATCTTCTTCTTTGTCATCTTATTTGTCATCTTCCTTGTCATCTTCTTTGTCATCTTCTTTGTCATCTTCCTTGTCATCTTCTTTGTCATCTTCCTTGTCATCTTCTTTGTCATCTTCCTTGTCATCTTCTTTGTCATCTTCTTTGTCATCTTCTTTGTCATCTTCTTTGTCATCTTCTTTGTCATCTCCTTTGTCATCTTCTTTGTCATCTCCTTTGTCATTTTCTTTGTCAGCTTCTTTGTCATCTTCTTTGTCATCTTCTTTGTCTCACCAAGATTCTCACATTTATATTTTGAATATTAGCTACTTTAATCGCAATGCCACATTTGTTACCTCAAAGTTAAGGAACAGTTGCGAAACCAGAATCAATCAATCAAACAATCAAACAATCAGTCAATCAATCAGCTTTATTGTTAACCACAGCAGTACAGTAATGTATAATACAATAGTAGATGTACAGTCACTTACAATGGTTGGACCCAAAGAAACATTATTTCCGCATACAAGGTCTCCCTAATACCATAATACATCCAGTGCTGACTTGTTAAGTAGCATATTTATTTATTATCTTCTTATTATTTATTTATTTTCAATTTATAATGACTTTCTTTAGTGCATATTTATGATATTGACATTGTTGCTTTGTTTTCTACTAAAAACACTTCTATTGATAATTCGTGCAGTAGGATTTAAAAACTAAGATCATTTATGACATGTCACATGTCACAATGTGATGTACAATATGCACCAAGTTTTATGCAATATTAAACAAAGGCAATTTCTATTTTAGTGTTGACATAAGATGCATTTTCAGTCTGTTTTTGAACTGGTGCAATGTAGGAAAGCGGATTAGTAGGCCTATATTCTGGAGCGAATTCCAGAATACCGATGTTTGATATTTATGCGCGTACGATGTTGATGATAGGCCTACTTAGATGAGAAACGAGTAGAGTTTAGAGTTTGTGTAAAACCACGTGTCAAATTTTTTGGGTATTAGGCGCTTATGAACCTTAAACAAAAATAGCCCTGTCTGAGATGTGTTAATACTTTCAAAAGGCAATATTTTAAAGCTAGTACTTTTGTGTGACTTGAATCCTGCCTTAAATATTATTTAATTGCTGTTTTATACGCTGGTTCCCTCTGTTGCTGTGCCTCTCTCACTCTCACAACCTTTATTGAACACTGATAACACAGTATTTAACAGACACTTTCTGCTCATATGTAAATAGGCCTACACCCTCTCCCATCGAATTCCAAACAGTCTTCCAGCTCTTCCTGTAGATAGAGCTCGACACGAAGCTGTTCTTAAGACTTTTTTTCCCGCTGGGGTTTTTCGCCCTGAGAACGACTCTGGTCTATTTGTACTTTGAGAGGCGCTACAGAAATTTTAAATACAATGCCACATTGTAGGCATATGGCCAGTCTCTCGCAAGCAACTAAACATTTTATCATCCCAGCGTACGTCCTGGCGCGTTACACATATAAATAGGCCTACACAGATAGGGGAGACTGGGACTGATTGTCACGAGGGCAGGTTGTAACAGCGCATAAATCCCGGAAACGGTAAATCGGGGAACCAGCGTATACAGATCAAAACGCACGTCTTATCGTGTCCGATCTATTTTCCTTTTATCCTCGCTTAAGCTTCAACTTCAGAAATTTTATTCATAAATCGTGATTTTCGACAATAAAAGTAACCTTTTCCCACGCTTGCTTTTTTAAGATTACGTGACCGAACGCAAAATCTCGTTAGCTATAATAGTGTGCTAGCATTTTATTCAATCATCTTAGGTACATGGCCGGGACTAGTTGTAACATTTTCCTCAACGCTATTCTCAATGGTTTAAATACTTTTGTATGACTTGTATCTTGCCTTAAATGCTATTTAATTGCTGTTTTAAATTGACTCTTCTGATGATGATCATCATCAACCTCTGTCAGTTTTGATTACTGATAAGCAGCTTCCGACAACACCATCTGCAGCATTAAAGCCAAAACACCATCATTTTTCGCTCTCTTTTAATTCAGGACGCTGAAATATCTTTGTGATTTTTTTTTATTTCATAGTTGTTGAGCCCATTTGTTATAATTGAAGATTTCGCCGATATAAAGGCCCGATAGGTTAACATTGAATATTAATTAGTTATCTGGTGTTCACTGTGTTACAACCTCTCCCAATGTTGAAAGCGGTTTTACAATTTGCCCCATGCCTTGTTACAACCAACCCCAAGCCGGAGAAAGTAGTAACACTACAATTTTTTTTCATTGCAAATGTTTTCATAATTAATGGAGTTACACATCTGAAACGTTCCATAGTTATAGAGCACTATTGAAGGATTGTAATGATATATTGTCAACCGTTATTGGAGATCAAGTTCGGTCATAAAACACCTAAATGTGTAAATTGTTACAACCAGCCCCAGTCTCCCCTACGCTTAAAAAATATACGCTAACAATTATTAAGTTGTTTAAATTTCAGCTTCGCCCTTTTCTGACCATCAATTATTGAGCATAACTAGTTTCCTTTATTTAAACGTAAATATTGCAAAAAAATGTTCCTGGGCCGCATCCTTCCTCCACAACGCACTTTAAGACTTTTTGTGAGCACATTGCTTCGGTGGTGTGAGAATCTTTCAAACCTCCCTCTGCACATTAAGCACGTTAAGTCTTTTCGTCTCGTCTGCTATTGCTTCAGAATCGCCCAGGACCTACTGGAGTCGCCGCTCCAAAGTTAACTACGCATTCCAGTATATATACAGTAAGCAATTTTGGAATTCAATTATAACAATATGCAGATGATACTCAGCTCCATATTGCTCTGTAACACACTGATGAGTCTGGTAAACTAAAACTGGAAGAATGCCTCTCATCCATATATGCATGGTTCTGTTTCAATGGTTTGGCCATAAAGCCAGACAAGTCTGAAGCAATTGTATTTGGCTCATGTCAACGCCTGCGTTCTTTCCCTATGCTCTCTAGCATTGAACTGGCGGGCACTGCTGTGCCGCTTTCACACTCTGTCAAAACACTTGGGGTTAACCTCAAAAGTAAGCTCACATTTCGACCTGACATAACAAGCCTTTGTAAATCTTGTTTCTACCACATCAGGGCAATACGTCACATGAGGTCGGCTCTAACTCAAAATATGTCTGAAACTATAGCCTGCTCACTTGTCTCCTCTCGCTTCGATTAAGTTAATTCACTTTTTGTCGGTCTCACAGACCTTAAACTCAAAAGGCTTCAACATATCCAAAATACCTTAGCTCGAGTAGTGCTACGTGTCCCACTACGAACATGCTCCTCTGCCCTACTCCACCAGCTACATTGGCTCCCTGTTGAATTCAGAATCAAATTTAAGTTAGCTTGTTTGACCTACGAAGCCCTCATCACCAGTACATCTACCTATATTCATGCTCTACTGACGCCTTACATTCCTCCTCGTTGCTTACGATCATCAAGCACAGGTCTTTTAGTTGAACCACGATGCAGAACAGTTGCTTTCGTGCATTTCATGTCTCTGCTCCTAAGGAATGGAATCGACTGCCGCTCTCTCTTCGTAGCTCAAATTCACATCCTTCCTTCAAAAAGCGACTCAAAACTCACTATTTCTCTTTGGCTTTCAAGGATTTGCAAATGTAATTGCATCTTCTCCTGGCGACTGACTCTCCGCGCCTCAAATTCACATTTAGTTGTGACCTTGTGCGCGTTACAAATTTAATAAATAAATAATAATAATTAATAATATATCTCCTTAAATAAAGGTGTCTAAAATTCAGTTTTTAAAAAATAAATTTCATTTGTGCTCTATTAGTCATGCTAATTAATTATTCCCCATAAAGGAAAAGAGACATACAATCGACTTATGTATATTGCAGTGAAACTTCTATAACAATGCAATGTTAGTTAGCACTTTAATAGTATTGATTCAGCTGATAATTGCCTTCATCCATTTCAGGAATTGTAGTAAAAAATCATCATACACCTAATTAGTTATGTAACAAAAGCCATCTTAAAACTGTGTACTCTCTAGTGTCAATGATGATTGGACTGGATGTATGGAGCTCCTCTGCGTCTTAGTCATCGGACTTTTAATGGCGCTAAATTCACTTGTATTAATTACGGTAACTATAGCTGGGTAGTCGACGATTGTCACCACATATCTACATGTAGGCCTACTAAGACAGCATGATAATACACGGTAGTGACGTAAATCCTATCTAAAAAGTAAAAACACCATTTTAGTTTCCCTCCTGTTTCGCACTAGAAATGAGCATTACAGTATCACACAGAATGGATTGGTTTAATATTGCACTATAAGGTATTTTCAATAGGTTCGCGATACAACTCTACCTATTCAATAGGGTATGATGTATACAGAGTGTATAGCCTGGGTATTTAAGAAAACATATAAACTATTTACACATACTATAGAAAATGAAAACAAACATCTTGATAACACCTACCGAAATAATTATTTCAAATGAATTAATTTTAATTTAAACCAGAATCAAAACAAAGCACACAGAATGGAATTTAAGAGCGTTTAAAGCTATGCACAGGAAATTGTTAAAATTGTAAACAGGAAATTGTTAAAAGTGGATTTATAAATGATAAGTAAGAACGTCAAATCAAAACGAAGATTACTTAACAGGATTGCTGTGTGAATGCTCTTACGTAATAATGATAGGCTAATCTCAGTTGGAATCCTATCTACCAGATAGAGCCACGCATTTGACCCACAGCGGACTCTCATGTAGAGTACGTTGGTGTGTTATTGTAAGTCGATTGTCCACGGTATTTTCTTGTCTTTCTGACGAATCCTCCTTCGATCAGGCTGTAGCCCATATCAACGATGCTTTGACGCAAATCTCGCGGATGCGTGATTCCCAGGATGCTTTTCATCTGTTCAAGAACAATGTAAGCCCTATAAGATTACTAAATGCACGAGAAACCTAATAATAACATTCTCTATTGAAATTCTATCTTCGTGACAGGCATGTAGTGGCCTACTTTCGACCACTGCTGGTCCGCATCCAGTGATTCCAGTCTAATCCAAAAGCTTTTGTAGCGCCATTATTTATTGATGTCCATGAAATGGCAATAAAAGTCACGGAGAAGTTGAGTTGAAACCGATTGACTAGGGGACCAATAACCAGGCTGAGGTGGGTATGACGGTTAAAAGAGACGAGTATTAAATTTATGCCCTAGCCTATTGACATCCAAGAGAAGAAACCAAAGTTGTCGCAACTTTCGTAACAGAGGCTTATAGACAAGCCACTAAGACAAGCCATAAAGTCTAACCTTGTTCTTTTTGGGAGACACCGATCGAGTAGACTTCCTATCTGTCTTTCATGTAAGCCTTGAAAGTAATTTATTTAGCTTCTATTTAAGCAAATATATTTGTCGTCAATTAAACTTCTATTTATATGCACGAATTATTTTCATCGTCCCACTTCTCTTAAGCCAAGAAAATAAACAACTAATTATCGTGTCATACAGGAGACAATGTAGGCCTACGTGAGGCGATGATCACAACGTCATTAACTTGATTCATTGGTGTCATTGTAATAATTTATACGTGATGATTAAGAAATATATTTATTTAGAAAGAAAACAGTCTGACAAAACGTAGAAATGCTAACAAGAGTGACAGTGGATAATAAAAGTAGATAGAAGAGAATGACAATAAACTTGTAAATATTTGCATAGAATGATCTGTGGATAAATGGAGAGTTGACTTTGAGTGGGAATATGGTTGTGCGCTCTATATCTTTATTAGTGAATGTAAGGGGTTGGAGTGGAAATATGAGTTGGCAAAGAAAGGGGCGTCGAAGAAGTGGAGGTCGAGGGGACAAGTCCCACTAACTATTACAGAGGTGGACACGTTATACGTGTGTCCCCCCACATTTCCTACCGCTCTGATTGGGCACCCCCACTTGTCAACGAGATCGCCGCCTCTGGGCGAAGAACATGCTTGTGGTTGTGTAAAATGGAGAAAAGGAGTTTGGCATCTGCTACGTGTATGTTAGGATGTTCAGGGACTGCTGAGAAGGATTGTTCTAGATAACCTATTCATTTGACTCCTCTTAATAGTTTTCCAGGCGCTCTTTATCAGAGGTTAGGGTTTGACCCAACTTAGGCCTACTTAACCTATGCTGTTAATTAGGTCATATTGTGAAGTAGCCTACTGTGGTCTTAGGTCTACATATGAACATGAATGAGGTCATATTGAACAGTTGATCGAACTTACTTTTGAGCCATCGATTGCTTGATATTTTCCGTCAAGTGGCTGCGCCCTCTTCACCGCTCTGTCGAAAAGGGCCATGATCCTTAGTAACCACGATGGACACTCCTGCGTCGGAATATCGTAACCTATTGGGAGAAATATATCACATGTCCCTTTATTATGTGTCTTAGACTGTAGGCCAAAGCCTATCAATTTGAAGATATAGTTTAACTATGTGGGCATGTATGTATTTTTGCAACTGTTTATTTATAGGCATATATTGGTATAGTTATGTACATGTGTGTATATTCGTATTGGTCACGCATAAGGCCCACGGTGTTTAGCCTACATGTATGTATGTCAATAGATTATTGTGCATCTTATCATTTAGATAGCATCTTTTTGTTGACTGTTCTGGGTCTGCACCTCATATAGGCCTACGAGTCACAGTCGTGGCAAAGCTATAGGTACAACATCAATAATTTACACCATAAATCAGAAAATTGTTGCCGCGTTACGACGCCATATTGGTTGTCGTTGTTATTTTGGTCCCAGGATAGGCTCACGAACGGATATATGAAAATTTTTAAAAGACGTTCGCTGGCGAATTTCTAAGTCAGCTTGACTATTTTCAACTCGCAATAAACTTTCAATTCCGACATTTTTACATTCTTGGTTTCAATTTGCCGACATTCGATATAATAGCAACCGTCATTTGCGTTCGCACACTCTGAAGGCTGTGCTAATTTTAAT
Source organism: Bimastos eiseni (assembly GCA_959347315.1). NCBI lineage: Eukaryota > Metazoa > Annelida > Clitellata > Crassiclitellata > Lumbricidae > Bimastos > Bimastos eiseni. Next base: position 5,620,016 of record OY365813.1, on the reverse strand, counting down.
ATACATTCACGAGCGTTGGTTTATATATACACATGGACTCACTCGGAGCGCTCGCCAAACGGAACACTCGCGATCGAGGCGAATTTCAGGGGCAAAGACCCGGACCCAATTGGATCAAAAGTCAATCACAGGTGAAGCTGGGCTGCAATATAACGGAAAGAAGTAAAATTTATTGAATACCTTGAGGTTGAAATTCACGCTCGAGGATTTTGGCCATGTCTTCTACCCACAGATCGCCACCACCGTGCACTATGGTCCGCCTCCCTACACATCACCACAAGAACACACTAACGCGTTTAAGGTACAACTTTCGTCAAAAATATCATAGCTAATCGTGATATAGGGCACCGAGTACAAAAGTGTGTGCAGAAACAATGTTCTCGCAACAGTAGATATGTCTAATATACACTCGTTGTGTTATTAAGTTAAATTGCATTGACACTATGGTCATTCTCACGGTGATTGCTGAACTTTGTACCTAAATACATGCAATGTGAGATGTGTATAGGTCTACACATCCCCAGCGATCTTAGGTACATGTAGGCCTTTGTATCTTAGCTTCTCTAGGGCGTTGTAAGAACATCTGAAAACGGTGTGCGTTACTTAACATTATTAGTTGTGATAAGATTTAGATCCGTAAAGCTTAGACGCTGGATTCGAAGAATACTTACATGCTGCCTGTGGAAGAGTTAAGGCTCTCACGTGAGCGAGTGCCACATCTCGTACGTCGACCGATGGAAAGTTGAATCTCGGAACCAAAGGAATATCTCCTGTCAGCAGCTTCCGCGGAATCTACAGAAATTTTTCCGTCTTTGGGGCCTAGTTATTGCAAAATCATCCAACGCTTAGGTTACGACTTAGGTTTTAATTTTATAGGCTATTACATGTATCTGAGTACATATCTTGAAGGGACGCTATATAAAGCTCACATTGAATGATTGATTGATTATTGATTGATTATTTATTTATTATTAATTGATTAATTGACTATTGATTTATTATTTATTTATTTATTATTAATTGATTTATTGAGTGCCTGACTGGCTGAATGAATGAAAGATTGGTTGATTGACTGATTAATTGATTGATCTGATATACAGTGCGGCAATCAATTGAGTGGCAAAGACCGTTCCACTGAAGAGATCTTGCGGTGTCCCTTCTTTCACGCAAGTCTGTCCTTCGTTCTATCATATATCCTGGCCTTCTAGCTTTCATTCACTTCTTTCATTCATTCCTTTATTTATTTTTTCTTTCTATTTGCATATGCGCACGAAAACAAGTCCGTCTGCCAGATGAGTGATATCATAAAGCTAATATTATTAGACATAATAATTATCATTATGCTAGAAGTTATATATTATAAATATTAGGTCATTTCTATTGGTCAGCGATCCCAAGTGTTCATACCTTTCTATTATACTTGGCACCTGCGGTGGGCCGTCTTCTAAGAAGTAGCTGTTCTGGGATTGGCTTCAGTGACTGCATGCCTTAGCTCACCTAGGTATATAATACCCTGCCTAAGTATTTTAGCTGGTTACGCATATCATCCTCGTTATAAAGGCGTCGTTAAATAAATCTATATCAGTCAGTTTTAGCTGGCTCTTGACTGTTCAGCTCATACGAGGTAAAGTCTGTGTAACGTGATTCTTATTATTATATAGGGAACTTATTATTATGTAATTTATTTGAAATATTATTATTATTATTATTATTATTATTATTATTATTATTACTACTACTACTATTATTATTATGGCTGACAGTTCTTTAATTGTCGATCCCGGTGGGCTGTTTGAACGTGCCTCTGAACGCTACGACGTTGAATCTTTGAGTGCAAATGGAGAGACGTTGAAACAAGTGCACGGTCTCCATAGGATCTCCTGATACGGCGGTCATGCGGCGACCCAACTCCGTCAAGAACTCGCGTCCAGCGCGATTGATGGGTCCCAGTGATTCGAATGCCAAGGGAACGAAGTCATGTGTGGTGGGAAGAGTAGAATACCTAGAATACTTTCGGTCCGCGGCATGTTCAGACGGTGCGTCTGAACATGCCAGGCGCTTCCGAAGACAGGTGGCTGTAGGAGGCGGCGCACGTGTGGATAGTTGTTGCATCCCAAGCGATGTACTTGCCTCTCGCCCACGGGATGAGTGTCGCTCCATTCGGTCTCTTTCCGTCGCTCCGGATCAAACCTTGTGGCTCCTTCGAGGATGCCTTTAAAAGGGCTCTCCAGACAATATCATTCAAGGCGAAGTGTCGGGCCGCTCTTCCTGTCGAATGTCTGCAAACAAGACCGTGATGTCCTCCCAGGTCAGTGGTTTCTCCACACTGACGTTGATGCGGCGCACAGATGTTGAGTCCCAGGCGAAAGCCCACCGCCACCCTCACGGCCTCATTGCTCAGACCCAACCCACAAGAGATGACGGGAACAGTCGAAAGCCAATCTCCAGAGTGGGGTGATGTCATCGCGCCCAGCCTTGCCCGGTTTAGTGGGTCATAACTGGAAGACAACACTGCAGCCTTGTCGATGTTAATCAAGGGTCTGTCCCAGACCTTCTGACTGGTTAGGGCCGATACCTCACCATCTGGGAGTGTTGGTGTGCGGGCCTCAAGGATTTCTTCCTTATGATCGTCGATCCAATCCTTCGAGTCGAGAACGGCGGCAACGAGCGACCTGGTCGATGCTACTGAGGCTATATAAGCTGAAGATGCCAGCATCGACACCCGCCTAATTCCTAATCCGCCGTCTCTTGTCGGAAGTGTGGCCTGTTTCCATTGTATATCGCTGAGCTTGATGTTAAGGATGTTTTCTAATCCAACTTGCATTTGGTCGTCCATCTTCTCTAGAAGGGGTGTCCCCAGCAGGGCGCTGCACGTAGGAGGCAGATCAGTTTCGCCGCCCCGAAGCATGAGCGTAGCAGCATAAGTGCGGCCTGAGCCTGGAGGCAGGTCAAGTCCTTCAATGCCAATTCCAGAGAATCGCTATGTTTGAGAAGAACTTCGTCCAGCGCTTGTCCCTTGAACAGCGGAGCGCCAAAAAGAATCCTGGAAGTCTTCAAATTCCAAGTCGATTTCAGAACAGTATTCACATTTGTTTCTGTTCAGCCGAATGCCGTGCGAATACTCAAGTTCATTGATTGCAGCCAGGTCCTGCTGCACCTCCTCCTTCCTGCCCCCAAGCGAGATGTCGTCAAGGTAGCCCAGTCTGAACCCAGAACGGAGCGATTGGAGAGTCGACTGTAGCGGCAGACAGAATAACAGCGGGCCCAACGGATCCCCCTGTTGAGGCCCCATCTGAGACTGCATCACAAAGGAACCAAACTGTAGTATGAACTCCGCCGAGTAAGCTTGATGGATGAACGCGTATAGCTCAGGTATTGTATCATGAACTGCCCGCAGCATGACATCTCTTCTTAAGGTATTGAATGCATTGGCAAAGTTTAGCTTCACAAAAACGTGAATTAATAATAATAATAATATTATTATTATTACTATTTTATTATTATCATCGAGACTATGCTCTTGAATTATTGTAGCCTCGTGAGGCTCACCTTTATAAGCAGGATTATCAGACGAGTATTAGGTCCCTGATGATTAAGGATGATTAAGTAGTTACGAACTTATGATTATGAGATTATATGAGCAAGTTGTTTATTACTTGTACGTAGTTTCTGCGTAATGAATTGTGAACTTATTATTGATTATCTTCACTGGCATGGTTGATTTAGTCTGGCTCTTATATTCGTGAGCAAAATGATAAGAAACTGATGAAAGCTATTTATGAGTCGTTTATCGGGTGCCCGTGTGAGCTACATTCCTAATACCCTTATGGAGCCTTGTGGTGTTGTTGATTATTTTGCTGATTGTGCAGTTTGGTAGATGTAGAACTCATCGTTACCTATAGATTAAGGAAATGATTTATGAATCCACGCACAGCAAAAAGGCTGCGGGAGCGAGTCATTGAAGTATTGAGATATTGTGATTTAGGGATTCACGTACAGCAAGAATAGCTGCGGAACTCAGATCGACAAATATAGATTAGTGCATCATATATATGTATATACAGATACTTAACCAGGACACTGAAGAATGACAGTGATGGCGAAGCTAACGATGGGCGCTACATTATCGGGTGTACAGTTCATAATACGTAAATCAACATGCACACAAGTAATAATAACGTTTCCATGATACTTGGTGGAGAACCGGGTTAAGTTTGAAATTTATGGATTACTAGATTAAATAATTTATAGATCCTCGTGATTTAATTAGGCTTAAGTCGTGTAATTAATTATCCTACCAATGCAGTCGTCCCAGGCACTCCGCACAGAAGCGGACCGATGACATTGGTTGGATTGAGAACGGCCAGTTCGAAACGTTCATTATCTACACAAGGAAAGTTAATTAAGATCAATTAGTAATGCCATTTGAGAACACAGTATTAGCACATTTCACCGTTGTACCATATGTTTCCTCCTCTGCTTGACCTCCCAGATTCTGGCCTGGCACCGAAACAAGCAAAGCAGTTTGGTTATTATGGACTTGATTGATATAGCGCCGCCGCTTTGGCTAGTCTATTATGAATTGGTTTTCGTGTTTTCGTGTGGTGTCGAGAAATTTCTAAGATTTAGATCTACATTACTAAGTTTGTGTTATAGCTTACAGAATGTAAACCAGTTTGTTTGAGGTATTTCCAGAGTGACTGATTAAATCCAAATTTTACCTGGAAGTTGAGAGACAAAGTTCCATGCAGCTCTTTCGGAAAGCGCCTTGCTCTCGACGTAGGCGTCCTTTGGAGTCACTGGGTCCGTCCAATCATCCTCTGTAAACACTTTTCCAGCAGGGTCTCTGTCTCCAAGATCACCTGCAGCGATTTAAGCAAGACAGATGCATTGAACGGTGATTGTTGCAGAAGTAAAGTCATCATCAGAAAGAGTCACAAAATTGCCAGCTTCTTCGATTGGCATTTGCATTAATATTTTAAACAATTCATTTTCTTATCGAATATAGGCCTATATATGCACCTGCATTTATAACCATTTTTTTTAATCTCTAGGCTCTATTGCTTTCCATCTTTTCTTCTCGTTAGCCCTATCGTCGTTCTTCTTTCCACCGAGTTTTCATGGACTACAATAACCTTAGAATTATTCCGGATAGCCCACTCTAGCGACGTAGGGAGTCATTTGGCGATAAATTATGCAGATGAACAGAGTTATTGCTATTTGTTTTTATTACCATTTAATGTCATTGTTATTCACCTATAATTATACACTTAATGCGTGGGTCTAAAATCGTACACATTCGCACGGAGAGGGGCCAGTATTTCAGAATTACTGCGCACAGACTAAATGGACAGCCACTTATTCAAACGCAGTTTACCGAAGATGGCGACTATGGAGCTAGTGAGAACGACCCGTTTAACGCGGTGTTTGTGACTGGCTTGAAGAACAGATAGAGTCCCATTCACGGCAGGTTTTATGATGTCATCCGCGTGTAGCGGGGCTTCAGCGGGAAAAGGACTTGCGACATGTATCACATTACGGCAGCCTTGCACGGCGCTACAAAAAGCAAGTAGGTAAGTTTTGTGTTCAAATTCATCGTTGACTCCATGAACAAAGAACCATGAAGAGGATGATTGCATTCGATGGGTTTGGTGTACCAGTGTCATGTATACGGATATTATATATCAGGCCTAATAATTAATATAATGTCTAAATAGGCCTATTTGCGACTTCGAATTATTTGGATAGTTAAAAGCGTGTGCATCTTTATTGGTTAAGGACTGATATTTTTCGATAACAACATTGCATCAAAAAAGATGGTACAGTATGCGAAAAGCTATGCAGTTACAACATGTTTATCAGCTATAGGCCCTAGGGTATGTGGGGGCAAGTTGGCTAAAAATAAGTTTTATCGCACTTGATCGTCAACGATAATGCTAACATTATTTTTATCTCAAAACACAGCTATTAATACCGGTTACACTCTAGCACAAATTCAGGCATCACACTATTTTGTAAGTTTATAAAAAACGATCTCAAAAATATTCTGAAAATCAGCCAACTCGCCCCTGCTCTGGGGCAAGTTGGTTGCCTGCTTGGGGCAAGATGGTGGCAATACAAATCATATGCATAAAACTGAATTGTAACAGTAGAAAGCGAATGCGTTCAGCGTGAATCAAATTTGTTTCCATTAAAGGCATTTAACCTTAATAAAGATGTCAGACAAAAACTACGTAATTAATATGGCAATTTCTAAAAAAATCGCAATGTCATTTATTGGCTCTAAACACCGTCTGACTGTCTGCCTGCAGCCTGCCTGGCTATCTGGATCTTGACCTCTGCCTGTCGATTTTGTTTTGATTAAGAACATGTTAATAAGCTGGTTGCGTCGACAGCGCTTTTGTTGTCGCTTTACAAGTTTCGAGTTTGCTATTACAATAACATCAGTTTAATGTAACAATTACTAGACACATCGATAATTACCTTTAGGCCTATAGTGGTGCCAGTTGGCTGACCTTTGGGGCAAGTTGGTTGCATCCGCCAACTTGCTCCCGCCAACTTGCCCCAACAGGTCCACACTACAAAATCTCGTGGTCACTGTTTGCACAACGTGATTTGGATAAACAAAGTATGCCAGTAATTAAGCGCTATGAATGTTTAACAAAGTAGCCCATCTGCCATATTTTTCGCAATTATGTGGATTATGATATACGATATTTTACAACAGTGAAATATTTTAACCAGTAAATAGGACAACCTACTTTTAGGTAACAAGCGAAAATAAAGCACCCTAGCACACGGCCGCCATTAAACAAAAATCAGGCTTGACATGCTCATCGATAAACTTCTTGTTAGACGTCTTTCCTGCCATGCAATATAATTATATAGCGCAAACACCAACTTGCCCCCGCAACCAACGTACCCCCACCTCCCCTACATACATACATATATATAACGAATATTTAATGCGAAATGTTAACATATGGTTAATTTTTGAGCATGTGATTTCCCCACAGGTGTGTTCTACATTACGCACTCATATGTTTTTTTCTAGCCAGAGTTTTTATCTTGCGCCTGTTTTATGCAAGTCAGAGATAAATTCAATTATCTATTGATATTATAATTGCTCTAATTATTGTTTTTGCCAGTTTACCTGCCCTTCGAAGCAACAGCCTTTGTAATAACGATCTAGTTAGAAGAGAAACGAGTTGACTGGATGCACTTTTAATTGCACATTCTGTGACCTTACTTACCTTGTCCAGATATGCAGGAGCTCTTGCTGGAATGAACTCATTTTTGATACCACCGCTCATTCGCCGTCATCTGCCTCAGACCTCTCAGTTATCATCCCACAGGCTGAGGCTTCCATTTAACATCGAAGTCTCTTCAAGAAATCCTACTCTTATCCAGCCAATCATTATCCAGTCAATCACCCGCCTTCGATACCATCTCGTCCTCTACACAACCCACTTTGTCAAGTGCTCTGCCTCCCCTCTCTCTGTCTCTGTCTCTCTCTTTCTGTCTCTCTCTGCCGGTCTCTGTCTCTCTGTCTGTCTTTGTTTCTGTCTCTGGTTGTCTGTCTGTTTCTCTCTCTCTGCCTGTCTCTCTGCCTGTCTCTCTCTCTGTATGTGTTTGTCTCTGTCTCTGTCTGTCTGTCTGTCTCGCTCTCGCTCTCTCTCTCTCACTCTCTCCCTCTGTCTTTCTCTCTGCTCCTCTTCATCATCATGATCATCGTAAATGAGCTTGATGATGATCATCATCAGGCCTTACTTACATTATTATTATTCGGCAATATTTCATCACTATTATTACATTATACGGCATTAGTTAATTATTGTCAAAATTATTATTATTATTTTATTATTATATCTATGCTTATTATTATTATTATAGTTATTATTATTAGCCAGATACTTATTTGCACTGATCAATGAATAATCACCTGATAATCGCTGGTAGTTGGAAAAGATATGTGATATATGATATGGGATAAGGTAGGCTATTGATGCAATGACTTCATGAGTATGATGAGGGTCAACTAACAACATACACAGTGCATAACAGTTACATTGTTAGGCTTATAAGCAACAATATCTGGTTTTTAACGGAATAGACTGACTATTGGAGCGTGTATACGAACCGATCCCATGAGTCGTGGTCGTTGAGATCCGCTTCAATCAACTCCAGTGGATACCTGGAGTTTGGACCGAGTTTTAACAATGGCTTCACCTTCAGATCGTTATTCAGGCATCTCACCGTTCCTCTGACTCTGTACCCGCTACGCATCAGCAGATCAACGATCTGACTGGCGATGAAACCGGAAGCCCCGGTTACCAAGACGACTGTACAAAAGAAAATGAGGCCTTTGAGGATGAAGAGACATAATTTTTGCACTGTAGGTGGATTATACCATATCAGCTGTTCTGCCTCATCTATCTGGTCTATCTGGTAAAATGACTAGGACTTTCACTGGACATCGATCTATGGACAACCCTTCTGAAATGACGCAGCGCTCCTGAATAAGCTTGTACCCTGCGCTTAGAACTACAGTATGGCTTTGGAAATGTGGGGATTGCGATGGTTAGAGCGCTCGACATGTATCGCGGAGAATTATGAGTTGGAGTCTTTGAGCCAGTCCTTCATTTGGTATCGCGTTAATTGATCCCCGTCAGTTGATTCCCGTCATTTGGTCCCCTAGTCAATTGTTTCCTTCATATCTCTAGCCTTATGCTTAGAACTTTATGCTGATCATATCATAACTCTCAAATACGCTTTTGTTTCTTTATCATTTTAACATTTCGTGCTCTTATACATCGTTCTTTTAATAAATGGAAAAGGTCGCAAGTGGAACATGAATGTTGTATCAATTGGGCTGGTTTCAATAGGCAGGTTATCCATTGACGAAGACATCAATGTTGACTACGTAACAGTCTACAAGTAGGGGACCAGTCATCCGGAGATCAACTGACGAGGGATCAAAAGACGTAGAACCCGTCATTTATATAATTGTTCTACACCGTCAAAGTTCTATCACACAGTCGTTCGTTGTTAATGTTTTGAACTTGAAAGGAAGGCAATATGTAAAGCAGGTGTATCTCACCTTTATAAGTGTGATCAGCTTAAATGGGTCGAACAAACGTGAAAAAGTATTATTCTGCATTGGAAAATTGGGTTCGATCTAAGGGGAAAGAAAGCTAGATTGGTTTTGAAAAGAATAAATTTTATGTAGTCTCCCTATGTTACTTACTCTCTTCATCTATCGAAGTTTGCCCATTAGAAGCCATATTTGTTTTTGAATTAATTATAGTTTTGTAAAAATGATTAGTTGGAGACTAAGACCTTTGTAAGTGTTTGCATGCGTTTGCAGATAAACATTTACATGTAGCCTAATATATCGATTGCACATAGAGAGCTATTTTTACAAATGCAACATAGTAACATGCACGTTAAACTATGAATATTTCGATCGTTTGGCGCCATTGATTTTTCTCCATTCAATCGTGCATCCATTTCTTCTAATCACTGCATTAAGCGTATCTCTCCTAAGGACGTAACTAAGAAGCGCCTCCTGTAAGGTGCCAACGAAAAAAAAATGAGCTGTTGCATGTGTTGACAAAATGTGTATGCGGCATCTTTAGGCAAGAGATGTATGGCATACTAAATGCGCATGTGCTTGTACGTATTTTGTTTCATTTGGGTACAATGTATTTAGTACTCCACTCTTATAATTACGTATGTCCTACAGGATAAAATGTTTCTATCTGGTGATGCATTGGTGTGACATGTAGAACGACTGACATAGTGTCTGATAAATCAATTAAATCCGCCGGTTTATTTACCTATATAACAGGCGATCATTTACCATCGGAGTAGACCAGCTTGCGTCCACTGATTGTGAGTGTTTGGGTAATCTACCTAGACATTTATGATCAATGTGAATTTCTGGGTAAATAGTGTTAGGTGAATATTCAATGTCAGATGAGAGGCTTAAGTGTTTCCACAATACCTTTTCTAAAGAAGGTCATTCTGTTACACATTATCTATAATATAGAGGAGATGGAGGATGGTCCACCCTTCACCTTCTCTTACCTAGCTACAACATTACAATGATGAATGAAGGAAAGTTAGCGAATACAGTAACACAGAACAATACAGTTCTTCTGTAGCTTTAAGCACAATTTAAATTGTGCTTAAAGCTGCGCGAATGCTTCTTCATTGATAATTAATTCGTTACGCTTAATTCTGTTTCCTGCACTCGATTTCGACTCAGAATTGTCCTGAAACAGAGTCGAATTTTCAAGTGTTCCTGGCTATAATAGCATAGGTCTGTTTACAATCAGGCAATTTTTAATTTCAGCCTTTGTTCAGCGTAAATATAAGGGCCACATCATGAACCTTATTGTCTAATTAGACTGGATTGCGGATTACTAAGATGAGATCTATAAAATACGCATTACGATCGTTCTAGTGTACCATTTAGGATGACAATTTAACATGTTGCATAAATGTAAGTATGTCAATCGTGATGAGACTAACTTCCAGGATCCCTTGAAACGAATGATGAAGGTATTCCATTGTTCGGTGCTACATAATAAGATGTCGTCAATCCACTTCTGTTCAATGCGCAAAATGAAGAGGCCATTGCTTCCTCAGATTACACTGCATATAAATCAGATGATTATACTAACAGTGACTGAGACATGTAGACTCAGTTCTTCGTCCAACGCATGGGGTCTCATAAGCTAACCTAAAATGACCCATTTTGATCACGACGTCACGCTGGAGCGACGAAGCATTGCAGATAGCTTGACAAACAAATGCAACTGAAAACTTTCACCCGTCGCACTCTCAGACCAGTGTTATGTTGTTACGGCCAAGGTATGTTAGCCTAGATATTATGATGAAGTGTGTGTGTGGCGCCTCAGTGTCGCGTTGTGGGGAATGGACAGCGTCCCTCGATAATAGGAGAACTATCTTGCCGCCGATAACTGTGGCATTGCATGAAGGCTTTTGAAAGGAGCAGTGGTGAAGTTGTTTATGTTGAGGTAGCTGAACTCCAAATCTAAAACCCCAACGTATACACATAATATTATAGTAGTTGTTTCAGTTTAACGACACTGTGCGATAACAAAGATCAGTAGCGTCGTCCTCTTCCTCCTTTAGAATCCGCTTGGGATTGGCATTGCGAGAGTGCATCCAGTGCTGGAGTTAAACCTCAGCGTGTCCTTGTGATTAAGCTTGTATGGATCTTAACCGATTCTCGCTATTGGCTGTTTCAATAAATATTGAATGCGCGAAATACGATATTGTGACAACAGTTAGGCCTATGTCGAGGTGACGGTTCCTCTCTTTTAAGTAGTTCATCTCAATTGTGACTTGTCAGGTGGCTGGTCTAAAAGCAAAGCAGTCACTAGTTTAGAGAAAACATTTTTACGCAGCCATATTAATACTTCCAAATAATGTGCTTCCACTTAAGCGGATAGATGTTAACAGCAAATTGCTGTAAGCTTTGGTTTGCGTTTACAGAAAAGCAACTTGTGCAGATTAGAGCATTGATTCTAAATGTACACATGAACTACATGCCTTAGACAAGATTTTTCAAAACGTTTGCAGAAGAAGAAGAAGAAGAAGAAGAAGAAGAAGAAGAAGAAGAAGAAGAAGATGATGATGATGATGATGATGATGATGAAGAAAAGAAGAAGAAGAAAAAATCCACTTTGTAGCTTTGAAAGAATGCAAACATAGAAATTGTTGGATTGATAATTAAATGAGTCACAGAGTCTGAAAAATTCGTTTTTCCAGAGAAACAGTGTTATAAATGCGCGAAAGAAGATAAATAAATTAAATTCGTTACTAGAGATCTTCAACTGTCCCGATTATAGTAATAATTCTTCATTGCATACTAATGTATGCTTCAGACATTATTACTTCTCGTATAAACATACAAGCACTTAATTAGGAGTATAGATAGTTGTATGATAAGAAAGTCAGATTTCACCGTTGATACAAAGTCTTCGATTGTTGCCTAGCGTTGTTGTCTAGTGTAGTCTTATCGTCACAGTTGCGATGGAGAGTTGTTGTCACTGGGAGGAACTGAGTAGTTTTTAGTCTTCCAGACAAACCCTCCTTCGATCAAACTGTAAGCCATATCGAGGAAGCTCTGACGAACATCCATCGGTGTAATTCCCAGAATACTTTTCATTTACAGAAATATAAAATGAGATTGTCCCGCATGTTTCAAGACTAACGATCTCATGGAATACAAAGAAGTTTAATGCAAAGCTGTCTGCCTAAGAGGAGTGTGGAAGAATCAGGTTAAGTAGTTTACCTAACCGCGTAGGCCTAATATGTGTGCATGTATCCATAAACATTAGAATATATGGAAAGATGAGACGGCGAGAGAGGGCACAGGTGATCCGCCATCATATGTCAAGGTTATAAGAGGATGTAGTCGTTAACACTTTATACCCATGGATGCCTCAGAACTCGTTTAAGGAACCATACTGATGACAAGTATAGACTGAGGAGTTAATACTTATTGTGTGGAACGTTGTTGAAACCCAATTTCTATTACTAAATATCACATGAATTTGATGTCTTGCGTTAGTTGCACGTGGTTATGCAGATCACGAGTTTTTTCTAACAGGCGGTTTATTATAGGGCATGTGACCATGGGGTATACCAGCGATGCCAACCACATACTGCGTCCAAACTAGACGAAGCTAGTGTAGCTAAACTATTTGCCTCGATGAAGACAGGCGTTGACACCAACGGAAGTTACTGGAAGAAGAGCTCCATAGTAGAGTAGGTTGAATACAGTCAGAGTATCCCACAGGGATACCAGGGATACAGTCAATGTATCCCTTTCATAAAAGGCTGTGTCCCGACACAATCTCTACTACTAAAGCTTCCCACTGGATCGGCCTAATCTACTCTGGAACATATTCGTACCTCCGGTGAATCTAGTTAAGAATGAATTCTCCGCTCGGAGATTATATTTTAAAACAAAGTCTCTATGAAGACAAAATATTTCATCCTCCGTTGAAATAATTTCTCGTGAGACGACGTTTAATCTCTGAGAAAGACAGTCATGTTTCTGTAAAATTTAGTGCTAAAAATTGTAAGCAGATGGATTGTTCGTGTGTTAAGCCTATTTCTAATTTGTTGGAAACTTTTTAATATGTCTAAACTATATGTTACAGTAATGACATTAAATTTGTGAGATTTGTTGCAGATATTAGGCATATTTGTGACAATTGCAAACTTTTCACTGGTCTGTCATTGAGCTTTTGTTAGTTGTAGTATTTAGGCTTACGGACTAATCTATTGGCATGTACACGGCGTGTGAAACTCGACGACCCTATTTGCGAGAAGATATTTTTCCCTTGCTTTCCCCATTGTCGCAAATTATAAACTGACCAATAAAGGCACTGTTTGCCTGATCGGTGAACAATCAAGCTCTTTTGTTATCATTGATTAGGAAATGAAACAACGGATTGACATTTTAGGGGACTTTGTATCTAGGTGACGGCTAAGGCGTGTCATCGTCGGATCTCGTGCTGCAAGGATAGGCTATGTGATGAAAAGTATGTAACAAAAGAGCTTGTGATATTTGGACAGCATTTGTAAATGGAGCAATATGACGAAAGGCACATGTCAGAAGCGTCTCTGACCTACCTAAGAAACACTTGCTGATTCTCCTACCTAGTAATAGTCTTTCCGGACTAGAATAGCCTAATATGTGTCACCCTTACACTGTCTGGGAATAAAGTCTATCTATTGAAATGGACAATTGCTTCATTTATCATCGCCTCAATTACGGCTGCCATATTATTTAAAATAAGATTTAATACTAGCATTATTAAATTACTTAGATGTTTTTCGTCGTGTTGAAAGATCAGAAAGCCGGTCTACTCGTATGTATGTATGTACATTGTATGTATGTATATATATATGTATGTATGTATGTGTCGCGGGTTTCTCTCTCGCCGGCTCCTTCTTCTAGATGACGAGATTACCGCCGGTTCTTTTCCTCAATCACCAAGCTCAGCAACACGACACACTGGATGGTTTTAATATGTATATTTAATTATATATATACACACAACTCATCCTATCTACACTTACTGGAGTTATTAGTGTTCTTTTATTAAATGCTTCCCTGGGTTATGTTGGAGACGGGGTTCCCCAACTACGTTGATTACTCTTATCGTCAGAACGATCTAACGTCTCCCCAGTTCCAAAAACAAGTCCCTGTTCCTTCGCTTGCTATACTATATGAACCCTTCTAGAGGCGATTTCCTTCGCCACTCCAAACGCAAAACTCGTATCTCTATTGGACGACAGATCACCTGCTGAAACTATTACTAGACCTGGTTGGTCGGATCTTGGTGTCCCTAGCATAACGTCATATCCCTAGAGTCGTACAGTTACTGTTTGACTTGCGGCTGTTATGGCTGAGCCTTGTTAGTGTCATAGACAGGCAATAGGTTCCAGAGATCTAGTTACATTATTATAGTTATACCGCCTTATAGGTTGCGCCCTTCGTAATCGGAATTGTCCCTTATTCTTGACCAGTGTCAACAAGCCTGTTCAGACCAGATCTTCAGCTGGTTCATGAATATCTTGTCCATGGGTCGCAGAGATGAGAGGGGCAGGCGGCTCAAACGTCTGCCTCGAGGTGTCGGGTTTCGTTGCTTGACACTCCGTTGATCTTTGCATACTTCTCGCCGTCTGTATTGAGGCCGTCTGTCTCTGGCGAAACCCATTGATGTCTCCCCTCTCAGGTTTCAGGTAGACATTCTCTTTCATAGTTCTTCCACGCCTCTGCTGTCGGTCGATGACTTTTATACAGCGCCATCGTCCAGAGTTTCGCGCGTGACAGTATGTATGTATGTATTAGGCTATTTATGTAGCGCCTTATAAGAACCTCTCGAAGGCGCTCGTATTCCCGCGACACATACATACATACATTCGAGAGAATCGGCTCAATTATGTGTGGAGGAATAATTATTTGAACAATAACGAATTCTGTAATTGATTTATTTTATGTTTTCCCTGTAGTGTAAAGGCCACAGACCTACATACATGTAAATTTTAAAGCCCATAATTATTAATAATTCTAGTTAATTAATACAAGGATAAAATAATAATTGAAGTTTAAGTTGCTAAATTTTTCAGTTAAGTTTCTATCTGATATGTTACTGCCGCAGTCTTTAAATAGGCCTTCAATTACGATTGTAGTCTCTCAGTTCGCCCTTTCTCGACCATCATAGCCTTCAATTTAAGCGAGAAGAACAGCCAAAGTTTAGACCAGAATGTTAACACATGACTCATATAGGAACCAAATCGCAAAATGAGACTCATACAGAACTCATTTGGGTATAATTGCTCATGCAAATGGTGGTACAGCTGTAGGAATATATCACGGAATACTATTGAAGGAAAACAGTGTAGTGGACTTACTTTTGAGCCGTCGTATGTCTGAACCTTGTCATAAAGCGGCAACACCATTCTGACTGTCCTGTCGGTTATCGCAACGATCTTCAGTAGAAGATAGGGACAGATTATGGTTGGAATATGGTACCCTGTCAACGGTAACGAACGGTTACGATAAATAGAGGTTTAGGAGATGGTTTCTTTAAGGAGGGGTCATGATTGTTGGTCTAAAGGTTTTCGTGTTCAATTATATCCCAAATGTCTCTCTTGCTGAGAGAAAGTAGCACAGTATGGCGGCTAAGTGAGGGCGAGTTGAGTGGCTGCAGTTAATCGACACTGTGTGATAATAAAGATAATTGGATTAGCATCGACCTCCTCACTTATCCAGGCTTGAAACTGGCACTGCCCCAGTCAGTTTAGAAATGCAATTGGCTTATATATAACTACCCGCTACCCTATGTATAGGTTAGATAACCTTAAACAGGGAATCAGTTTACCTGTTTATTTGTGTTAAAATTGTGATCGCTGTTCACATTCTACTCGACGCGTGTAGGCTATACATAAGTGTAGCCTACTTACATACCTTGTGCGTAAAATTCGTCTTAAAGTATTTTGGCCACGTCTTCAATCCACAAAGACGTCCCACTATACAGCATGATCCGTCTTCCTATAAATAACCAAAACAGGCATTCAAGGCCTACTGTTGGTGAAACTGATGTTTTATGCATTTAGCTTTAGCCATTTAAACTTTTATTTAAGAACACCTTGGGACGCTGAGCTGAAGAACCGAGTTCAAGACCCTTACCCTTTAAATTTGGCATCTTTCCTTCCTTCGCTAGGCGGGCATTTGTTAAAAGTGAGATGTATAGCGTAATAGGCGCCCTGCATGGCTGACGACGGTTAAATTCGACTCCTGCAATAACTCGTCATCATTCGTTCATACTGTACTTGTAATCATGTTGCGGTCTGTCAATTTGAAATTAAACGAAAATTATTATTATTATTGTTGTCGTTATTATTATTATTATTATTACTATGTCACATATGGCATTATTTATCATTGGCATTATTATTATTATTATTATTAAATTATTATTATTGTTATTATTATTATTATTATTATATGCGCTTACAACTATATTAAAAAAAATTCAAAACTATCAGTATTTTTTATTTCTTAATAGGCCCATTGTTGTAAAACGATTAAAGTAATAAAATGGTACATAACAGGGTTTGATAGGACAGTTTTTATTTACTGATTAAATTTGAACTGTGTAAGCAATGTTTTTAATATTAAAATGCAGTAGGGGAGAATGTCCTGTATTTGGTCAATTTTTACATTTTAAGCACAGAATTGGAGTTGGTTGTAGCACTTGTATTTTGTTTTAATTATCAGAAACAGCAGCGTTTTATGGGTCGAATACTGTTAAACAACAATATTGTTCCAAGAGTAAAGTCAAAAACATTGGTGTGTTTTCTTTGCTGGTAAAAAAGTGTTCCAATGCAGACCACTACAGGGAGCATTGGGTCACTTTTACATATTAATGCACACAATTATTGTTAGTTGTAGTACTTGCATTTTCTTTTAATTATCAGAAACAGTAACGTTTATGGATTGAATGTGGCTATACAACAACATTGTTCCAAGAGTAAACTCAAAAATATTAGTATTTTCAATTGGGTTACTGGTACAAACTGTCCCAATGCACACCATCATGGGAGCATTGGGATAGAGCGTGGGTTAATTTTTACATTTCAATGCACACGATTGGTGTTATCTGCAGTATATGTATTTTGTTTTAATTATCAGACACAACAATGTTTTTATGGATCGAATATGGTTATACAACAAAATTGTTCCAAGTGTAAACTCCAGAAATTTAATATTTTCCTTACTTGGTAAAAATTGTCCCAATGCATGACATGAGTGTTGTCCCAATGCAGGTCATCAATGGTCAGTGACTAACGTTTTTGATAGTAGCGCAACTATGCTGTATACGACCTCCAAACTTTACCCCATGCTTCACACTATACTGTCCTAAAGTAGTTTACAGAAATCGTAGGCTAAATTAGCACAAAGCGTCTTGTGCGTTAACTGACATTAAACGATTAATATTTACTTTTCTTACCTAAAAAATATATTTACCGTTTATCTGTTAGATGCTATCTTCTTGTCTGCCTAAGACATGATAATCTTCTTCGCGACATTAAATACGTTCGCTAGGTGACGCGGGTCCGATACATTGATAGACTAGGCCTTGATACCACCACTGACCCAATGCAGGACATTTTTCCACAACATCGCAATAAAGTAAACTCTTAATTTGTCCAGTTTTTCCAGTTTTTTTTAAAATTTCTTTCACGCCATTGTTTACAACTATGCTTTCTCCAATCCATTCAGCGATATTCCTTCCTTTTCTTATTTTCTTATGTCAGTGACGCCGAAACATAACTAAAGATTATTCCTAACCACATTTTGTAATGATACAAACAAGTTAGTTCCAAGATGTGGCACAGTTGACGTTTGGTTATAACGATCGACTCGTAACGCGGAGAGTGCAGGTTCGACCCTCGTCTAAGGAGTTACTGTGTAGGGACCTTTAGCAAGTCCTTCGTAAATAATTATGGCTCTGCATCACATCTGCAATTGCGCCATCGAGGCGTGTGTGCACTTCTGAACTGATTTAAGATTACAGTGTATTGCATTTTAAGATGCGCAATACATTTGTGCAACATCGAGTTCGTTTCGCCGAAATATCTTCTTGTCATTCAGACATATTTTTGAAGTTCTTATCGTGTCAACAGCGCAGAAACATATTTTGCGATTATTCGCAAACACACTCTGTAGTGAAACAACGGAAGTTAGTTTATTTGGGACTAATATGGAAGAGATACGAGGGCCCGTATACATTGCAGGCGATGATTGTGGTCGGCTATTTAGTCGGTAAAATGACATCCGGGAACTCGGCAGGACAACGTTGAACTTACAATCACCTACAATTTTATCTATACGCCACTCGAAAAATCTACATCTGAACACAATTTTATTTATATTGCAGCCGTTTGAGTCGTTTCATTTCATTCATAAAAACAAACTCCACAGCAAATTCATGCTGCAAGAGCCCGGATGTAATCACACACACATATATGTTCAATGTCCCAGTTTATCGTCAAATTCATATCCCTTCCATACCAGTCTCAGTTTCATCAGGCGCAATATAAATGTGCGAATGGATTTTGTTTCAATTTGAATATGTTGTGAGACATCGTGTATTTTGATCCAGACGTTTGAATCAACTTGATCACTTCTGTCTTATCCAAAATCAGCAGACATTTTCTAGGTTTTTTATTTATCTCTGTGACAAGTTGTGATGATGGTGTTGATGTTGATGATGAAATAATTATAGGTCTCTATTAATTCTCTGCTATCATTCGATATTAGTGATTGTATTTTGTATTTTTTAGATTTCAATGAAAAAAGAAGATAATATCTGCAATCATTAGAAACAACGCGAAGTTTCTCTTGCAGAATATTCAACCGAATGACGAAATACTAACTTTGTTGTTATCTGTTAACTGCATAACACAAGAACAGAGTCTCTTAATTCAACGACAACAATTAGACAGAGACAAGAACGCCGAACTGTTGTGGACTTGCCCCTGGACAAGTCTAAATATTCAGATTATGTCAGATGTCGTCGACGAACCAACCAGGAGACAGCGGCAAGGATCTTAAACAGAGGATAAGGTTTACATTTCAAGCTTCAGTTAACACAATTTGCTCAAAAGTAATAATATTATTATTATTAGTGATAATGATAACAACAACAATTTAATAATAATAATAATAATATGGTCAAAGAACGCAAGGGACAAACGATGAATAATACTATATGTGACATAATAATATTAATAATAATAACAATAATGATACTTAAAATAATAATTACAATGACAACAATAATAACATTATTATTATAATTTTTATTGTCCCATAGTGGCCGAAGTATCGTATGATAGTTGATACACTAATGCTGTCCTATTAGCAGGCAACTGCCACAGCAGCGGCGGACATACCGAAAAACAGAAAGATTCAATAATGGCAAGCCCACACGACTTCATCCCAATGGAATTCAAAACTTCAAACCCCATCAATTCATGAGGCCTCTCGCTCATCATGGACTTGGGTTGACACCTGACGCAGGCTATAAAAGAAACGAAGGCAACTACGTTCTTATTGGAGAGACTCTCAGTACAACCCAACGATTTTATTTCATCGCTTTTGACAGTTTCTTTTTTTTTAAAGTTTATTACCGAAATTTGATACCGCCCTTCTTCCAACATTATCTCAGAATGGCATACACACGCCTCGACGGCGTAATTGCAGTTGTACTGCAGAGTAATTGTTTGCGAAGGACTTGCTCAAGGTCCCTACACAGTGACTGACGCCCCGGACGAGGCTCGAACCCGCTCACTGAGTGTTACAGGCCGGCCGCTTTAACCCATCGGCCACTGTCACCCGACCGAATTCTAGGAGGGACATACCGTTGAGGAAGAGTGGCCGTACATATGGGCTAGATCATTAATGCTTAGTCGATGGGAGATGTTCAGTACCACAATGCAAAAGTAGTGAATAAGACTGTGAATAAGCTGGTTCCCGCCACTTCGCTTTTGAGGGCGCTGTTTAAGTTTTGAGATTATGATTACGATTAATAATAATAGTATTAGTAGTAGTAAACATAATAGTAGGCATAGTAACAACAATGATAACACATTGCAGGGTTCCCGAGTCACAAAGACGATGCTTCCAAGTGCGGTGTTCATGACGGTTGGAGACTTAGAGGAGCATAGAGTGCTGTGGAGATGATAGCCGAGGAATATACAGTCTTGGTACTGGACAACAGTCATAGTTGAGTTAAACCAGGTTTCCGTTAATACAAATAAATCTGGAAGGTGGCCATTGGTGGGATGATTGGGCAAAAACTTTAACTTCTGCCGAGTGCACTGTGTGTAGTAGTAAGCGTATATTTAAAGTGCTAAGCACAATTTTTCTCAGGTGGAGTTGATGGGAAGATGGAGGAAGAAGAATTTTCGTAGTAGAAGCGGTTGGAGCAGAGTGAGGGAAGGACGAGGAGCAGCGTTGCTATATACAGGACCCCGGTTTACATGTGTGTCTCTAGGAAGCAGAATTAGCATGATGAAAAAACTATGTTGGATTGCATGCTGGAGTTGTCTGTTGCGCTTAGATGTAAGAAAAATCGACAGAGTAATATAGCGCATGTGGCCATAATCCCTTGCGGCTGTGGCAAAGGAGGCCGGGTTTTGTCTGCATGTGAACTATTTGCAGGTCACAGAAGGCTTGGGGAATTGGATATTGTATGACATGCGGTGAGTAATCTAAGGATGGAAAAAAGCAGGATGATTGACAGATTCAATTTGTCCTAAGAAGAATAACTTCCCCGTCTCAATTTGTCCTAGGAAAAATTAATTGCCCTATTTCATTAACAATACCCTAATTAATTTGCCCTATGAAGAATTAGATCACTATTTCATTTACTATACCCGAGTCAATTTTGTCGTAGAAAGAATTAACCCTTCTTCTCAATTTGTCCTAAGAAGATTTACTCCCCAATTTCATTAACTATACCCCAGTCAATTGTCTTAGCAACAATTAACTCTCCGTCTCAATTTGTCCTAGGATAAATTGACTCTTCTATTCTATTAATTATACCCGAATCACTTTGTCCTAGCAAGAATTGACTCCCCATTCTATTAACTTGACCCGAGTCAATTTCACCTTGAAAGAATTAACTTCCCGATTTAATTTATCCTAGTCAATATGTCCTGGAACAATTAACTCCTTGGGAGTATTTGTCCGTGGGTTGGAGTTTCTTTGTCCTAGGATCAATTAACTCCGGAGAAAATATATCCTAGGTACAATACACTCCGTGAGTTACTTTGTCCGGGAGTTAATTTATCCTCCTACACCGGCGCGGAATTGTCCGTCGCCCAATTGTCTGGTCACCGAAAACGGTGAAGCTGGGTGAGTCCACTACAGCCGCCAGGGATGTGGTCTCGGGACCGCGGTCTTGGTATCGAGACCGTCTCGAGGCCGGAAAACGGCAGTCTTGGTTTTGGTCTTGATGCATCGGTCTTGGTCTCGGTCGTTGTCTCAAATGCGTCGGTCTTGGTCTTAAAGGAGCGGTCTTGGGACTGGTCTCCATCTTAAGTTGGCGTTCTTGGCCATTTGCCGTAACAGAGCATTTTTTGGATATTTGTCGGTTATTTTTCGACTACTAGCAACACCGGATGCTTAGGCTTTTCGCGATTGTTATCATCATGATTGACTAAACTAATAGATCTTTATATGCATGCTACTATGGGCAGAAAAAATGCACGTAGCCAGCCATTTCTAAATTTGCTTTCACAAATTTCAACAGTGTTTGAACAATCTAATGTCTACGTGGTCGGCCACGTGCAGACGCTGTTAACCTGCCATTCCGAGGTACGTGCTCTAAGTACACTATTTAAACGGAACGTTAGTCTACTCGTTCAGATGTCTTAAAGTAATTATCTATCGTATACTGTAAGTAATTTATAGTGTGATCTGCTCGGGCCGAAGCCAAAGGCTGAACCCGCATAAGTTCAGAGTGGCCGGTAAAACTGTTTTCTGGACAATTATTAAGATTAGTATTCTTCAGCAATAAAATTAATGATTTTAGCGTGTTACTTCATTTTAGCGTTTGAATTCAGTGAATAGTTTATAAAAAAGAGTCTCGGCCTTGATCTTGGTCTTGGTCCACTCGGTCTTGATCTTGGACCTCTCGGTCTTGGTCTCGGTCTTGGTCTCGAGTTTTTGGTATCGCGCCCATCACTGATGGCTGTTGGTTGGAATGCAATGTTAACAAAGACTGCATGATGACGGTTGAAAAGTATGCAAAGTATCAGTTAAAATGTAGTGAAAAATAATGCAACTCATTCACTTGATACCGGTTAGTACTCCTGAAAAAGGAAAAAACTTATCCATGTTGAAGGGACGCCAAAATTCAGGCAGGATTAGGAGGAGAGTGCGCTTAGATGCATGTCCTCTAGCTCCCACTGAGCTATTCTGTATTAACTTCAGTGTAATGAATCGACGATTTTTCATCGTTCTCCGTAGAATATAACTCCACTAATTCCCGGACATTTTTATTATAAAATTCTTTACCTTTATCCACTCAGAGTTTGCCAGGACTTCTTCCGCTCTCTAATATTTTCAATAAACCACTAGCTGTAGATTTTCCGCTCTTATCATTCAATGGCATGATCCAACCGTACTTGGAAAACACATCTATGACGGTTAATAGATATATAACGCCATCGTTATCTTTAGCGAAAGCCTGCATATCGACTAAATCAGCAGCCAAAATTTCATCCATTCCATTAACGTACACCTTTCTCTTTCTAAAATGCCTTACTACAGGTTTATGCAATTCATTCGCTAATTGATTAGTCCATTTCAGATCGGGTTGTAATTTTAGGCTTTTTTAAACCTAACCCGAGACTAGTTTTAGTAGATAATATAGGCTTAACTATAGCTCTCTCAAATCTCCCTCGTAAGTAGGTATATTATTCAATTCCTTAATCATTGCTCTATCGGCGACATTCCTAGAAGCTGTATCAGAGTGCCGGTTGTAAGCTAAATCATGATAATATGCAGCGTTATCGACTCTATCAACGGGTTTAGACCAATCTTTTGGAGTTCCGTCGGGATTCAATCTCAAATCCAGTCTAGTTCCTGGTCCTCTAAACTGATGTCCTGGTAAATGCATCTCACCTGGAAATTTAGCCCATGGTAACTTAGTACCGCTAGTTACTGAATTTAGAGCCCCACTAGATCCCCACCGTCTACTGCTTTCACGAATTGAGTCTTTGTTTTTCCACAAACATCACACGTGCCTCTAAGCAATGACCTTCCATTCTTCGTTATAACAGTCTGTACATTTTTAGTTTCAGTATGAGTTTTACACTTTACGCAATACATTTTAAATACAATTAGATATATTTATGGAAGTCAAATGGAAGTCAAATTTTTTTTTCCAAGAGATTTAATAACCCTCTTTTACCAAAAGTATAAGAGGGTTAATCGTAGGAAAGTCTGGATGCGGTAAGATGACGCTACTGTTGAACTTACTTCTGCAACCCGGATGGTTAGATTATGACAATCTGCAAGTTTTCGGAAGGTCTCTCTTTCAACCAGAGTATGAAATTTTGAAAAAAGCATTTGAAGAAAAAATACCTAAAGAAACCATCGTTGGATTATTCGATTGCCAAGATGAGATCATGAGACAAAATCTTTCACCAGCATTTGTAGTTGAGCAAATGGCTAAACACTTGGTTAAAAAATCTGATATATCTTCCAAGTTCTTTGAATCAGCAGAAGATGTGCCAGATCCGAGAGAAATGAATCGTGATAAGAAGAACTTGATGCTTTTCGACGATTTACAGTTAGAAAAGCAGAATAAATGCGAGACTTATTACATCCGAGGGAGGCATAACAACGTCGACTGTTTCTACCTCGCACAGAATTATTTCAAATTACCGAGACAGACGATCAGAGAGAATGCAAACTTTATCTGCTTGTTTCCTCAAGACCAGAAAAATATTGATCACATCTACAACGACTCCGTGAGTACAGACATGCCTAAGGATGAGTTAAAGAAGCTATGTGAAACAGCCCGGAAGCAACCTCATGAATTTGTAGTAATAGATCACACTAGCAATAAGAATAACGGAAAGTATAGATGCGGTTTCGATGAATTCTACATTCCATCATAAATAAATCTTTTGCTAATTTAAAAATGGAATCAATTCTACAAAAGATTGCAGACAATACCGAAAGGATTGCTCGTTACACGGAGCCAAAGTCATCGTTTTACATAATATTAAGTGCCAAGACTTCAAGAATAAGGACGCGGTTCAATCGGTTGATACAGTTCGATAAAGGTAAAAAGTATGAAATGGTTTTGGCCAACCTGGAAACATATTTTTCATTCCCAAACATCGCCGAGACGAACAACAACTTTTCGTATTCGCCGAATGGTGGAGATATGTAGATTACTATACACATCCCTGAAGACTGTTTTGAAATTATAGACATTAACGAATACGTGCAGAGAAGCATGAAAGAAAACGAGCATTATGAAATGGTTAACGAAGAATACAATATTAAGATAGAAGCAAACAGCAGTACGTTAAAGACTGTTTTGCATATAGCGGAGAATTACATGGTTGATTGCAGGTGGGTAAAAACATTCCGCTTCTCGGATTGTTGCTATAAAAATATTATATATATAAAATGTCTCTATTTCCAATTCATAAAATGGTGTGGACAAAACCCACATTTGTTCCAGAAGTAAGAACTCAACCGAGATCCGTCAGGTGGAATGCGTGTGAAGGCATGTGGGGTGTCAAGTATAGACCGCAAAGACAAATTTGCGGTCTAAGGTGGGAATTTTTTGCTCAAGAAACGATAACTATTCATTCACAAGAGACGGTTGTCTTACCATTAGGCTTAGGTGTCCGAATGACGAAAGGATCGTCTAAAGTGTCTCTCCATCCAGAATTTATAGAAGCGGGTTGTCGCCTGCTAAGTGATACCGTCACTGGGTTCGCGGAAGAAATTTTACTCGATATTAAGAATTTTAGAGACCTTGGGACAGTCACCATAAACGAAGGAGACTCGTTATGTTATGTGAATTACGAGCAAACTTGAATTCCATTTTAAGAAATATTCTTCGATATTCTAAAATGGAATTGAACAAAGCAAACACTTATCGCCTTCAGAAAATAAGAAAATATCTGAAATTCAACAGGAAATCTTACGAGAACGTGAAAAGAGAGACGTAATCTGTAAAAAATATCAAAAGAGTGTTAAAGTAGTTGAAGCGTTGGGAGGTTTGTTAACCCTTACATCTTCGAGACTCAGCGTATTAGGTGCAACTTTTCTATGTTCAGTCGTAGCTGCACCTGCCGCTACCATCGTGTTATCTTTATCCGCCTGAGCTGGAGCACTATCTCTGATATCTACCCAAGTCCGCTGAATATTATCGCTGCGGCAAGAAAAACATGCAAAGATCAGGACTATAGCTGAAGGGAAACTCAATTCGATCAGCGACCTCGTTTCAAAAGCCCTAGATGATAATAATATCTCAGACTCGGAATATTCCGTTATTCTGAGTGAATTCGAGAAATTTAACCAGATGAAGGAAGAGGTTAGGAGTAAAACCAATGCCAATATAGATGAAGCGACGAAACACTTAGGAAAAACGAATTGAATACAAAGTGAACGTAAATTTACGTTTTTTACGTTTAAATATTATGTTTCCAACTTAAAAATGTCGTTTCTAAAAATTCAAGACCCAGCCAAACGAGACTTTATCGTTGTGAATTTTCTCAAGATGAAGCAAAATATTAGACAAGACTCATTATCTGAGAAATTAGGGGACATTGGACTTCAGCGGGAATTGATAAAGGCGTACAAACCCAAAATCGACTCGCAGTCTGGAATATCTAAAGCATTAGGCGAGATTAAGGAAAGCACTACGGCGACTTCTACAGCTCTTCAAGCATCGCCGGCATCGTTGAAAGCGATTCAATTCCCACAATATCCCTCAATAGACGTGCTTGCAGATGATCCCGTTTCAGATATTATTACCTTACAACTAGGTGAGATCGCGTCAAAGTATTTAAAAGAATACGCTGCGAATAAAAAGTTGACGAACACGGCCTTCGGAATACACTCTAGAGATGGAGGTTTTTTCATCGGAAACTATCCAATTTCAATCGAAGGAGACGATATATCTATTGGTAATAACACCTACAAGGGAACACCAGGGCTATGGGAATTGATGACGATGAAGGAACCAAACGAGTCGATATACACTCAAAACGATCTGGACGAGTACTCGGAAATTCTTGAATCGACGGGCGCCTTGTATGTATCTAATAATCCGAATAAACCCAAATCGTCTAGAGGCCTAAAATATAATAAAATCATTAATCCATTGCTCGAACGAAATCGGAAAGGGAGGCTCTCGACGGGCGAGGGGGTCGTAGTTCTTCCGCAAGACCACGATGCGCTAATGGATATGTTGGCACTACGAAAGGCTGGCTTCAGAGCGGGAAATACAGTATTAAGAAACGAGGTAGTCGGTATCTGCGATGAGTTACTTCTGCAAAATATAATAAATACGTCGTGCTACAAAAATTTAATGATGCAATTATAAAATGATTGTCATAACAAAGAGAAGATTTGCTAAAAGATACGTCGTCGGAGGCGCTGGAATATTTGACACGATATCAGGATTTTTCAAATGAATGTTATCCTTGAATGCTGCAAGACAGGTCGCAACAACCGCATTAAGTGCTGGAAAAGACGTTGCAACGGAGATTGGGAAAAAGGCTATAGAAATCTCTAGCGAAACTCTGCATATCGACTAAATCAGCAGCCAATATTTCATCTATTCCACCAACGCACACCTTCCTCTTCCTAAAACGTCTTACTACAGGCTTATGTAACTCATTCGCGAGTTCATCGGTCCATTGTAATTTTAGGATGTTTTTAAACCTAACCCATAGACTAGCTTTGTAGGTAGGTAGGTAATATAGGTTTGACAAGACTTCTTTCTATTCGCTCTCGTAAGCTAGGATTAGGAATATTATTCAACTCATTAACCATCACTCTATCGGCGACATTCCTAGAAGCTGTATCGTAGTGCTGGCCGTAAGCTAAATCATGATGATATGCAGCGTTGTCGACTCTATTGACGTGCTTCGACCAAACCTTAGGAGTTCCATCGGAATTCAACCTCAAATCAAGTCTAGTACCAGGACCAGTAAACGAATGTCCCGGCAAGTGCATCTCACCTGGATATTTAGCCCACGCAGCTTAATACCGCTGATACCCGAATTTAAAGATCCAACTAAATCACCACCTTCAGAAGACTTCACGAATTGTGTCTTTGTCTTTCCACATTGTATGTTGTAACATTTTGAATATTTTTAGTTTCAGTACGAGTTTTAAACTTTACGCAATAAATCCTTTTTAAATACAATTAGATATATTTAAAATGGAAGTCAAAGATTTATCGTGGAACGACGTATTATCTAAGAGATTCAATAATCTTCTTTTACCTAGAGGTATAAAAGGGTTAATCGTAGGAAAGTCTGGATGCGGTAAGACGACTCTATTGTTGAACCTAGTTCTAGACCTGGATGATTAGACTACGACAATCTACAATATTAGGAAGATCTCTCTTTCAATCAGAGTATAAAATACTCAAGCAAGCATTTGAAGAAAAAATACCGAAAGAATCCGTTATCGGGCTATTCAGATGCCAAGACAAGATCGCGAGAGAAAATGTACCTCCGGCATTCGTCACTGAGAAAATGGCTAAACACTCGGATAAAAATCTGATATATCTTCCAAGTTCTTCGAATCGTCTGAAGATGTGCCAGTTCCGAGAGATTTGAATCGTGAAGAGAAGAACCGGATGATTTTCGATGATTTACAGTTAGAAGAGCAAAATAAATGCGAGACCTACTACATCCGGGGAAGGCATAGTAACGTTGACTGCTTCTACCTCGCTCAAAATTATTTCAAACTACCTTGACAGACGATTAGAGAGAATGCAAACTTTATCTGCTTGTTTCCTCAAGACCAGAAAGATATTAATCACATTTACCACGATCACGTAAGTACAGACATGCCTAAGGATGAGTTTAAGAAACTATGTGAAACAGCCTGGGAGCAACCTCATGGATTTGTAGTGATAGATCAGACTAGTATCAAGAATAACGGCAAGTATAGATGCGGTTTCGATGAATTCTACATTTCATTACAAAAAAATCTTTTATATTATAAAAATGGAATCACTTCTACAAAAGATTGCAGACTACACCGAAAGGATCGCTCGTTACACAGAGCCAAAGTCATCGTTTTACATATTATTAAGTGATAAGAGTTCGCGAATAAGGACCCGATTCAATCCGTTGATTCAGTTTGAGAAAGACTTAAAGTATGAAATGGCTCTTATCAAACTGGAGACATATATTTCATTCCAAAACATCGACGAGACGAACAATAGCTTTACGTATTCGCCGAATAATGGGGGAATGTGGAAAACTATAACCATTCCCGAAGGCTGCTGCGAAATAACTGATATTAACGAATACGTGCAGAGAATCATGAAAGAAAACGAGCATTATGATATGGTTAACGACGCATTCAATGTTAAGATTGAACCAAACTGCAATATGTTGAAGACTGTTTTGTATATAGCGGAGAATTATATGGTCGATTTTTGGGCTTTGAACTCTATCGGGAAGGTCCTTGGTTTCGATAGACGGCGTTATTCAGCAGGGTACCAAGAATCGGAGAATATATTGGACATAATGAGTGTCAGTAATCTGAGAGTAACGAGCGATATCTTCGGAGCATCCTTTAGCAACGGAACTACTGATAAAATAATTTATTCCTTTTTCCAGAATGTAGGGCTAGGTAAAAGATTATCGAAACGCCGAGTAATTTGATATATCTCCCACGATATCGACGATGGAAAGCGCTCTCACTGACCAAAACGGTCAACTAATTAATCTACGAGGAGAGGAATTATCGATAAGGTTTCATATAAGAGAAGCTGAAAAGTTTTTTAGATATATAAAATGAGTCGATACACAAACGTCAAAGTTAATATTTCGGAAGGACAAAAAGACGATATCAAAAGATCGCTACAAGCAGGAACCGGTGTTAGCATAGGATTAAAGTAAAACGATTTAAATGGAATACACGTGTTAGCTCTTACCCATGCACAAGTCAAGAAGTTGGCTAAGGCGTATCAGGGTGGAAAAGGCGCAAAATGAGTAAAACGCAATTAATACATAACGCCAAAGTCGAAGGTGGATTTATCGGTGCTATATTACCGTCTCTAGCAATTGCGGGTAAATTTATGCTATTGAGCGTATTAACAAGCTTAGCAACGGGTGCATTACCAGGAATAGGTGCAGCGGCTGAATCAAAAGTCATAGATAAAATAAGCGGATTGGGTGGTGCGATATATCTCAATAGCCGAGGTAAAAACTACAAGATAGTGCAACAAGGGCATGGTGTTTACCTGAAGCCATGGCAAGGTTCTGGATTAAGCGGTGTAGGAGAAGGGCTTTATCTAAAAACGGGTTCCGGATTCATAAACGGTGAAGGACTTCTCCTTGGACCAGATTCACCATTTAAAAACATTCCGCTTCTCGAATTGTTACTATTATTTTTTTTTAAATATTTTTCTTATTTCAGCTTAAATAAAAAGTCATTCCAATATTAGATGTCACGACAAATTCACAAAATATGGTGGACGAAACCAAAAATTGATATATCTACAAGAACACAACCGAAATCCGTCTCGTGGAAGATGAATAAAGCAGTGTGGGATGCAAAGTATAGACCGCAAAGACAAATGGGTGGTTCAAGATGGGAGTTTTTTGCCCAAGAAGCGATGACTATTCATCCTCATGAGACGGTTGTTTTACAGTTAGGCTTAGGTATCCGAATGACGAAATGATCGTGTAAAGTTTCGTTCCATCCGGAGTTTATAGAAGCGGGATGCCGCCTGCTAAGCGATACTGTAACAGGATTCGCGGAAGGCATTTTACTCGATATTAAGAATTTTAAAGATCTTGGAATTGTCACCATAAACGAAGGTGATTCGTTATGTTATGTCAATTACCGCGCCAACGGATAAACTTGAATTCCATTTTCAAAATATTCTTCGGTATTTAAAAAATGGAATTAAATCACGCGGCCACTTATCGCCTTCAGAAAATGTCTGAAATTCATCATGAAATATTACGAGAAAGGGAAAAGAGAGAAATAATTTGTAAAAATATCAGAAGAGTGTTAAAGTAGTCGACGCGTTGGATAGTTTGTTAGTCTTTACATCTTCAGGACTCGGTGTATTAGGTGTAACTTTTCCTAAGTACCGTCGTAGCCGCACCAGCCGCAACAAACGTAATATCGCTATCATCGGGAGGTGGAGTTTTGTGTCTATTAGGAAGCCAAATCAGTAGAGTGCTGTCGCTGCGGCAAGAAAAACACACCAAAATCAAGACCATAGCTGAAGGGAAGCTGAATTCGGTCAACGACCTCGTTTCGAAAGCTTTGGATGATGATAATATCACGGACTTATATTCCGTCAATCTAGACGAATTTGAGAAATTTAACGATATGAAAGAAGATGTTAGATCGGCCGCTAAAACCAGCATAAATGAAGCAACGAAAAAAGGATACATTGCACGAAAGAAAGAAGAGGCGATCGCATCATTCCAAAACGTGTTGAATACAAGACAAACGTAACTTCACGTCTTACGCTTACGTTTTTACGTTTTACATTTTTACGTAAAACATTATCATACTATTTTAATCACGATCGAAGGTGATGGTATAAATATCGGAGATGTTCCCTTAAGGGAACTCCAGGACTTTGGGAGTTATTAACAATGGCAAAACCGGACAAGGCGATATACGACATAAATGATCTCAAAGATTTGAGTGAGATTATGTTTGTGACAAACGCAATCGGCCGACCTAATAATCCGAACAAACCTAAGTCGTCTAGAAGCGAAAAATATAGGGAAAGCATTAAGCCGATATGGGAAGCGAGGCACTCGACGGGCGAAGGAGTCAT
The DNA here is from genome assembly GCA_959347315.1 of Bimastos eiseni. Taxonomy (NCBI): domain Eukaryota; kingdom Metazoa; phylum Annelida; class Clitellata; order Crassiclitellata; family Lumbricidae; genus Bimastos; species Bimastos eiseni. Next base: position 5,588,862 of record OY365813.1, on the reverse strand, counting down.
CGTTCTTCCGCAAGATCCTAATGCGCTAGTGAGTGTGTTGTCTTTACGAATGGCTAGCTTCAAAGCCGGAAATAGTAATAATAGTCATCGGTCGTCGATATCCAGATCAAGGCTACTTTCAATGCTGCGGTGCCAGCTGGAACGGAAGCTTATGCAGCTGTCATTTTAGACAAGTTGCTAACTTCCAATCGGATGGACAGAATATGAGCGTAGTATATTAAAGAAATATTTCCTATTATATAAAAATGGATGGCTCCAAACTGGAATCGCTAATGAAGGCAAACGGAATTAAAAGTGCGAAATTTATGAACAAACCGCATAGGCTAAGGATACTCGTCGAGAATGGTGTTTTACCAGAAATAGTACTGTCAGAAGAGAAGTTGTCGGTGAAGGAGAAAAAGGAAATACTACCCAGTTACGAATATCTAAAAACAATTCGTAATAACCCGATAGGCGTTGAAATTTTTGAGAGAGATACGATCGAAACCGTCACCTACCCATCGTTATATAGGGCAGGTATGGCGTTAAAAACCGGTGCGACTACGTTACGGGCTTGACATCTTCTACTCAAAGCGCTTTATAGCATTCCTGTTTGCATTATTCCAGATATTTCCTTTATTCACATAATTCCATCTTAAAACCTTGAGCCTTTCTGCACTGTTATAATCCCATTCACTTGTTGCCTCTATCTTCGTTTTCTGAACTTTTTTCCAAGCTTTGTTCTTTGCCTTCCTCTTTCGTTGAACATCTCGTGTTACCCATGGCCTCCTCTTATTTGTGTTTTTATGTTTTGGTATACGTTCTCCCCTATGATCTCTGTCTATTGTTAATTTAATTCAATGACTTTACGTTACAAACCTTAGGTTAAACCTGTCTTAGTAAATTCGCCAACACATTTAACATTTAGAAATAGATATAAGCTAATTTAAGATGTGCTCGCATATTGTAGATCAGCAATAAAACGAAAAACCGAGTCCAGTATGATGACGGCATGCGGATATCTAAATATAATCCAGCATCAGTCTGTAATATTCACCATATGCATCGTTGAATATTGTATCAAGGGATAGAATATGTGGATTAAGCACCCGTCATTTAGGTCTCATGGCGAATGGGTTTGGTTGGTAGAATGGCATTATCCCCTGGACATGATTATCGGACATGATTCCCGGACATATTCCCTCTTGACATAATCCCCGGACATATTCCTTCTTGACATAATCTCCGGATATAAATCCCTCTAGACATAATTTCCGGACATGATCCCCGACATAATCCCCTGGAAATAATCTCCAGACATAGTCTCCGGACACAAACCCCGGACATAATCCCCTGGACATGATCTCCTCTGAATAAATTCACAGAGGGTAGGACATAATTCCCTCAGACTAGGATATGATCATCTCAAATTATACATAATACATTATATATGTAATATCATCTGTGAGTGGGTGGTATCCACACTCTGATTCTGCTGCGGTGCTCCTATTAGAATTCATAGCGAATGGTGACATTAATCCATGATGCTCACGAATCCAGTATTCCAAGATTCTCAGAAATTGTTCGCACGGGCAATTCCAGTCAAGGTATACCTTCGTGGACATAACAAGGAGCAGGAAGAAACAACGATGGCATCCTTCGTCAAATGATTGATGGCTCCTTTTGATCCATTTAGGCCTACATAGTTGGAATCAAAATAGTTTACCTGATCACCGATTGATTTCATACCGTGTCCTGTCGGTATAATAACAGCTGTGCGTAAAACGTCATGTCCTCGAGTAGGCCTATATCTCAGCCTCAATCAGAAGGGAAAATGTGTCAAGCATTCCGCAGATATGCTTTAAGTCAGCGATCTCACTGTTATCTCACTGATCTCACTACTCACTGCTCAGTTCATGGATCTGTCGCTGTGAACATTGCGCTGTAGAAACAACCATGCATGTTGATATGTTAGCCAAGAATTGAAGTCACTAATTTGACGGCGGCTTGCTCGAATTCGAAGCTAAGAGTGGTCGAATCCACATTTAGACCAAAATCGTTACATTCATCGTTGTCTAATTGTGCCTGAGATTTACTTGTAAAATATAGAGCTCGAAGACTCTGCTAGATAAAAGTGACGAAAAGTATTTAAAATACAAGTATTTAAGGAGGTAACCTATACTTGTATTTAAATTACTTGTATGAAAGTGTATTGCTAGATCGTCTACTTATGATTTATATACTTTCACCGCCAAGTGTGTATACTTATGGCACTACTAAAAACACTTTAAAGAAATATTTGCGACATCACCGTAGATAACAATAAAATCTCGGATGAACTAACTATATTAAAAATTAGTAATGTGGTCTAGATTCATTTTCCGAAATTTGATACCGCCCTTCTTCCAACATCGTTTGCGAAGAAGTGCATCCACACGCCTCCGCGGCGCAATTGCAGTTGTACTGCAGAGCAATGGTGCGCGAAGGACTTGCTCAAGGTCCCTACACAGTGACTGACGCCCCGGACGAGGCTCGAACCCGCGCGCTCAGCACACACTGAACGTTACGGGTTGACCGCTCTAACCGATTGGCCACTGTTCCACGCCGATGTGCAATATACAGTGATAGAAATGACACATCGTTGCCAGCTAGAGATTGGAGACATCTGTATTATTTAAGAGAAGCGGTGATGGATTACAGATCCAAATTTCTGAGGTTCCAAGCAACTCTAATCCTTAGGCGTATTGTACAAGAAAGAATGACTATTTTGAACTTTTCCTTGAGATCGGAAAACTTTCTTCTAGTGCAACGACGGTCCTCACAAAATCGCCCCAACGCAGCCTCATATTTATGGTTAGCAATCTCAAAGCGAAGATCTGCAAGCCTGTAGGCTAGAATTTCCAGAGATATTTATATTTCTATGGTATTTGATACAGTTGTTCGTAAAACCATTCTTCGCAAAGCAAAATGCTTCATAAAACAGTAGGCTTAGGATTTTGGGTTTGGGGTTAGGGTCCGGCTTACGGTTAAGCTTACGGTTAGAATTGTGTTACTACTGTTTACGAAGAATTGTTTTACGAACAACTGTTCACAAGGGATATACCTATAATCAATATGTGACGATGTACATGTAGTAGCTCGTTCGATTATAGCAAATCGTACATTTTCGTCGTATACACCCAGCTGTAACTTTGATGGTTGGTCGGTCGCCATCTATCGCAGTAGTGGTCGGTCGCGTCTAGTTAAAGGGGTATCCACTGGACCACAGACGGAGAAGGAATGTCCTTTATCTTTTAACGTCATTGACTTCTTGACATGTATATATTCACGAGAGTATTATTGGTACAATGATTTCGATGAAAACGAGAATCGATTACTACAACAACAACGAATGTGTTCTAATGATGATCTATTCCAGTGTGCCCAAACGAATACAATTAGTAAATGTAGATATTACACATAGTCAAACTTTACCATCGTCGCCTGATATAGCCTAGCAGACCTCTATGAAGCTGCTACAGCTGCGACCGATTCTCTCTCTGTCTCATCTCTTTCTCTGTCTGACTGACTTTCCCTCGGCTAACTCCCTACTATCTTGTCTTACCTTAACCTATCAAGTGTTGAAGTGCGGCAATATTAATTAGTATTACATTAAAATCTATATTTAGCAACTGCATCATAATATGACGCATGATATGACGCAATGATCAAACAATTTGTTTGAGCATTGCGTCATAGCAATGGCGGATATATTGGAAAATGAAGTCGGTCGTGTTTGCTGAAGTCAAAGCTGTCATCATTTTTTGCAGCTGGAACTGCCTCACGATCACTGCTGATCGTAGATTGAAAACTCAAACAAACCCAAATCATCGAACATGTTCCGCCCTAATTGCGCAATTAAGTACGTTGCCTATGCGAAACTCTCCTCCTCCAATTCCTTTATCCTCCATTCTTTCTTTGCATGCCAAATCTATTATAAACCGACTGGAAATGTAACTTTATCACTACCTTTATCAGATACTAAATGTTTCATTATCACTCTATTCCTACACTCATAGGAGCCTGTGGCACATTTTTCTACTATAGTTGGTCTAATTGTTCTTCTATCCCCGTTAACTGACTATCGGATATATACGTACCGTGCAAGTGGCTGTATTGTAATCACAGTTATTGTGTGGCGTGTGTTACTTTTTCATTTGCCTAACTACATTGGAAAATGAAGTCGGTCGTGTTTGCTGAAGTCAAAGCTGTCATCATTTTTTACAGCTGGAACTGCCTCACAATCACTGCTGATCGTAGATTGAAAACTCAAACAAACCCTAATCATCGAACATGTTCCGCCATTGGACACAAGAGACACGACCAATATGGCCGCGGATATGCGCAGTCAAATCAACCATGTGGTGTGCACTTTGACTTTTGCATTAAAGCTAGGAACATAACTTTTCCGGCAGGAATGCGAGTAGTATTGTTGTCATATACATGTAGGTGTCTGTTGAGGAATCTGAGACTCGCCCAACAAAAACATTTAACTAAGAAGACATAATGATTTCGTTTATGATGAAGATTGGACAAGGCGAAAGAACAGATTGCGTGTAGCAAGTATCCTTCAAATTATGGGTGGACTGGGTTTGTTCTCCTGGACTTAACAGCCAAATACTGTGTTGAATTCCGTATATTCTCAGTTCAAAACGATCAAAACGATCGCTCACCACGGATTGATGAATAGATGAACACTGTCAACTTTATCATGCGATGTAGCTAATTTTAAATGGGATTTTTGGTTTTGTTTCGAAGATCTCTTCCTGCTGCCTTCCAGTTTCCGTGTAACTTCCTCTTAATTGAGGGTGGTTAGATAATAATCTTTCTCATTAGACGGTTCAAATTGGTTCTCCAAGAGCAAGAAAACCATTCTTATGGGTTACGATGGTGGAAAACGAAAGGTTTGTCACTTTGATTCGACCCACAGAGTTCACAGGTAACCCCATTGGTTTCTGGTACCCTGCTACTCATGTTTAACACAGTCAATAAAAAGCTAGAGTTGCATTGGATTGAACACTGGATTGAACTGTTGAACAGATTTTATTTGTTAAAAACCTTTTAAATCAACTCTTTCATAAGCACCTATCTGAACATAATTATCAAAGCAAACGTCTGATGTTCGAACGCCTTCTATCAACATGAAACAAAACTCGGTTAATAGAATTGTTGATCTTCCCCGATACTTTCAACCTACAATTATTACTCAATTAAAAGTGATGACATCATTCAATCTCCACAATTCTGCAGCTTTCGTTACACTATGCAGGGAAAATAGAACAGAAAAATACTCATCGAAAATAATATTTTTTTTACCAATTATGCAGTTAGATAAAGATGCCTTGGAGAATGGAAACTGCGACAGATCCGCAAAAAAATCGGAAGTTAAAACCGTTTCTAGTATATTTAGAAAATAAACTAAGTTCTAGAAGAACTTAAAGCTAATTTCAAAGCAAGCGTCAACTACATTTATCACAAAACGTCAAACACACTGCATAACAAAACCAAACCGATCGCTTAGAACAGTGGCGCAACTAAAGGGGATGTTTGGCGCCAGGTTGCTAAGTTCAGTTAGAGTTGGCCTAATATATCTGGGAGAATAAAATCTCGAATCGTGCCACTGGCAAGAATTATATTTCATCGACGAAACTCCGCCTTTTATCTGATCTGAATTATAGCCAACAATGACATAACTGTCAGAATTTGTAGTTGTTGAAACTTCCTACTCAGATGCCTTTGTTCACAAATCTGTGAAGTTGAAGATATAGATGCGACAATATAAATATGATTCCTTTACAAGGCATTAAAAAGGTGTAGGCCTAATTCATGGCATAATTATGTCATGTCATTTATCAGAAGACCTGCATGAAAATTAATGCGTGCATATAATGTGATATGAGAAAGTTGATCAAAAGAATAAACGCTGGTAAAATCAAGTATACAACAAACCAAAACGATGCCCAACCAAACTCAATTCTTGGAAGTTAAAATATGCTCTATGTGTTCAAGTAATCCACGGCTAAGAATAGTTATCTGACAACATTTCCGAATGAATTTCTATAGTCCTACATAAATAGTAGGCCTAATTATTGGCTGCTTTGTGAACTTAAATGTGGATAATCGACAATGTTTATTGCGTAGTTCTCACAAATATGTTTGATCATTCTCCTGGTTGATACACAACTCTGAATGAAACAATCGCATTCAGTTTATAAATTAGTAGAAAGCTTCTGATAAAAATGTCAATTCTTGTCAAACGACTTACTACAGCGCATGAATATAGCTGCAGTCAAAGAATGAAGAGAAACGGTTCTTCGCATATGAAACAGAAATAAGGTATGTCTCATTTGCTTGAGTGATCACATTGCTGCGATCACTTTGTCGCGATCACATTGCCGCGATAACATTGCTGCGATAACATTGCAGCGATCACATTGCCGCGATCACATTGCCTTGCAGCGTGAAAACAACAGAATGTGTGTAATTCTTCTAATGTTTTCAGTCAGCACCAAATAGAAGCCGCGTTTAGTAGACAAGTTTAATAATCGACTCTTTAGCAGATCAGGTTTGCAAAAGTAATTCAGGTCACTGAAATTTGCCACTTTGTCAGCCCATTGCTTTCAATCTATAAGCCTAGCAGTTTGCCTTCTACGGACATAATTAACTAAGTTATGCGTTAATCTCATGAGAAAAAGTTACAACTTAAACAGAATGCATAGTAATACGAAAACTAGAACTGAAATCAATCTAAGAAAACTTTTTTCTGCAGTTACGAATCAGTTCGAATCCTGGTAACAACAGGATACGGCTATGACCTCTGCCCTCTATACATTACAAAAGGTCATCGATGTTACTTTTCGTCAATATCTTCCTGTGTAGAACCAATGCCACGTCACGGCTTCCACGTGACACCATAAGCGTTTCCATCAAGTATTTACGTGGCGCCTTTTTAAGGACATCTCAATTAAGCTAACTAACAAAGGCTTGGATGATAAGTAAACTAAGGCAAATCATTCTCCTACGAAACTGCCTCTGACTAGGAAAGCAATGTTTTCGTTGGTGGTGAAGATTGGACGAGACGAAAGAGATGGTCGAGACCTATAGAGCGGCTGTCCATTATCTTATGAATACGCAGAATTTGCCTGCACTAAATAACCAATTGCATGTAGGTACATTGAAGGGAATAATGCTGAAAAGCCAGATCATCAACAATGGCTTCACTTCTGTTCCCAATCAAAGCCTCGAAGATTCAAAGAAGTCTCTACACGGAAAGCGTTGCGAATCGTCGCAGTTCAATCTCAACAGAAGAAGAGTGGAAAGCTGCCAACAAAACCCCGTCTCTATTTTAATGTTTCCCTCATAAAAGTGTATTGGTTGCGCAATAGAATTTAGATTCCTACCCTAACTTGCGCTTTCTGATTAAATTATTGATACATAGCGTCCACCTAAAGAAAATTAATGTTTTCTCTCTCTATCATTAATGCAAAAAACCACCGATGGCAATTAAGAGCGTCCTCTGAAGCTCCATTCTTTAAACCTGAGTTCAAATTTAACTCCGCTTCTCGTAATAAATAGACTCTGGTCGGGTGGACCGGAGAATATCGTGCAAGTTTCACAGGTGACGTCAGAATGTGTGTAACAGTCTAACCGACGAAATATATATCGTCACCTAAGAACTTCAGAGACTGGTCTCCGAGTGACATAAAACGTTACGTGAAAAACACACTTGAAGAACAACGGCGCTCAATTTGCGCAGAGAAAATATCCTGAACCGAGACGAAAACGTTGCAAAGCACAATCAAAAGTCACCAATTCGAAAATGTCAAAGACAAGTATACGCTTTCGAATACAATTAATGCTCCCTCTCACAGAAAAAATGACCACTGGCGTCGAAATGGTCTTCACTTATCAGAATTGCAAAGGTTAACAAATCAGACCTATAGACTCTTATTCCTTATCGCCTCTGTATCAGCCATTCCGAAGATGCTTCCAACGAATCTCGATTTTCCTCGCTCCCTGGCGAATAAAAAGATAAATACGTCATCTTCGGCGAATAAAACGACAAAACTGGTAACTCTCCAGAAGTCACCATTCCAGCTATTCATCTTTAACTCTCGCTCCACGCCATACAGGCAGTCGACTGAGTCGAGAGATGCAAACACAGAAGCTATGACCGGTCGATTGATCGAGGAGCCCGTCATCACAAGAGTTCTCGAGCCATGTACGTTGGTTGCTAGGTATCAGCATTTACGGACTGTTACGCGAAAGACAAATGGCTGTTATTACAGAGATGGCAGACAGCGTCACTATGACACCAATTGTTGTCCAACCAATGCTCTCCGGAATGTAGGTCAAGAAGGATCGCTGCGAAAACAAGTAAAAGACCACATTTTACTTCAACCCAAATATATGATGAAGATAACTATGTATATGGCGATTGCTAAATATTACGGGAAGAAGAGGTTAGGAAGATAAACAAGAGACACATTATGAAAAAGAATACGACAGGAGTGTTTGACCACGGCAGGTGATTTGCCACGTGATATGGTTGATAACGTATAGGTCTTCCTACACCACGTGATATGGTTGATGACGAATAGGTCTTTCTAAACTACATGATATGGCTGATGACGCATATGTTTTCCTACACCACGTGATATGGCTGATGACGTATAGTCTCCGATACCACGTGATATGGCTGATGACGTACCCATCCTCCCTGGTCTGCGATCCACTTTGCGATCTTTTCGATGAGTATGAAGCGGACGATGAATCGAACGACATTCGAGAAGAAGTTGACCAGTCCACGTCTGATGACCAGCATGGCCATTCGATATCCGAAGCAGAGCAGAGTGACCACTCGACCCCAGCTGATGACCCCATCGTCAAATAACCTAAGACAGACACAGATCACCACTTAATTGCATTCTATTAATTAAGAGCCTTCATAGTAAAGATATACTTATTACTATGCTCATAATATCATGCAGTAACAATTGGGTTATCGACGCATACACACACACGTACGTACATACATACATACATATACAAAGGTACAAACATACATGTACATGCCTGCATATGTATACACGCGAATTGTGAGTCTGATGGTATACACATAGGCCTACGTATATACATACATTCGTTTACGAACACACACGTGCATTCAGGACTGGCACTATCAGAACTGGGGAGTGAAAATTTTTGCGTTCATGTATTTACGCCTAAACTTGTAGGCCCGTGTATGTATTTTGCACACATGAATGATAATTACTTAATGAAAATGGGTATAAATGATCTTAATCCGCTGTTTATTCACTGCGAAATCAGTTTATAAGGAAACTAAATCAGTTTATGAAGAAACTAAATCAGTTTATAAAGAAACTAAATCAGTTTATAAAGAAACTAAATCAGTTTATAAAGAAACTAAATCAGTTTATAAAGAAACTAAATCAGTTTATAAAGAAACTAAATCAGTTTATAAAGAAACTAAATCAGTTTATAAAGAAACTAAATCAGTTTATAAAGAAACTAAATAAATCTAAAGAAACAGACAAAGATAATGTAAAAAAAAACAAATTTTATTCTTTAAGATTCAATTAGTAATTTTTCACCAATTACTGCATATCTTATTGAATGAATACAAACTTTCTGGCGACTTCAGCGAATAGATCGTAAGCTGTTTCTGGTGTGACGTTAAGGCTTCTTATCATCCGACTGAATTGCGGTCGATATCTCTCGTTGATTTCATCTCCCACAGACGCTAACTGCCTCCCGATCTGCTCCAGTGGGCTGTCAATCAATTCCACAAATAGGTGTGTGGCATGTACATTTTGTCATCTCCAACGGTTCAGTTCGCACAAAGCGAGTTATTTTGACATTACGAGGATGCATTGGTAATAATAATAATGAAATAGTTTCGAATGAATGAGAAAAGCACTAAATATGCATATAAACATACTTATCGTTCTATATGGACAATAATACATGCGTGCGTAGGCTACTGTGTGTGTTAGCGCTACGCATATATTCCCTAAGAACAGCATATACCAGCCTTCTAACGTATCCTTAAGTCTTATTTGTTTGGCCGCAACCTGACTGAGAGCGCCTCTGTGTAGGTAGCTTGAAGAGGCGCCATATAAATTTTCGGATTGAATGAATGAATGTTCCCTAGGGAGTCGCTTCAAATGTGCTTTAGTTATATCACATTTTTAATATTCGTATACATATAATATGTATGTAATGTATACTTCAATGTAAAAAAAACATTTACGTGGCGCTTCAACAACTACACGTATAATTATCCTTCGCTCACATCCGTGCGATATTATTATTGCTATATTGTTGTCCTCGTTGTCTTAAGGTATTGTAACTATATATATATATATATATATATATATATATATATATAGTAAGTGTACATAGAACTCCACCAATGTTCGTGCTCTGATAGTGCCAGTCCAAAGTGTTGATAAAGAAAGAGGGTGACGTCAACGATCTTTGTTATCACACAGTGTCGATAAACTTAGACTATTGTTAGGTCTACTAAACGTACATTGAAATAAATGCGAACGAGAGATGTACGAGGTATGCCGCGAACGAGATTTGTGCAGTTGTGAACTTAGAGGTCATTTAACAAAAACAGTTAATATTGAATGGTTGGCTGCTTTTTCATTGTTCTCATGATCCAACTTCTTCATGCATGAACGGCGACATCGCCCTAAATTAAATGATCCATGCAGCACCGCACACTCGCATCGCCGACAATAAAACTCTCCACCCGCATCAATCAGAAGCGGAACAGCATCGCCGATTTACAGCAGCTGCAGCAACCCGGGCAGCAGCAGCAGCGAGATGCTTTGTCTGTCTTCGCAACCTACAATTATCTCCTCGAGTTCCATGACGTCTGTCACTATCGTTAAGGCGAGGCATTGACTGATAACTTTCTGCGCAGTGCCAAGTTCAATCCTCGGCCCATCCTACCCTCTAATAGTCGGTCAGTCGTCTGCTCATCGGGATTTTCGCGGTTCGCGGTAGTCAAGTGGATGGTGCGTTGAGCTGTCAAGTGAGAGGTCACGGGTTCAAATTCAGGCGGATCAACTGGGACAGAAGATATTCCATACTCTATCGGCTAACAGTCGGGTTTAGCCGAATGCACTCTGTCCTCCTCCTCTTCTTCTTTTGCCTTCGGGCTTTTCATTTCGAGATGATTCTCATATCGATTCAGTGACCTTTCGGGTCACGCCCACTACTTGTCACTGGCGACTGCTAGACTAAACTTTCGATTGTAAGACGATCGGTGTGAATTGAGTTGCAATTCGTTCATATTGCCAAAAATGAATGTCAGAATTAATCACAGCAGATAAAATGGGATCAAATCAGACAGTTTCTTTTCATCCGTTTTATCAGACCCGATAGAATCATTTTGACATCTGCATTTACAGACAGGAATATTTGGCAATATTTTTAATATTGTGTGCAAACAATTTATGGTCATATGAAATTATACAAAGGGAATATTTCAATCCAACAATGACTTTACAGAAGTCATTGGATGTCAAATAAACAGTTAAGCCTTAGAAGAGACCGGAAGTGAGCTTCCATGCATGCAGTGGAAACCGGAAGTCGGTCTTCTTCTATACCGGACGTGAGTCTCCGTGCCGACCGGAGGTAGGTCTATAAGGAGACAGGAAGTAAACCTAAGTGACCACATCCATCTCATGTCTAGGTGAAGACCGGATGTTAGTTTTCACTGCAACCGGAAGTGACTTTCCGTTGAAACCGCGAGCTAGTCTCTGCGGACTCCTGAATTGGCACTATGACATCATCGTCTAGGCTTTTCAGCCGATCTCTTGCGTTTGTAAGAAACCTCAGAACGCCTTCTAAGTTCTCCTCTTGATAGTATTGTCCGTGTCTGCCCTCTCGACTCCTCCACTGAATCCTCTCCTACAGCGAGACACGAGAAGACACCGAGCGAATGGTGGGGTAGTGGTTACGTGTAACCGCTGTCCAATCAGACGTCACTTCCGTTTCTTCGTCTAACGAATCTCTTCTTCTGCTTCTCTTCTGCTGCCCTCGTCTTCAGGATGAAGTGAACCTGACAGTAATTGCATTTTGTACATCACAGAGAAACAGAAAGACATAGAAAGAGAGTGAGAGTGTATGTGAGAGAGAGGGCAAAAGAGGGGGCGAGAAACGAAGGAGACCCACAAACACGGAATAAGAAAGTGATGCAGAATGACAAAGAAACTAAGAAGCAGTGGGACAGAACATGGTAGAAGTGAATATGGTCAAATACTTCCATGGAATAAAGCATCATAGCCACGATCAGTCGGTCGTCTATGAGAGCGGAAGACCTGAAGGACCTCTGGCATAAAACTCCTCTTCGCCGACCACATCCATCTCATGTCAACAAGTCTCCGCTCTTCACTCACTGTTTGCTTTGTCCGGCTAATGGCTGGCTACTCCTCGTCGAAGCGCACGCCTCAGCATTCGACATTAGCAGCCGCGGACAGCCTCCACTTCAAGCGCAAGTAATTTGCTAATGCGCACTTGTTAAGGAGGTCTCTGCTTCAGAGCGAAGACAAACGAACGAATAATTAGTCATATCTCGTGTCCTCTTCAGTCTGTGAACACACACAGGTGCGCAGTTAGAGGTCCTCGCAGATCCAATCGTAGACGACGTAAACTCGAGAATTCAGAAGTGCTACCTATTAAAGCTAAACGCGTCGTACCAGCGTAATCAGGATCGCTGCGGCAAGTCAGAGAGTGTGTCACAAGATACTGCTTGGAGAGCAAAATCCGATTACCAGAAGGCTTTAGAAAGAGTCTGGATGCTCTAGAGTTGAGTTGAGTTGAGACAAATCTCTGCGGATTGAAATCTTAATTTGGTTTGATAGTCATTCATTGCTTGTCATACATGAAAAACTGTTCAACTGCATGTCTATTGAATATATATATATATATATATTAAATATATTATATTATATTAAATTATATTAAATTATATTATGTCTATTATATATATATATATTATATATTATATATAAATTATATTAACATTCACATTTAATAGACTTAAGATTTTTGCATTGAGCTCCTGCATTAATTCTTATTTGAAAAAAAAAAAGGCAAATTATAAGTTTGTTCCACACAATGAATCACTTCATACAGTTTATCTGGTAACACATGCAATCATTGCAAGCCAATCTCAAACCAAATTTAATCTGCGTGTTTTCTTATTACTTATATCACTTATTCAAATACAGCCATCCTTCCCTCCATTGCTGTCTCGGTCTTTGTATTTGTCAATCTCTTTCACAATGTCAAAATGTTGCGTCCGATCTTTAGAAGCAATAGCTTCTCTTATGGCTTAATAACCATTGTTTCCTACCATTATGCTATTCACATGTTTTGACGATACGATCAAATGCTTTCGTTATCTTATGAGCCACAATCCCGACTCTCTGTCTCTGTCTCTCTCAGTCTCTCTCCCTTCGATGAAGACTTATGACCAGCATTATATTTTTTATTTTAGAAACAGTTGGTGATCGGCGTAACTTTACGATCGTAAAATCCGAACTACAGCTGATTATGTGAATCACAGGCACACGACCCAATGTATACAATTATCAGCGCAACTCTCTCTCCTCTCCTCTCTCTTCCTCTCTCTGTCTTTCTCTCTCTCTTTCTCTCATCTTATCTGTGTCTGTCTGTGTCTATCTCTTTCTATCGCGCTCTCTCACACTGACACGCACAATCCTAATCACGTTATTGGCTGAACTCGAACCAAAGTAGGCTTGTCTAAACCACATCGATGTCCCAATGGAAGCAATACACTTAGACACGCAAAGTGTTAATCCTCGACGGGGCAATACGATCCCTCACTCCTAACCCTCTAGACCGACCGACTGTTCGCCCATCGCATGGCTTCCTCCCATTCAAATTCGAAGCCAGATTCATTAACTTCTATGTCGCCTTTTAAACGTGCGTCTGACGCTCCGATAGCAGACCTTAATGGTCGTAAATGTCGGCGAATCATCAATTATTCAGACGTCGCAGAGTCCTAGCGCCATTCGCCGTCTATGCTCCATATATTTCATTCTTATGTCACATGGGCTGTTCACCCCTCCCCAGTAGTCACAAGTGCCCCACCCCTCTTCCCTTCTCTCTGTGTTGCCCCTCCTCTCAACCACCCCACCCTTTCCGCATACAACCTTCCAATTACTATTCCTTTCCATGTAACGCCCCTCCTTTACCGTGTCACCATCTGCGTAACACCGTCCCATCCCCATTACCTTCATTCCATCGCCCCTCCCTTTCCACGTCACCTCTCGGCCTCTCTCTCGCACGCTCTTCCACCTTCCCCTCTCTTGCCCTTCCATACGTGACGCCCCCTTCAGCCGGGTTCAGCGTCCGACTCCAGGTGATTGACGCGTTTCGTCGTCAGGGTCGACGTCGCCTGAATTCCCTCAACGCTTCAGACAATCACCGACCACCAACCGAAGGAGTCTCCGCTTCAATGGTCGACAACAGAATCCATTCCTCTCAAATGCCTCTCTCCACCTTCCCTTTCCTCCCTCCTCTTCCTATTCCTCCTCCTCCTCCTTCTATTCCTCCTCCTTCCCTTCCTCCTGCTCCTACTTCTCCTCCTCCTGTTACTTATTCCTTCCTCTTGTACGTTCCTCTATGCCCTCCATCTTCCTGCTTTCTTCCGTCTGTCTTTCTGTCCGTCTGTCTGTCGCATTCGACAAATGTTTGTTAATCAGATTCAACGGATGTTTCATTTCGCCCGCGGACAAAAGACAATTACGGACAGACTTCGCCGACCAAAGCAAGAGAGTAAGGAGGGAGGGAGGAAGGGAGGGAGGAAGGGAGGGTGGGAGGGAGGGAGGGAGGGAGGGACAGACAGACAGACAGACAGACATAGAGGTGGAGGAAGGGATGAACGAGAGAAAAGGAGGGAACGGGAGATGGAGATGGTGGGTTGGAAAGGAGGGAGGGATGAAGGGAAAAAGCAAAAAAACGGAGAGGGAGGGAAAGAGGGAGAGAGGGTGGGTTGGAATGGAGTGGAGATACGGTGGAATGGGTGGAGGGGACAAGGACGGACGAGTGGAAGAAACCGCCGACGAGTAGTCTCCCATCGGCCGAGCGTATGCCGACCCACATCCCCCACCCACCAACCCTCCCCATTCCCTCCCCATTCCCCTTTCCATTTCCTCCCCATTCCCTCCAAATTCCCTCCCCACACCGTTCAACCGCAGCAGACGTCGCGTTCCTATCGGGCGCCCAACAGCAGCATCCACCCGAACGACCGACTGCAGTCAAGAACGCGGACAAAGAACGTCCATCTGATTAAGCCGACCGGAAGTCGCCAGGCGGCGCTATCGTCGACGGTCATTTAATTAATGGATTTTCCGCGGCGGCGACGGCGAAGGCGACGACGGTGTTCTCGTCCAAGTCTCGCCGTCATCTCGCGCGCCCACCGACCGACCGACCGAACGATAAAAGAGTCGTGGGTCTAATTGATGGATACTCGCTCGGCTGGAGGCATTGCAGCGAACGACCCTGTAATGATAGGCGGCAAATCCCCCGAAGAGTCGAGAGACGACAATCGCCGCTCGCTCTTCCCTCCCCCAGACCGATCGGACGTAGGGAGAGAGGGAGAGAGAGGGAAGAACGGATGGAAAAGGCGCTTTTTATCAGCTTTCGGATTTTGATTGATGAGGATTAGAGCGGATGGGGAATTTTCTTTCTGTAATTTCATTGGCGCGCGATATTTCCTGCGACGCGGCTTCGATGTATAATTCCGGTGACAGCCGCATCAGGTCAATGGCGCTTTTTATCTTATTAAGTCGCAACTCGGGCTTATATACGGTCTTCGTGTGTTGCCTCCGCCGGGATTTATAATACCAGTGCGTGCTGCTGGGGCGTGCGTCACGCCCCTAGTCATTTGCCGCGTTTTTCGTTTGCTGTCGTTCGAGGAGGCGATTCCCACTGAAGCCCGAGATTAAAGTGGCCTTGCGGGGGACAGCGACAGGAATTGGGGAGGTCGAGACGCGCTCCGACAATTTATGATTATTGATGCAGTAAGGAATGATCCCCCAGTGATACGCAACACACTTAGACGACACGACTCTAATCAGTGTTTACTGTCAGAGGTTCGACTAAGCTGTTCTACGTGACGATATTATAGCGGATTAAGCGCTTTATAGAAATCGGATGGACTTCTGCAGGTCATAGAGATGTGTATGTGTGGATGATTTGTGCAATTCTATATAGTATGCGCCGACGCCAGTAGTCAATTACGGCGGAAAGAGTAATATAAAAAAAGCTAGATATGTGAGCCGGGAATTATCTGGTCTTATATTGTGGACGCTGGTCGTCCGTCTCAGGGCTCATAAACAGACATTATTTCATTTCCTTGACATCTGATTAGATTAGAAAAGATATTACCAACCGAAAATTCTATTCTTGGCTTTACTGTACACGGTAGAGACTTATTAGAAGGTCTTACTGATTCAACTGTAAGGATAATTAATTGAATGCTTATGAAAGATATGCAAAATTAATGGCTTCCATTGAGAAAAAAGGCAAAAAGTACCTGTGCATAAACAGTACGATTTGTTCAAGTCAAGGAAATAATTGAATTCCAAGAAAAGTAATTTAATCAATGTATGACCATCTCTCATTTACATAAAGGCTGAGAAAACAGACCACATTATTAGGCCTAAAGTTATTTCAGAAATAATATACAATGAGATAAATTGTAAGTTATACAAAAAAGAGTTGGACATAAGTTTAAATTTTGGTAATTATGATATTTATACGTTAGATAAACGTCAGCGCTGTCGGAAATGTGTTTTAGAGAGAGTAGTAAGACCAGAACATTTGTCTATTAAGTATATGAATGGAGGAAAAAGAAACACTTCGCAGCATCAAAACTTAAGCTTAATCATATTCATCGCACAGATGAAAAAAAATCTTTTAGACACCCTCATGTTCCCTAAGCGTCCATGGTTCCAAGAAATCATGTTTACAAAGTTAGGTCTAATAAACTCAATGAATGAGTGACTGTTTGATTCCTCTGTAATATGAATTTGTAATGTCAGCGACATTACAAATTCAGCGATATTTCTTATCTTTAAACTTTCCAATAAACGAGGATAGCCTACATACTGACAAATTATTTCCAGATATTTCCAAGGAATCGATAGCAAATAATTGTTTTCGACAAGCAACAAATTGGCCAACAGCCATATATATATATATATATATATATATATATATATATATATATATATATATATATATATATATATATAAAATCACAAAACATTAGCCACCAACTAATGGTCACAAAACATGTAAGAAACTATGTATACACTCGATAGACACGATTCTGACACAAACATGTAGCATACTATAATCTGTAGTGAGACTACATGTGAGAGAACATAATAATATAAGTGGTCCATATGTCTGGTTTCCGCTGCCTACTATCTTGAGGGACCTACTATCCCTGATTGAGAGTCAAATGGAAAAGGTGATCCTTTATCATATAGATTAATGCAAGACACATATAGACTAATCATAAATGAATAAATTAGAACCGTCACGAATAATCGTAATGCGCTATATAAACTGCCACCGTGGTAGTTTCCTTTGCGATCTAACCTCTTTTTAATTTCCGGTTTATCATTATTCTGTTTTGCTGCTATATTTCGAATTGTGACTTGGAATTTGGGGATTTTGCATAGTAATCTGGGATTTTTACTAAGCTGCAGACTTGTTCTTTAACTGGACTTTTAATTCCAACAGAGGCAGCGAGTTATTTAATGAAAGACTCGCTTCATTGGCTCTGTCTGAAATGGTTTATCTGCTTGGTCAGTTCTTATTCGGAATTTTTTGAATAATTGTGATTTAACAATCACATTCATATTTCTCCACAACTTTTCCCTTTCAGACATTCAATTACTTTGAAATGTTTGCAGTACACTCTTGGCCAATCTTGGGATTTCCGAAAAGGTCGTAGCATTAATTTGCTGAACACATATCTATCTTCTCTCTGTTTATAGTTTATATACCACCTGAGACGTATTCGAGCTGTCAGACGATCTACTCCCTCCTCCATTTTATCCCAAATGGTCCATACTCTAGTATTTCTCATGCATAGATTACTGCACATCGCAGCATATTGGTCTTCCGAAAGCTTGTCTGTCATCCCGTCTGATTGCCCACCATCCTCGCTTCTCACATATCTCGATCTTCATGAATAAGCATTTACACTGGCTTCCGCTCATGGCCTGCATTCGGTTGAAGGTTCTTTTCCTTACTTCCAAGGTGTTTTTCGCCATATTCCACACTATCTTCATGACCTTATCCGTCGTCCTCTTTAGGACTTCTCCCAATACCGAGCTCATACATCTGCTGCCATAGTCCCTTGCTTTCGAATGAAAAGCCACTTTCTACGATTCTATGACTGAAAAGGGTATACTTCTGTGTCTGCAGCTCATATAGAAAGATACATGCAGATAGGCATTAATACTGTTCATAACGTGTGTGTGTGTGTGTGTGTGTGTGTGTGTGTGTGTGTGTGTGTGTGTGTGTGTGTGTGTGTGTGTGTGTGTGTGTGTGTGTGTGTCTAGAAATAAAGTTTCGAGCGATGGACCTAAACATAAGGGCAGAATGTTACTTCAGTTGAGTGCTTTCTCGTCGACTGTTCATGCATTCTGTTGTTTGTAATTGGCAGCAATGTAGAAGGAGGAGGAGGAGGGGAAAAAGAAGAAGAGAAGGAAAATAGAGGAGGAAGAGGAGGAAGAGAAGGAAGAGGATGAAAAGGAGGAAGAGCAAGAGGAGGAGGCCCTCCTATTGCTCCTCCTCTTACTCTTCCTCCTTTTCAATCGGCAATCCGTCCTCGGGAAGAGGCCAAAGAGAAGGAGGAAGAAGAGAAGAGGAGAAAGAGGAGGCCGAAGAACAAGAGGAAGAAGAGGAGAAGGATAGAGAGAAGGAGGAGGATGGAGGAGGAGGAGGAGAAGAATCGAAGGATGAAGATTCGGTGAAATGAAGTATATGCG
The DNA here is from genome assembly GCA_959347315.1 of Bimastos eiseni. Taxonomy (NCBI): domain Eukaryota; kingdom Metazoa; phylum Annelida; class Clitellata; order Crassiclitellata; family Lumbricidae; genus Bimastos; species Bimastos eiseni. The sequence continues at coordinate 5,569,768 of OY365813.1, read as the reverse complement.
AGAAATGTGTTGTTCAATGTGTTGGACTAAAGGCGATGTCTTTGGCTTTAATATCATCTGATAATTATGCGAAAGGCAACGGCATAATGAAATTAAACCATCCGTTGGTTGACAACTATATTTCGCTGTTAAGCCAATACATGGGACCTGGGCCCACGTGTATGGCGGATTTTAAAACGGTCGTAACGTTAGTCCAGCTTTGGGCTCAAAGACAGACTTCGTAGGCTGATTTTTGAGACTACGGGAAAATGGCTTGTATGAACGATCCGTTGTTCCAAAACTTGCTAGTCAGAGACTTCGATGGGTGTGGGAAAACCCAGCATCAATGGCTTCCGCGATTATGGCTAGTTGCGCATGCGCAAGCTATTTACAGGCTATTTTCGGACTCGATCTGGCAAAGAAATTTATTATGCTCATTGTTTTAATTAACAGATGATTTTGTTAAAACACAAATGTCACTGTTATCGCAATATTACTCCTCTGCAAAATTTACTATGCATAGATTACGATTGCCTTACTCAACTATTATTTAACTTGCATGTGGGAAAAGTTATTTCGACCATTGCAAGCTAAAGGCCGTGTGCTCGGCGATGCGATGTATGGGCCCTACACCAGTGTTAAAACTCCCGATTAAACGAAGATCACCGTTATAATTATCATTTTGTGCTGCTAAAACGTAGAAAATAATTAAGTTTATCGTCCGACAATAGCAGAGTGAACAATGATCTCTCTTAAACTCTCCTTGAAGTCTGAAACTTCGACGAAGTGGACCAATCGAGACGGCGGCCGCCATTTTACTTCACTAAGCCTTACTACTATAGATTTACGCCTGCCCGCCAGATGGACTAGCGCTAGTCGGGTTTTATAGGACTTATTCGTCTCCAAAAACCCCTTACACGATGATCTAGTTCTATAGTCGGGTTTACAGCGAAAACTGGTCCGTATTTGGACTTAACGCCTGACCAAAAGAGATTCATACACGTGGCCTCTGGTGGCTTGCTCGCATGTGACGATACGGGCGGGCAGACGGCGATTTCAGTTCTGCAGGTGTAAAATTCAACTTCTACATACATTTACAAATATACATGAGTATTGCGTATAGACATACAGGTACAGACATTCAAGCAGGCCTTCGCACATACGTATTTATAAATACATGTATGCATGCGTAATTATTGCGTATCGTTATATTATGGTGTCGGGACCACCATTATATTTCATTATACATCGCCATTATTTATTGGCTAAAATTGTAGCAAGCGGTTATATATATATATATATATATATATAACCGCTTGCTACAATTAAACCGTTATAATTAAACTATAAATTAAACAATTAAACTATATATATATATATAGTCACACAACAGAACCGAGGTTATGCTTTTCGGTGGCGCAATCTTTATGCAATCCAACGACCACCGATTATGGCTAGCCTTTCTGGGGGCAGTACGAGTAATGAATCGACAGTTGGTCGCGGACACTCCCCATCACATTTGCTTTATTGACGGCAGCGCTTACTTTTTTGCAATAAATACAGTTGTAATAAATGAATAGGTGCATAAAATAAATAACTCTCTTCACATATTAATATCATGAGTGTTTTATGAGACTCTGCACAATGCTTACAGAACGTATACATGTGGCGCGGTAAATGGTTATTGAGCAACAACGTTATGTGGCACGGCGGCCGGTTAGTTTAATCGGTCGGAGCGTAAGGCTCAGTGTGCGCTGAGTGAGCGCGGGTTCGACTTTAGTCCGAGGCGTCAGTCACTGTGTAAGGATCTTGAGCATGTTCTTCGCGCAAAATTGCTCTGCATTACAACTGCAGTGGCGCCGTCGAGGCGTGTGTACTTCTGAGCAAAAAATGTTTGAAGAAGGGGGTATAAAATTTCAGAATAAAATAAATAAATATATGTATATTTGATTTGCCAAAACAGAAGCTACCTTGCTCTCGAATATATAAGAAACATATGTAGCTGATTACATAATTACACAAGTCATATTATTATTATCATTTGCGCATAAAATTGCTGAATAGCGTGTACTGTATATAATATTATCGGCGTTATTGTTGCAGTGAAAAAGTGTTAGTATGACAAACAGTAGAAAGAAAGCCAGACAGCAGGAGACAGCCAAAGCCATTCAGGGAGACAGACAGGCACAGCGAAAAAGACACAGGCAAAGAGCTAAGAATACATATACACAAATTCTCGCAATGAATGAATGAATGAATAAATACAAATAGAAATATGTAAACACTGCAATGCCTTTTTCTCGCGGAACGCGCCGAAACGGCATTCCGGCGCCTCTTTTCCAATTATTCCTACTAAAAAATAAAAATAAAAGTTGTGGAAAACTCTCCAATTTGATATGAAATTTTACCATTTCAATTTTTCACATTCTAAAATTTATAAATTGTGATCATCGTGTCCTGTAAAATTTATTTCATTTGGCAGATAATTTTAGCGTTATTTCATTCAACAATACAGATCCGGCATAATTTTTTCTAGAAAAAGCACTGTTTAGACACATGTCGATGCCATTAAGACTAACACAGGGGGAGGTGACAAATCTTTCCTATCGAAAATAGATGTAGAAAAATGATAGGATGCCTTGGACGCGGGTCAATCAATCCAAGTGCATATATCATATATAAGACTGCATGAAACGATACATACAACGAGAGGAATTTGTCAACAGATCTGCCATCCAACAAGTTGGCAGATTCCACAACTATTTAGTTCTTATCAGAAGAGAATAAATCAATAATAAGTTCATGAATAACCGGAAATATAAGGCTTAAATCGAAAGTCATGTGTATAGTGGTGGCTCAATTTCTCTGCTGTTACCACTACACTACACTACAATACAATACATATTCAGTTGTATATCTGATGGCTAGTCCTGGGGCCACCCTCAATTTACAGTTATAATATATAGTAGTTTCAGTTTAACAACACTATATATATATATGTGATCACAAAGATCATTAGCGTCGCCCCTTCTTTATCCAGGCTTGGGACTGGCACTGCCAGTTGCGCGAACGCTGGCGGAGTTTCCGTTAACAGCTCAGAAGTGCTCACGCTAACATCGATGGCGCAGAGCATTTGTGAGTGAAGGACTTGCTCAAGGTCTTTAGCAGTATAATTGCTTTGGGTGAGGCTCGAACTTCCTGCGTTACAGACCGAGTGAGCGCCCTAACCAATGGGCGAGTGAGAATAATCGACCTTTCTATATAGTCTCTTTGTACGAATTTTAATGTCACGCAGCGTGCTCCTAGGATGCCAGAGGAGTGAGAAGAGGCGAACAAAAACAGGCAGATCTCAAAAATAAATATACAACATAACAGGAAAATTCGTAGAATACGTCGTTACGAATTTATTAGATTCAGTTGAAAGACAATCCTCGCCAAAACAGTTTCCATCATTGAACAATGCCGTTCTTACGAACAAAGAACGCCGCCATCTTGATGATAACAATGATCATCGTCAGATATTATAATTATCCGTCACAAACTGCAGACGCGAGTCATGCGCCATCGCAGTATAGCCTTGTATCGCCTTGCGTATTTTCGACGTTATTCGAGCGGGAGATTTTGCAACAGAAGAGAGAGAACCTTTAGAGAGAGCACTGAATTGAACAGGGAAGTTGTTAATTCCGAACATATCCGAAAAATTCCTGATATCAATCCGATTCAGACACAAAGAAAGCGTTGAAACGTTGATCTGCCTACCTACTCGGTCGAGCTCCATTGTCGCTGTATGGCTCGGCGCCCAGTCTCCGCCACATCGGGTCGATGAGCCAGGGCTGAGTCAGCAAACACGACGGCGTCTCCTATTGGTCAACGCCTGATGTCGTCTCCTATTGGTCAACGCCTGATGTCGTCTGCGCCTGCGTCCACAGCTGTAGAGACGCCACCGTATTGATCGGCTTATGGCCGTTTACTTACTTATTGATCGTTTACTCTAAACGTCCGTCTCGTGTTATGACTGGCGTTCTTTGTCTGCTTCTGAGAATCCTTTCTCACTCGAGGCCGCTCACAGACGATTGGTCGGAGCCGCCGGCCAATCAGAAACGCCGCTGATTGGATACGTCTGTTCTAGGCAATTCCCGCGAAATCAAGTCCTGTTATCTGGTTTGGGAAGTGCAGCTCTCGGAGCAGGGATATACGTCGTCGTGGTAATGCCGCCTAGCGTCGAGATGACGAACAAGGTGGGCCTGTCAGTCATCGACGCCTGTGGCCAATAGGGAAGTTTTGTCACCTCCCCTTGTGTTAGTTTTAATGGCCGTCTCTCAAAATCATCACTTCGACTATGATGAACTGAATCCAACCTGTTTTCCAAATTCCACAATTGGCATTGACTATAATACCAGCATCTCGAATCCATGTCAAGACATATTAAAATCTCCATGCTTCTGATTGGTGGGCATGTACCAACAAATCAGGCACGACTTTGAAATTGGCCCCGCCCTATCACCTTGGCAACCATAAACTGATCCGTAGAATGGGATTGGTCGATAATGAAGTCAACCGTCGGTTGCAGGGAACCAGCGCAACTGAGGCAATTGATCCGATAAACGGATCGCCACACTTATTGCACAGACGAAAACTGATTTCTAAGATTTCCAGCTTCACATAATATCTCGTCAATGGCGTCAGATATTGGATTGTCAAAAGCGACGGACTCCTTTCATCATCAGCGCTCTTCGTTCAATTCCCGCGCGTCTGACGAAATCATTGAACTATTGCCTGATCACGATTATTCCCTGGGCACGTTTTTTTATGAAAGACGGTGTATACTGGCGCTTTTGACCTTACACGAGTACTTTACAAAGGTTCATATAAAAACATATCTGAAATTGTATGCATATATATATACACAATTACACACACACCCACACGCACATACGCGCGCACACACACATTCACGCTCGCACACGCACGCACACACGCACACACACACAGAGTCATACACACAACATCATTCAAAGTTCAGACACCATGCAGTATAATCTATATTAATGCATTACACGGCTAGTCATTAAAAACGTGTTACTATCTAATTTTGCATAGTTCACGTAAATATAAACATAAATATTTATGAAGTTAACGATTTATGACGCGTAATTGTCGAGCCAAGTGCAATGTAAATCACTTCATATAATGACCTGCAACAGTGCATGCAGACTATAATGACAAATTGTGTTTACCGAAAAAGATACGTTCATTTTATCTATAGTCAGTCAAACGGTGGCACTCTTTGACAGGCTATTTGCGTGTTTGCACGTTATTGGCTCAACGGGGTCAAATTGGAGACAAAATATTTTTACTTTAAACTTATTGTGCTCATTGATAATTATTCTAACATTACTAACAATTTACTTGACATAATAACTGATCAATCTATACAGTCGAACCCATATTGTAGGGTAACGTTCTTAAAGACTCGCCGTGTATGTTTTATAATGTGTGAAACTAGGGATCTTGTAAAATGCCTATAGGCAAATTGTAAAACCCTAACCTACACTAACTTTAACCCTGCACTAACCCTGCACTGACCCTTCTCCCTAACCCTGACCATAACTCTATCTCTGAACCTAACCGTAAATGTGATTTTACATATATTGCCTAAAATCTAAGTAAGCATTTTACAAAATCACTGTTTCACACAATGCCTGTAACTAATAATATTACACCAATGCTGTCAATACAAGCCCATCCTGATTTGAAAAAATCAATTCTATGATTTACTCATTTGGACTGGTTTAGAGAGCTACGTCGATATTAGCCTATATTTTGAGTTACACCTTTATATAGGAATCCATGGAAGACAACATTCACAAGCTGTTCAGCAACATGTTGCTATCTACCCAAAAGCGCCCGTGTCTATAGGCCAATTATTTTATTTATAGGCAGCCACTCGAGAGAACTTGAAAGGCACACGAGTGTCTTAAATCTTAATAGATACCTGCATAAATAAACCTGTATCTCTACTTCCGTAGACATTTCAACCATTTGCGATCTTTCAGGTGTGGGCAGGCGGTATACTCTTCGTCGAATGAGAGAACCTTTAACCCTTTGGGGAAGATCTAAGGTTCAGTAAGACCGTCTACAACGAAGCAATGGGCAGCACAGTCGTGTCCTTGAGAGCATTGGTCCAACTAATACCCCGAAACACCTCAGATAGACCGTCAGCTCCGTTTTAATCACGGCCATGGATTAAACGAACGTCGCCCATCGTCAATTCACCGTCAAGTCGGTGAGAGAGAGGGAGACAGGCTGGCATCAGCTGCTGCTGAGATGAGGATGGAGTGGCTGCCGGGGCAGACGATGATGAATCTGACATCAATCCATAATTGCACCGACCAGGCGGAAACGACGTCAAAAGGGAATGTTATCGCCATCGAAAACGTTCGCTGCAGTGGAATGCTTTGGCTTGAGCAAACGACCGATTGACCGACCGAATAACTGACTGACCGAATGACCGACCGACCGATTGACCGACCGACCGATTGACCGTCCGAATGACCGACCAACCGATTGACCGACCGAATGACCGACCGACCGATTGACCGACCCATTGACCGACCGATGGATTGACCGAACGAATGACCGACCGACCAATTGACCGACCGATTAACCGACCGAATGACCGACCGACCGATTGACCCACCGAATGACCGACCGATGGACCGATCGACCGACCGCTAAGTGGAAGATAAGACGACAATGGAGGGAAAACACCGATCGCGTCGTATTGACTTTTGCGTCTATACAGGAAACGTCTGTCGACGAAAATAATTTCATCTGCGGCGGCAAATGAAAAGCAGAAAGAAACGGAGCATAAAATATAGAATATATATATATATATATATATATATATAATAGAAGACCTGTAAATAAGCAACACGTGCTTTGTTATTTCTGGTGTATATATATGTCTACACAAAGCCTTTTTCACCTGCACCGTTGTATATATTATGCATTTGTGTATAAGTCCGCTTTTCATAGTCTTGTTTCCTCCATTTCACATATATTTAGTATATTTAGTATATATTATATATAGGTATATATATATGAATTTTTGTTATTACCTGGAATAATATATATATGCAATATGTAAATATTGCGTGTTTACAGTTTAGTATATATTTATTATCTATTACCTATTTCACCATTGTCACAAGTGTTTATAAGTATAAATATTCTATTTTCTGTTTTGTTGTTCCTAGTAAATTTTAGAACACACGAAATAGTTATTTTTGAAGTGAAGATGGTGAGCTAGATTTAACGGTCTTTAACCAATGAAGGATTGACTGACTGAATGAATCAACGAACGAATGGTTGAATGAATGAATGATTGAATGAATGTCTATGCAAATATACATATTTATTAAACTCTACACTAACTGATTAATTCCGAGATTAAACCTGTGAATAAAATAATGGCATGAACTGAGTGTACATTATATTGAACATCTGTGAACAATGACGGTGACGACGACGAGGAGGAGGAGAAGAAGAAGGAACAGTGAATAAAGATGGTTCTGAGGCAGCAATGCATGGGTATGAAGTGTTGGCATCGTCATTTTCTTAGCCTCGGCATATGAGGGCGGATGGCGAGTCATCTCCGTGAACGACTCTTCTCCCCACTGACAGTGACTTGTACTCATTGAGAGGAGGACGACAAACGTCACCTTCAGTAATTAATTAAAATCCAATTAATTACGTTCTAGCGCGACAAATGTATAATCATAGAGAGTAATGAACTCTGTCTCTGTCTCTCTCTCTCTACACACACACATATATATATATATACAACATTAACATTAAATTGTATTTATAAAATTATACAAACGCACACACACACACACACGTATACACACAACACACATGCGCACTAACCCATAAATATACACATAATTATATTCATTCATTTTGATATTTATATAGCGCCCTGATGTATATGTAGTCTACACGGATGCGTATATAATAGATATCATATCCTCAGAGAGTAAACGAACCGAAACAAAAGCTTAGGAAATAATTAGATATAAAAGACAATATATCGAGCGTGTATTTGTATGTTATGTCAATTTGCATATATATGATACGATGACGTGTACAAGATGACGTACTTCCTTAATTCGCCGTTCATTTGTTTCGATTGCGAAGAATTGAAAGCTCTGGCAATGTCGACATAATTCCTCGAATTAATTAATCTCCGCGGTCGCCTCTGGTTCTCACAAGAGGGAGCCACAACATTCCATAAATAAAACACGTCTAAGCAGCTTTCGTTATTGTCCGGAAACGAATCGAATGCGCGGACACTTTGGCGCATTAATAATAACAGTCGTCCGTTGATTAAAACTCAGCAGGCGACAATAGTTACGCCTCATCGTCAGAGTTCGAATGTATACATGGGGAGTTGTAGTTGCCCTGTAAAACGCACTAATCAACCCGCGAGAGCGCTAGCAACGCATTCGCCGGAGCGTGTAACATTTCTATGGACGCAATGCCCAGCGAGAGAAAGAGTCTGCAAATAGTACCATTAAAAAGCTAATAACTGCTGTCACATAAACAACCTCTGGTTAACCAGGCAGAATGGACTTATATATAATGAGCATGCATTCCCACATTATATATGGAATAGTATTTAATATATATATATATGTTTATATATGTAAGTATGAATGAATATATTTGTATTTATGCATGTATGTAAGTATATGTATGCTTAATATGTATGTATGTATATTTGTATGTATGTCTCTGCATGTTTGTAATTGTATGTGTGTATGTTTCTATTTATGCATGAATGCATATATAAGTTCACAAAGCCATATCTGTTTGGTTCATTGTTAATGCTCAAATATTTCCAAATGGCTTTCCAATCGAGAAAGTTATAAACTTAATTTAAAGCATTTCTTTGTCTTCTCAAAAGAAACTGAGTGCACATTTTATTATTGTATTCGAGTCTCACCTGCATCTAATGAAAAGATTCGCTTTGAAACTTCGATGAATTTGCACCGGAATTAACATCCATAGAAAGAACTTCGGTCATTGCACGCAGGCAATAGATAACAAAAGCTATTAGAAAATATCAATTAAGTTTTTCAAAATGCTCTTATTTAAAGTTCGTCCTCAATTCTTAAAAAATTCATCTTGAATCAAAGCAATAGCAATGAAATGTTGCTTCACAATGATCTGTCTGTTCTTTTCTTCTGTAAGACCTTTTTCATCTGTTGTGCGGACGATGTGAACACAGATTTACGTCTCCTGTGAACCACTACAAACCGCTGAACCGAAGTAGAGAGTGCTACTACACACGTGTATCAAACACACTGCATAGTGGATGACGTCTAATTGCCTCAAACTCAATTCATCTAAGTCTCAGTTCCTATGACGAGCCATTCTTTGGCATCACCATATATACTTGATGGCTCTACCTTTGCCCTTCGTGAAGCAAGAGTCCATCCAGCTGACACAATCCACAACCTTGGATTCCATTTTGGCCAGTGTATATCATGACCATGGCCACTCATGTGATTCAACTCTCGTTCAAGGCTGCTTTCCCCACTGCATCATATTTAAATCATTTGCCATTACATTTTCAACCTTTGGCTTCAGCAATATATGCTGTATGGGGCGCTACAGAGGCATTGATCAGCACCATGCACTTGATTAAATTTGCAATTTAAAAAACGTCACAACGACGTATTTGTAGATAATAATCAGGATAAAACGGTTTTGGAATTCAAAATATAGATGAATATTTATAGTTATTTTTCGTCTTAACCCATAATATTTGCCTTTTTTGCAGACACAGTTTATAAACTTAAACATACCTAAATATATATATATATATATATATAAATATATATATGCACTACAGAAATGTGCAGTAATGGATTTATATAGCTCCTTTTAGACTGCGTTATATATCGCATGTATACATGGACACACACTGATAAATCACTGCCTTTATACAGTACACAAAACATATATATATGTAATATATATATATTGCGCTTTATCAAGTTATAGTTCGGTGAATGTCGTACTAAATTAGAGAACTATTTCCTAGACGCGTAGTTCCATCCATTGCCTTCAGCGTTTCATTAGTTCAAATAATCACATATACTTAGACCCATAATGCCTTGCGGCACAGATACAATGTACATATTATTATATGTATATTATATGCAAATACATGCATGTGTATATATATGCACACTTGTACATTTATATGTATATATATTGGTGCTTGCTATTGGAGATTATTTGACCTTCAATAATCTAATCCGACATAAAAGTTCGTCCGTTAATATCGTTGTCAAGACTTCCGCTGTAGCCATGCGCTAAGGTGAGCGTGCGTGCGTGCGTCTGCATAGGTGAGCATTCTGCATGCGCGTGTGCTTAGGTGTGTCTCAGCCCCGCCCCACCTCACCCCACCCCATCCATCGACCGCGATAACCACCCGACGCTGCTATTATTCCATGGGAGACGTATTGGCGGGTGCTTCGAGTGGGAGGGAGGGAGGAAGGGGAGCCGAGAGAGAGGTAGGATATAGAGGAGGGTTGTGTTGTGCCCTCTGGGGAGTTGGTGCACATCACGCAACGTTGGCTGCGTCTAGCGGACGTCGTCTAATAGGATAAGGAATGCCTAATCAGTGAACACCGTCGAGACGTCTGAAGCCGATTATTAGATTTCTGGCGGCGAACCAGAGACCCTGCGACTGACCGACGACGAGCGATGACCACGTGGTCAGTTGGAGACAGAAGAGAGACAGGGAGACAGAAAGACAGAGGGACAGAAAGACAGAGAGGCAGAGAGACAGAGAGAAGGCACGGGGAGGGGATTCATTACCAGTTGAGAAGGAATTATGGAACAGGGATGAGGGATGAAGGAGCAGAGAACGGAGATGAGCGAGAGAGAGACAGACAGACAGACAGAGAAACAGAAACAAAGACAGACAGACAGAGAGCGAGCGAGAGAACATCATGTGTGGAGGAGGAAGAGACATATAAAGATAGAGTATCAAGGAAAAGGAAAATGATGGAATTGAGGAGGAGGAGGAAGAAGAGGAGGAAGACAGATAGAAATAAGAGAGGAAGAGAAAGAGGTGCATACAGACAGGCATCGAGGAAGAGGCACAAAGATAGGGAGACAACGAACGAGTCAGAGAGAGAAACACGCAAGGTCAGACAGACAAACAGAGAGCTTCGATAAAGAGGGAAGAGGAGCCAGAGGGACAAAGAAGGCGACTGGTGACGAGAGTTAATATGCTGGAAAAACGTAACGGTGCGAGTGTAGATAGATTGCGATTTTTCGAATGGCGTTAACTCAATTGGCACCGGACGAACAGTTGACTGACGTTCATCGCAGATAATTCCTAGACGCAGCCGTCTCATCCGCTCTGTCTGGGAATCCCCTTCCACCTCTTCCTCTGCTCTCTTCCTCTTCCCTCTTCCTCTTCCCTCTTCACAGTCAAAGGACTCGGAATAATTGAGAGATATTATTTCGCTGTCGTAATTCCACCTGTCACATACGATGCATATCGCGGGAATTCCCAGCCGTGACTTATAAGCGCTGATGTGAGTTCGGTCATACGACAGATCAATCCGGTCACTCGGCCAGCGTTCGGTCATTCGGTCAATAATCGTTAAGTCGGTCTACGCATAGGTCATTCGGACAGTGTGTCGGAGTATGTATAAAGGGCATCTTTTTATTATTTAGATGATTCATTCGGGATGCATATAACTGTCATCTGGATATTTGTTCCACAGAGCACAATATATATGACACTGCAATGCAATTACGTCGCTACTGAAACTTGACAAAGTGCAGAGGTCAGTGGGTGTAAAACATCGTGATTGCAATTGGCACTGTTCGTCATATTTCTACGTTCATTCTCCGTGATTTTCATGCCTCAATAATGGTTATGGTGATCAAAGGTCGTGCCAGACATTACACCATGCACGCAATAAACAAGAGCGATATTAATAAAATAGAATGCATATATATATATACATATGATATACAAATATATATGTGATGTACTGCAATTGCGCCGTCAAGGCGTGTGCCCATCTGACAAAAAAAATGCTGGAAGAATTAAGGGCGATATAAAATTTCAGAATAAAATAATTTGTATGCATTCAGATGCCACTATATATGCGATACAGTATTCGTTACGGTTTGACAAAAGATGGGCTGAAATTTTCTGTAACGCGGTGTCCCAATAGAAATGATACCTCCCTATTTGTTTTGGCAATAAATCTGTCAATTCTGAAAATATTTTAATTTAACTTTATAAGTTGGAATAGAAGTAAATTATCACTTTTTATAGAAAATTGCATTATATTCTATCAACAAGTTATTGACATTCAGGTTTATATAAACAGAATTTGAACTTGCGATATATAAAAAATAATTCTTTTGTGATTCTGTATACCTTACTATAGCTATATACCTAAAATATGACTTTATAATAATTTTATTTCCATTTAAGCGGACGATAATAAAAGAAATTGGTTCAAGTAAAATGACCTGATTTTGTCTTCATGTTTTTGTCGAATTGTAAAGTTAAAAAAATTAATATTAACATATGGGAATCGTCCAATTTTTACAACGCTGACTACGCACAATTTTGGACACTATTGGTAAAATTAGACGCAATTTTCGGAAAAAACCTATTTCGCTCTTCCTTAGTACGCTCTATCTTAATTGCTTATTGTGTTACCTTACGTTTTATCTTCCGTGTAACCTATTGTGCAACCTTACGTGCTACCCTACGTTATACCGTTTCGTCTCGTGTGTTATTTTACGTGTTACATTATTGTTAACCTTACGTGTTCCTGTTCCTCACGTGCTACGCTGCGCGTTACCTTACGTATTACCTTACCGCTTTTCGCCTCTTATCTTTCCCTCTCGCACAGAACGAGGCGACAACTGAGAATTCGAAAGATAACGGCATAAATGCATCTAGCATTTGATTTCGTGTCCGAAGGGATGCAGTGTCTAACTCCCTGGGACGAATGAACAACGGAGGAAAGAGGAAGAGGTCTGTGACAACCGCGATAATTACTTTCGCAATTGGCTGCTTCGTGCTTTACCAAATCTACCCGTTATAATCGCTCGTTGACAGATCAGCCAAGAGTCGTATAGTACCTTCCTTACTGCGTCCTTCTTCTCTCTGTGACTGTGTCTTTGCCTGTGTGTGTCTCTCTGTCTCTGTTCGTCTCCTTGAATCCTCGTCGACCGTCGCTCCATTGTACAGAGGGGCTTTTAGTCGACAAAGAGACGAAATTAATCTTCTGTGTGTGTGTAGTGTGACACAATGACCACCTGTTATTCTAAATAATTCGACCGGATAATTCCGCAGCGACGTCGCCGTCCTTGCGCCCGCATTTTGTGCGTCCGCCCTGCCCTCTATCGGTCGGTGGGTCGGTGGGAAGGGGTTGACAGCGAACGGGCAGGCCATTCAAGGCATCCGACTGGATATGGACGTAGCAATCGCGCCCGAAGGCAATTCCAAATGAAAGGCTAATCACCGGCTACTATCGACAGAACGATAATCGATCATGTCGACTCGGTTCCACCGCTTCCACCGATTGTATCTCGCCCGACCCTCCCCTACTACACTAGCCTCCCCTACTACACTAGCCTCCCCTACCAACTCTCTGTATGCACAAACGGGCGTCACTTATACACGAGCCAATATATTCGACGGAGAAACAGGCGTATTCATTTCCGGTCAGTTGGTCATCATGTGTCCGCTTGACCACCTCCCACTCCCTCCTCCTCCTCATCCGACTGACCGACCTACAGTCGATTATCCGATGACCGCTAATCTGTAGGCGATGGTGGACGCTTCTTCCTCTGATTGCCCGGACCCATGGGAGGGCAATTGACCGCGCTGGGCAATCGGGGCCACCGATGATTGCCTCTGAGGAGGAGGAGGAGGAGGACGAGGAGGAGGAGGAGGAGACCTCTTCGGTTGCAGATGAAACGACAACGAAGCGATTCGGTCAAGCGAATCGAGAAACGCATTAAACGTCACGAGGAAAATTTTGCACATGAATGAATGGCAATGGAGGTAACGGCAAACGAAAATAAAGACCAACAGGCAGTTAATGACGCAGGAGATTCCTCTCCTCTTCTCCTCTCTTCTCTTCTCCTCTCTTCTCTTCTCCTCTCTTCTCTTCTCCTCTCTTCTCTTCTCTTCTCTTCTCCTCTCTTCTCTTCTCTGCTCTGCTCTGCTCTGCTCTCCTTCAAGCACACGCATATCGCTGGTAGAGCGACCTCTATGGAATACATAGACAAATCTATAGAACCCGGCAACTTGAGTTCTTTAACATAACACCAACACAACACGCCATGATAACATAATGCAACTGGGCATCACGTGATATAACATAACCCAAAATAACATAAATACAACATCACGTGACACAACACAACATAACACAATTTGACATGACATGGCAAACCATAACATGATGCAACATAACCTTATAGCATGACACAGAATAACAAGATATGACAACATAGCATAGCATAGCAGAACATGACACACCATAACATTAAAACAAACTACAGCACAACATATAACACAACACATAACACAACACATAACACAACATCAAACACAACATGACATCATAACTTAACATGAAATAACACAACATACCATAACAAGAAATGGCATTCACGTCACCACAGAAGAACATCACTGTACCGTTTGATACATCAAGACAACTATTGTTTATATAGCGCCACTTTAATATATCGAGAACACTTACGTCACCGGTTGTTCGCTGATCTTCCTCACTTCCGGTAGACTTGGTAAGTCGTCATCCGTCTGACTGGTGACGTCATTGACGTACATCTGATAGACGAAACTGCGGAAGACGCAGTCTGTCTGCGCAGCCACGTTCTCCTCCGTATCCTTCAGTAACTGATGCGGAACCTGTTGATGCTGTTGTTGCTGTGACAGAGCGTGGCGCTGGGGATGAGACATGTGGCGTCGACGGTGACCGCTCGCAGCAGCACTAGCATCCTTTGCTGCCAAATTACCTTTCTGGCGCTTTGGTGATGCTTTGGATGACATCGAGTCAAGACGAAGTCAAAACGAAGTCAAGGCGATGTCAAAATCAAGTCAAGTGAAGTCAAGATGACGTCAAACTGAAGTCAGGAAAACGTGTAAAAGAGGTCAAGGCGACGTCAAAATCAAGTCAAGACAACGTCGAAATGAAGTCAAGGTGACGTCAAAATGAAGCCAAGACTGCAGGGCTGCAGTCAATTCTTTAGTAAACGATGTCGATTGATGACCTCTTCTAAGAACGAAGAATCTAAAACAGACGATGAATCATTTATTGATAAAGAGAATAATTGCGGTATATAAGACGTCTTTTATTAATGCACGAATAGAGAGCAACCATGCGAGAGAATAAGTCATGCGAGAGAATAAGTCATGCGAGAGAGGTCCTATCCATTATCAAAGGATCGACCTAAACAATGAACTAATTTTTACGGATGGAAAAGATAATTAGTCGCCTTTGCCAACATTCACCGCAACCGAATCAGAAATTACTCCAAATTGCAAGACGAAAAGGAATCATTAAAAGTAATACACAACGGTATTTATTACTATATATATATATATATATATATATATATATATATATATATATATATCCTATGCAATGAATATACACAATATCGTCAGAGATCACACAAAACATATATGAGACGGTTCACATATATCTATTTATTTACAAATTACCGTTGAAATTAGTGCGTGTGTGTGTTTGTGTTTGTGTGTTTGTGTATGTGTGTTTGTGTATGTGTGTTTGTGTATGTGTGTTTGTGTATGTGTGTTTGTGTATGTGTGTTTGTGTATGTGTGTTTGTGTATGTGTGTTTGTGTATGTGTGTTTGTGTATGTGTGTTTGTGTATGTGTGTTTGTGTATGTGTGTTTGTGTATGTGTGTTTGTGTATGTGTGTTTGTGTATGTGTGTTTGTGTATGTGTGTTTGTGTATGTGTGTTTGTGTATGTGTGTTTGTGTATGTGTGTTTGTGTATGTGAGTTTGTGTATGTGTGTTTGTGTATGTGTGTTTGTGTATGTGTGTTTGTGTATGTGTGTTTGTGTATGTGTGTTTGTGTATGTGTGTTTGTGTATGTGTGTTTGTGTATGTGTGTTTGTGTATGTGTGTTTGTGTATGTGTGTTTGTGTATGTGTGTTTGTGTATGTGTGTTTGTGGGTGCACATGCGAGTGAGGGGGAGAGAGACAGACAGACAGAGACAAACGGATAGACAGACAGAGAGACAGACAGACAGAAAGAGAGAGAGACTGAGAGCCTAAATAGACGTATATAATGAATGTGTTCTGCTTATAAGCTGAATAATTACTGTCTGCTTCTCTTTCAAATCGTCGCCAACAAAACGTGATAAAGTTTCTCTCGGTCGTTCATCATCCGTCTTTGCAAATGCCTTTCATCTATATATCTATAGATGAAGATTAATTGACAACGCCTCCACACACACGCACACACCAACGCACGCACGTACACACACACTGATATATATATATATATATATATATATTACTATATATAAGTATATAGCTGGCCTATGATAGATATACAGTATGATATACACTGGTGCCATGTCCTTTGTGGCTGATGTAGATCGGGTATAAATAACAGCGACGGAATCATTGTTCCTCCTCTAAAGAAACCATCGCCTTAGCTCAAGTTGGCTGCTGCTGATGCTGATGCTGATGCTGCCTCCAAGGTACAGCAGAGGATGCTTCTGGAGCTCAAGCATAGTCCATCCTTTGCTCAACACATTCACAGAACACAGGATTTTGCTATATATATATATATATATATATATATATATGCTATATACATATATATATATATATATACTATATTTATATCTCATCAATATATTATATATATTGTATATAGACCTATGATTAATTATTAGCCTGCGTTTCAGATGAGAATGAGAGAAACTATTTGCATATCATATATATATATATATATATTATATATATATATATATTATATATATATATTATTGGTCTGTTAAAATCTCATTCATGTAGTCGTATATTTATGGATAATATGTATAGCTGGACATATAAATTATCTCCATTATATAGAAAACCACAGAAAAGAACATTCATGAATCTACGCCTTATGAGAGACTATGTTTGTTTCCAAGTCTTTATTCAGTACACGCTCATTGATATATCTGTTTCATGCAATTACATAGATATCTATTTCATACCAATTATATATATATATATATATATCTGTTATATTCTTTTATACAATATATCATTGTATACATCAATTATACAATTGAAGCTTAATACGATTATAGGAGATACGACGAGGTGCAACAATGGCTTATTATAAGGCTGCCTTATATATGGATTGAATAAGTCGAAGCAATTAGCCATCGATTTGCAGTGAGCCATAGATGACTCGCGGTGGCTCTGAACGTCAATAAGTTGCTAATCAGACCACTTATCCCGGACGAAAACCGACTCAAGAACTGTATAAGCTACAGATATAAAGACACAAACAAACAACCACATATATAAACATACACACATATATACACGCATATATATATATGTATAACTATATACACGGGCATACATCTATAGTTGGAAGAAGTCATAAAAGAAAAGAAAGAACTGAAGAATACTTGCAGATGTGTCTGTAGAAGTCGATATACGCAGTGACAAAAGCCGACCACAAGAAGTCCGTTGATGAATCGTCGAACTACTTAAAGCTCTCTCTGATCTCGACTTATATAGCGCTATGACAAATAGAAGGGCGACCGTGAAATCGATTCCTCGGTATTAACTGACACGCAGGTGATACATCATAAAAACGTCTTTCAAAAGAAGATTAACAGCGGACGACGCAACAACTCATTCTATCCATATACAATACAGTATATATATATATATATCATTTTTATATAGAGGTGCATTGCATATATATAAGCAGAGAACTAAATCGATATACAGAACATCTATATAATGAATAAAATTGAGATATATATATATATACATGATATATGTATATATGCTTCAGGGATATATGTACATAATTATATATACATGTATATAAAGGCGCCATGCAGGAGCACACTTGTGTACTAACTGTACTTATTATATATACCAATACAAATACATATACACATACATACATATATATATATTATATATACGCGTAGAGATGATGCGGATATAGATGTACATACCCCATATCGTCGCATATATAATATCCTCGGAGGTATTGTCATCGCTAGCCTCCGGATGTGGCCAACAGGTGTGCTCTCAGTCGATACTTTTGAAATCGTTTGATAATAAACATTTCCATTAGCGGTTGGTTTATGATAGAAACACAGAAATGTTGACGCCGTTTCTTTGAATGTGAAAAACAAAAATGACGGTGAAAAACATCCGTGAAATATTCTAAGCGCGATTTAATAGATGTGCACATCGCGTTTTCAAAGACAATAAATTAATTCTAGAACGTTTCAAAGTTTTAAAGAAATGTCGTGTTCGTATATACGGCAGATACGATATTTTACAAAATACGAGTGAGGGCGGGTGAATTGGTGGTAAAGTAATTGTGCATGTATGCTTGTAAATGTAACTTATTTAAGGTGTATCAGAGCTGTCCACGGGTCGAGTCGACTCGGGAGTCGTGTCGGGTTACCAACATCTGCAAATTAGGCTGGTCGGGTCAAGGTCCTGGCGGGTCAGTTGGGTCGGGTCCCAAACCCGGACCCATTTCGACCCACCAATTTTTGCTTACAGGGGCAACTCGACCTGGCAGTTTCACGATAAACCAGGGCCCCCATTTAAGTATGCATGCCAATCATACCTGACCTGCAGAATGTAGGTCAGTGGTCAGCAATTGAGCGATCAGTTATCAAACAATAAATCATTGGCTCAGTGCCTCACTTTCAATCAAGTAACTGAAATTTGGCCTAAGAGACGACTCAGCGAGCAAGATATGTCCCTATAGGTGTTAATTGGTCCCATTGCATGGATTCAAAGGCCAATGCATGGATTCAAAGGCCAATGCATGGATTCAAAGGCCAATGCATGGATTCAAAGGCCAATGCATGGATTCAAAGGTCAATGCATGGGACTTCTACGTTTCCTGCTTCTTCATATGTTCTTCATCCTTCTATTCATCTTCTTTCTTTTCCTCTCTTAAGCTTCTTCTCCTCACATTATTTCTTCTCGTAATTTACCGCTTCATACTTACCTTCGTTCTATATATAATTCTCTACTCCTACGCAGTCATCAATGTATCTCCTCCTCTTCTTATATACTTACTCCATTTCTTTGTCCACTTCTTCGTCATCATTCTCTTCCTTTTCATCTTCTTTCTACCCTTTTTTGTTATGTCCCGTCTTCCTTCATATATCCACCGCGGTATACATATATCTGCTCTCCTTTTCATAATCGATACATGTTCATGGAAGCAGCATATATATATATATATATATATATATACTATTCAATCCATATATATAAGGCATATATATATATATAGATGCATATATATATATATATGCATGTTTATGTACGTATATTTAATCGAACTATGACAACCTAGTGCGACAGATGAATGCAGCGTCAATTGTGTAAGATTTACGACGCAGTTCATCTGTCAAAACAAAGAGCAGAAACGAATGGACGAACGATGATCATCCATCGCCTCAGCCATATATATATATATATATACTTTGCAATGAATAAGAAGCTCTTTCGTATATATAAACTGTATACTCCAGTCTTTGGTAGGCCTATAATATGCGATATATATATATATATATATATATATATGTGACATCTGTTATGATTAAGACTGTGCTTAATATGACCACGTCTCACACATTGAATGCTTCTCAAGAGTTTGCCTGCGTATAGCTGCCATAATTTATATCTTTGCAATTTACACATATATATATATATATATATATATTGTTATATATATATACCTATAACAATAATTATATGGTCGTGTGTCTGAACTAATATATATATATATATATATATATATATATATATATATCTGGACTGAAATATGCATATAAAACAGAGGAACCTAAACTTGGGACGCGGTGGTGTAGCGGTATGTTCTGTGCCCTGTAACCAAAGGGTTGCAGGTTCGAACCCACCCGAGTCACTCCGTAGCGACCTTGGACAAGTTGCTCACCGATAATTGTCTGTGCATGAGGAAGGTAGCGGGAAACCACCTCACTCATCTCATCGCCGGGTGGCATAATAAGCCAAATGAACCTGAATGCCTTCGGGCATCATCATCATCATTACCTAAACATGACGTTGGTGTGAAATCGAAATCAATATATAATCAACCGATGAAACGATTCATTCGCGTTAAAAAGTTTGCGAGCTGCAAATAATATTAGAATCAAAATTAAAATGATAGAAAAAATATTGATTAAATCCTGTACCATTAGACACAGCTAAAAAATGAGAAATTCGTAAAGACAAAGTATACTATTTTCACATACACTCCGCTCAATGGCTCTACATAATGATTATGTGAATACAACAATTGAGTCGTCACTGAAATAAGCTTCGAATAAAGATTACGTGTATTGCACGTTAACACACAATTAACACAACTAAAGCGTGAGATATCGATTCTCCCATTTAGATTCTTCCATTTAGATTCTCCCATTTAGATTCTCCCACAAGCACTGCATCATTCACGACCTCAATATCTTCAAACCTTGGTCTGCTTCGCCCTATTTTCATGTATCTTAGCGTTCTCGTCCCTGATTGGCTAAATACAAAGTCTTAACGGATCAGTTGCGCGAGTTTATGCAGGCTATATAGGCCTATATACCTTCAGAATGGAATTTACTCATTAAGGGGTAACTCCACCTCGCTGTTTAACGTTAAACCAGGGCCGCCCATTTAATGAGTATGCATGCCAATCATATCGAACCTCCAGAATTGTATCGCACAGACCCAGCTGCCAGACCAGCTGGGACTGTGGCCGTCGATTGAGTGGTCTCTTATGGAACAATGAATTATTAGCTGTGTGCATCTCTTTCAATGGACGAGGTAAAGACGTAGTTCATTTGAATTTCAATTATAATATGGGTTGCAAAGAACAGATATACACATACAGGCACAAACACTGACAGTACTAGCTTCGATTGCCTGAAGATGACTTCGTAACTGGGCCGCGGCTTGTTATCACGATTCCTTCTACCTGTCACTGATTTGAATTGAAGCCGAGGACTTCGTTACAAAGCCAGTGGCCCAGTGGGCTTTTGGTTCTCTGGTTCCAACACAACTAAGCCATGTCCTAGCACGTGCGAGACAATAATTTAGCATACCGTGAAAGTGTCCTGATGGTTTATTCCAGCCCTCATTATTTTGGATTGCGTTAGAAGCTGTTTCTTACACGACTGTGCAAATTAGTAAGCTGAACATTAGTTTGGGGATTTAGTTTTGGAATATATGTTGTGTTCATGTAGATCATTGTTTTAAGTAGGTCTTTATGTTAGTAAATACTTGCAAGGACAAGACAGTAACATGACAGCTACAATGATAGACAGTGATGGAACATCACATGTTGATGCCAATAAGATCGAAAATACCTCATGTCACTTGTGACCTGGGACAAGTTGCTCACCCAAATTTATCTGCGAGGAAGGCAATAGGAGTGACACCATTCGTCTCATCCCCTATTGATATCAAACAAAATGGACCTACCCTAATGAATAAATTTCTTCATCAGCACCAACATCAGCACCAACATCATCATCGTCAGCAGCATCAGCATCATCTGTGGATGAAGCCTATGTATAACGAGATTTGCCAGAGTGACAACTCGTCGTGGAATTCAAATGATGATGAGATGGGAGACATTTATGGACTGATCAGTGACATCAATGCAACGGATACAAGTGAACAGTAATAAAAAAAACAGTGACATTTTGAGGAGGGCACAGGTCTTTGACCCATATTTGAGTGAATGCAAAAAGTTATAAATATTTATGACCTGCAAGGTCTGTTACTCCACCACTGCTAATATTGTGGCAGTGCCAGTCCCAAGCCTGGATAAAGGATTAATAGGTGTATAGCATCATATAATACAATAATCATATAATAGCATCATATAGGCATTTAGATCTCTGTGACGCTTCCAATGCTGGTGTCGGCTGCTAAATATCTATCCTGACAATAATATATATATATATATATATATATATATATATATTGATATGCATCACAATTGGATATCTGTTTACATTATGTCACAGTGTCTCAGTCTTGCAGTTCACGATTATGTGCCCTGTTATCAATGCACGTCTGTTGTTATGTCCAGTCGTTTGCCATGTGCGTCATACACTGCCGTCTCCCAGCATCTTTGACCCTGTTCAGATGAACTACCCTAATTGTCCCCTCTGGAGCAACTACAATTGACAAGGTCTAACCTCAGCCCAAATTCCGGGACCTATATTATTATTGAAATGCAAATGAACTACAGAGAGGCACTAAGCGCCAACATTTCCATCACTGACCACTCAAACGACATGGACAGACCCAGCTGCTAGACCGCTATAGCCTTCGGGTGGTTCGATATGATTGGCATGCATACTCATTAAATGGGCGGCCGTGGTTTAACGTTAAACTGCGAAGTGGAATTACCCCTTTAGGTATAGTATAGCATTAACATGGCTCTGTAATATTATTACTAATATATATATATATATATTGGTGTGTTTATATATAATTATGCGTCTTTTTTAACACTGCACTGAAAGTTGGAACCGCCGCATATACTGCAGGGTGGGCCACTAAAAAGTAACCCCTCCGGTTTGTTGCTAATATTTCGGCCAAAAGTAGAGATTAGTAAATGACATTTTACAGGCTCAAAACTAATCCATATCTGCAAGTAAAGGCCAAATTGTAATGAAATATTTCCAACAGAACAGAGTTATGCCACTTTTAATGAGAGCAACCGCGGTTTTTGATGGTCAAAAAACATTCAACGCAGGAAAAAGTGACAAAAACGATTTTATGAAGTCACTTCTCAAGTTATTGTTGTAAAGCAAACTTCAGAATATAATCAGTATTATTGAGAAGAGAAATGGGGAGTCAGCGTATATGGAAATCACTTTGACGTCATTTAGCGAGCAGTCGATCAAATTGGTAAATAAACATCGCTTTCCGTCGTGTCATCATCGCCGAGACTTGAACGCATTTCGACAATGCTTTATGCCGGCTGAATTAATGTTCGCGAGACGAAGCGAATGTTCTTCACGGATGAAAAGAACAACCTCAATACACCAAATCAATCGTATTCGGACCAACGGCAAGAAATCCGATGTCAAACCTGGTCGACTGAATGTTGAACACAAGAAGTTCGTTCCACATGTTATGGTATCTGGCGGCTATCGGCTGCTTGTTTTTTGTGGCAAAAGTCGACTTCATTTTGATGATGAGAAAGCTAAAGTTGATGCAGTATATTACGCTAGTCGTCTGCCTCCACAATTAATATCCGATTGCAAGCATCTGTGCTACCAGTTGGATTCATCTTTCAGCAAGACGAGGCACCAGCACGTACTGCTCGCCTCGCGCAAGATTGAGTTTAGGTCAATTGCCCAGGTTTCGTTGAGAAGGACCAATGGCCCAAGCTCACCGAACTTGAGCCCCATGGATTATCACGTGTGGGGAGCTAATGCAATCTGCGATCAAAGTCAAAAACGATGTGAGAATCGAAGTGACTTCGTAAAATCGTTTTTGTTACTTTTTCCTGCGTTGAATGTTTTTTGCGTTGAATATTTTTTATCGTAAAAAAAGTGGTTGGACTCATTAAAAGTGATATAACTTTTGTTCCGTTTGAAATATTTTTTTTAAATTTTGGCTGTTATATGTAAATACAAATTAGCCTTGCTCTTGTAAAATTTTATTTACTATTCTCTTCTATTGGCCGCAATATTAGCAAAAAACCTAATGGGTTAGTTTTTAATGGCCCACCCTGTAGGCCTATGCACTGCAGAGGCATGGCATCAATTCTGAACTCGAGTCTCTCTTTGCATGCATTCTACAGTAAGCGGTGGTAAACGATGAGCAGCAGATGTTCTGGCGACATGTCGGCTGCCTTTATCCGTTGTCCATAATTGCAGACGGTTTTTAGCCCGCCATCGTGTTTGTCTATTATAATAAATAGAATATACATCATGCAGAATACATGCCCCGCTTAAAAAGAATTAAGTTCGGTGTTGGAAGTTGAATACAATACACTGGGGATATTTCTTTCATAACGTTATATAATGACTGCGGAGTCAATTGATTCTATAGGACAAAAACGACCCTGTGAATAAACACTCTTGGATTGCTTTAGTTTGGTATTGAACCAGACTCCTTGTGAAGATCATTCTTTATTTTGGCAAATTGAATGGAAGAATTGATTCTTTTAATTATAGGAATTGAGCAGTAATTGCACAAGTCATTTGGTCTCAGGAAGAATCAACTCAAATCTCATTCAATTATTCTTATAGAAAGAAATCACTCCACAACTCATCTGCTCCTAAAGAGAGGGATTTGTTCTGCTAATGCGAAAACGATTCACCTATTAATAATATGACACAAAAAAGACATTTGTGCGCAACACAATCGCTGAACTGACAGGCGCTCAAGGATCTTACCCTTATTTGTATACTTGATTAACTCTCATCTGGCTTTGATTAACCCTTGTCAGGCTCTGAGGAAGCCTCATCAGGACTTCATTGACCCTCAGCTGCACGCAAGCTTTGGCTTGACTCCTAATAAAAAATTAACACTCATCTGGTTTTGATTAGCATAGGCGGAGATTTGATCCTGCATGGGTTTGGGGAACAGGTATAAATACTTTGGGTTTAGGGAGATAGGTTGGAAAACATTTCAATTCCCAAACTGGATGCATGAACGCAACAAAAAATGGATGGACCGTGTATTGAGACTTTTAATATATACTCATGAAATATTTCTAAAATATTGGGGGATGGAAGCAGCTCAATCCCCTTTCTGAAGGGGCCGTACCCTCGGTAACCCTCCTATTCCTCTATAAGTCTCGACCCCTGTTGCTTAGCACTTGTCTCGTCTGAATTAACCCTCATATTTTATTGACTAGCACTTGTCTGGCTATTTATTATTAATCCTTATCTGGTGGTTTCTAATAACCCACCCATTCAAAATGGTCAGCTGTTTAAAATCCAAAGGAGATTTCTGGCTTTTGTTCTTGAATATCTAAGGAAGGAATAGCTTGGGAAAAGCTGTGGGTGGGGTTTATAGTCACTTATAGTCACTTGAATCCATGATCAACTATATACTCGTTTGTACATTTAGGATATTCAACTTCAACTGCCAAGTTTCTGGGCAAAGTGTGGCTTTTAATACCGTAACAATGAACCTTTGTCTTTAACTCGTAAATGAGCGCAATTTTTCATAAGTAGATCTTAGTTTTTTAACGCGAATATATATTTGTGTGTATAAGGTACTTTTTAATTGGTTAAGTTTATTTTTGGAAGACAAAATAAACTGCTGGCAACCATTGAAGACAATAATTCTTTTAAGCACTGAATGCTAGGCACTTCGATTATATTTTTGAGCCAAAATCGATAGCCACAGCCAAGTTCCAGTTTTAATTAGAGCTTGAAGATCTGACTGATATAAGTCTATTTTACGACGCATCCATAACAAGGATGATATGCGTTAACCAGAAATTCATGCATGCATGTGCGCTGTTATATAAGAGTTTCTTGAAGAAGAAGAAGGGTCCTTTGAGCGATTACTTGATATGCAGACACGCATGGGAGAGCAGTGTCAACAGCCTAATTGTGTAGCCTCGGGTGGACAGTCCTCTTCATCGAAGTACATATGATCCTCCCACCAGCAGTGTAGAGGCCCATGTTGTATAATTATTATAACTGATGGGTTGGCTATATAGGGGCTCCGATCTAAACCTTTGAGCCTAAACCTCAACCTCTCGATTGACTGACAGTCCAACGCTCTAACCACTGTGTGGTATAAATCCAGGTAGCATTTGTAGTATAGGCAATCGGCAAAAAGGTCAATAATCGTTCGATGAATGCAGTTAATGACAGCAACATCCTTTATAACATTGCGAAGTTCGATGCATAGTCCGAAAACTTAAACGTCTAGAGTAGGACACCACTTTCCAGAGACAATGCAGTCCAGTTATATGATGTTTAGTTTCCCTTGTGTTCCGTTTTCTAAACATCTAACTCACTCAAATCGATAGCGAAAGTGTTCACTAACGACGTGACATTCCAATTCGTTGTTAGGCCATAAGTAGACGTCATTCATTTAATGTTGTCTCAAAGGCTCAAAGCTGTTGAGTTTTTTGTTCAATAATAACTTACCGTGGAATAAGTACTAATCATTATTATCACTTTACCTCATTCGAAGTGGCTCGTTTACCCGATATAAGCATGAGTCATACGTTATAATCGTAATCTTGATAGTTCTTTAGGGCCAATATGAGTCAGGGCATTTTTAAGGCGCTCCTTGAAAACAAGCCAACAGACTAGATTTCACTCAAGTCACAATCTAAAAGTGAAGGGAGGAGACAAACGAATCCGATCTTGTTGCGAATAGAGCGGTGAGGGCGATAAAGTGGAAGAGGAGTATCAAGTTTGGATTTCGTTGAAGAAAAGAGCTTTCAATCGTTTCTTAAAGACCTTCACTGAGATTACAAGATAAGTCAAGGACCACTATGTACAGGACTGGAAACTCACCATGTAACGCCATGTCACTATTTTTGGGCGATAATCGGAGGCCAGAATGTTCACATCTCTTTGGCATAGCAAGCTAATTCATTAACTTTTAGTTTTGAAGATAAATTGACGAATAACTATGATAGCAAAATTAAAAAAATACCGTTTTATGTTTGAAACGTTAAAGTTTCAAATAGAAGCAAAATTAGATTGTTGTGACATCTATGTTTAAGAGTCACGGAAATTTGACGAGTATCTATTCCTCTAAGATAGATTCCTTGGTGGTTAGTAAAGATCGGTCGAAGTTCTTATCGCTTATTCATTCCACAACAAAGGAATCATCTGGTACCAAACCACATCTGTATAGGAAGGAGAAAAACAAAAACAATTGTCTCCGGCACCCACCTGTTCTCGGTCCTTATACGCCTGTCTCGAGATTCCCTAGCAGCGAATCCTCCTGTGGTGCCGTACTCCTGGATGCACTGTTCGCCCAACCGTATCCGCCCACACGTGAACTGCAGACCGATTCCAGAATTCCAGCAAGTTATATACATCTGGGGCGCACGTGTTGGCCGCTCCGATGTCGTCCAATCGGCGCGCAGAGAATCGTGCCAAGGTCAGAGGTCGGAGTTCAGTCAACGCCGCTTCATTGGCTCGATCGGTCTGTCACAAGAGGAGAAAGGGAGGGGAGGAGGGGGCGGTCGCCGTGGCCAGCATTTGTCACTGACAATGTTAATGCGAGATAAGGCTTCGGCTCCTATCAACTGTCAGTGTACGCACGCCAAGAATATGGAGACGCATCTGCGAAGGGAGGCAAAGTGAGAAGGCGCTGCGCTCTGCCGCCCGCACGCCCGCCTCTCAATGGTGACGGACTATTGCACGCCGATCGATCAGTTCGCCCTATGAATCATCGCAGCCCTCCCTCCCTCCCTCCATCCCTCCCTCCTTACCTTCTCCATCCCTCCATACCTCCATCCCTGCTTCCTTCCTGCCTCCCTCTCGCTTCCTTTCTCCTGGCGCTATCTAGTGGCGGTCGGTCCGAACGTCCGCTCCTCCCGTTTTTGTCTCCGCGCGGCGTTAGTCTTTCACGGCACGCCGCAAAGGGACAATCGCACCGAAGTCTTTCAAAGCTCAGTCGTTTTAGTTTAGAGCTAAATAGCTCAAGTAAACGCAGTCTGCGTCCCTCCCCTGCAAATCGTCTTCCTACCACATCTGATGCAAAATGCCGATTGGTACTAAGCGCGGACGTGTCCGCGGTTCTTTGTTACAGGTATAGTGTCAGGTTCCTGCACCAGTCGGCGCCACTTCTGGTATCCGAATCGATCACTAGGTGTCGCCAGGCAGTGCGTTAATCGCGCCCTCTCTCGGTCGGCGTCGGAGTTAGCTTCATTTCGGGAGGGATTAGACCGACATCTGTTGTCGACCCACGCCTTATTATGGGCCTCGAACGCGGAAAATTGCGCCGAGAAAAGAGTCATTAGTGCGAAACTGGACAAATACGTTGGCGACCGAGCGCCAACAATAACCATCGGCACCATCAAGGGCCACTCCTTGGGAAGATAATCTCCTATTCCTACCGGTCTATGCGAGACTCCTTTGTAGGACACGCGGGACTGGGCGTCGATAGGCGCTTGGCATACACTCAAGATCCCGCCGAGTATCGACAGAATCCTTGGGGGTCAGACGGGTCCTTCAAGTCGCACTTTGCCCATCGCAGTAAATATTTAATTACGCGTTACAAGTAAATTCAAGAATCTGAGGTTGCACGACGCTTTAATTGAAACAATGTTCTTTGAAAGAAAAACAGAACTAGTTCAGGTCATGACCTTTTGGGGGCCATGGATAGACGGATCAGAGAGACCGGATGCGTGGATTGAAAAACAAGAGGCCTTTCGGGTAAAAAAATGTGTATGTATGTATGTATATATGTATGTATGTATGAATGTATGTATGTATGTATGTATGTGTGTATGTATGTATGTAGGTACGTACGTACGTATGTATGTATGTATGTATGTATGTATGTATGTACGTATGTATGTACGTATGTATGTACGTATGTACGTATGTATGTATCTGACCAATAAAACTTCACAAAGGTTCCATCAGTGAGTCGAATGATGCCAAGAAAACGTCGGAACGTGTATACTTATACGATGGAACCCCACCTTGAATATCTTTCTTCAGTACAATTGAATTAACTTATTCGCACGTCCTTATAATTAAATTTGCGCCAAATTTCGTGCAATTCGTAGTGCTATAAAGCAAGGAGTCACAGTTCGGTTATATCTTTTCTAAAGAACGATGATAGATATGACGTTTTTAGCATCGATCAGAAATCGTCCATCGCAGGGGAAACGCTGTAAACCGCTTACACCCAGCGATAACTGTTGATATTTTATAGCTATTTGATTCCCCGCTTGACGACGTCGTTATGAGCAATATTGAAATGAGTAACCATACGATTCGGTTTAACGTTCAAATGGGGCGCTAGGTGGCCACAACGAGGCGAATCTAGGATATGGCGTCAATGGCTATAAAATGCCATTGTCGGCGAATTGGTCAGAAACCGGATGTGATGTAATTATAAAGATCCAGACAAAAGAACAACGACGGTTGATGCGGGCGTAAAGCGATGCGGGTTTGTAATGGGTGAGTGGGGAGGGAGTGAATGGGTGGGTAGGGGAGAGCGAGGGTGCGCGCGATGATTGACAGGATCATGGCGAGCGTCGTCGCGGCTTCCCTCCGTCCATCCGTTCGCCTGGCCTGGGGCAGATCGTCGTCGGCGGCGTCGGTGACCGGTGGCTGTCGCGAGGGTCACCAGGCGGTCGACTCAGTTGCATGCTTCGTCGATGGCAATGAAAGAAAGAGCGGCGCATGGAAGGACCTTAACAACAGGACGCAATGATTGTTCGCAGGCAGCCATGCAGCTAAATTCATGCTCCAATGTGCGCTTTCCTTTGACTGCATCGGTATATATATATAATTATATATATATATATATTTGCATCCAAATATATATATATATATATGTATATATATATATCATTGTGAGTAGTTGGCCCACTTGGGGAATGGGTACACCACAACTGGGAGTGTGCAATTGTGCACATATTATTTTACTGCGAAAATGAAATTTAAAGACCAATATATAAGTTAATATATGACAGCGGTCAATAAGTGTGGACGTTTACATGAAAAGGGAACAGATCGTCGGTTCTAGTTTAAGAGAAAACAGGGCCTAAAGTGATTTGGGCTAAAATTTTCGATTTTGTGTTTTTTGTCTAATTGCATTCTTCTATGAATGTACTACATCTATAAAGGTCAATTTTAATTAAATAAAGGAATTTTATTTTAAAACTATGTGTTTTATATCTACATAAAAAGGACCAGATGGTTGGTACTACTTTTGAAGCCCTTTAGCTGGCTGGAGGCAACTCAGATTGCCTAATAACCACTAGAAATGATGACGTGAGAGGCGGATTAATACATTGCTTTCGGTTTCTGAATCACAGGCATGCTAGCAGTCGTTTTTACTATGTGAGGTAAAGGTTGAAAAGTCCTTGACTTAATGTTACTGTACGCTTTAATCGCAAATTCCTCAAAATGAGTATTTTAGGGTTGTTGTGTCCACCAGTCTCTACAATAACGAGATATGTGCTGAATAATATGCGGATGGTCTCTTTATTTCACTCACAATCTGAATATTTTAGAAGTGTCAGTAACTCCATATCGACAATCTGGTCCCTTTTCACATAAAGGTCCACAAGTGTGCACGAATCCTAAATCTGATACCTTTTCAACAGCATATAATACCAAAAATATATATAATTTATATTTTATAAAAATTATATGCAATAGGTTTAGAGTTCTTTACATATGATATATTTTCTGATTAGTACCATTAAGTACCAAAGACTCAAACTTGTATATGAACTTATATCATATGCTCATATACAACTTTGTGTCTTTGTTGAGGATTATAGCGTCTATTTGGATACAAATGGAATTGAATATACATATAATAATATTAACTCTATAAATAACATAATATCAATATATAATGGTCGAAAGATATACACGTACACAGCAAATCCTTAAATTCACATGAATATATATATATATATATATATATATGTATATATAATAATGATAGAAAATTGATTCGATGCTCTGAGTGTTATTGCTGCTGCTTGCTGTCAAGACATTGATAAGCGGAGCTCATAAAAGCAGAGGATGCTTTTGTCTAGCTGCTGTTGCTGTTCCATCGCCATCTCCTGTCTCCTGTCTCCGTATCCGCAGATCCGCATCTGCTGCATCAGTTTCTTTGTGCGGCATCCGTTGTCGTAATTGCGTGATGATCGCGATTCAGATGACGTCGACTACGGCGGCAGAAGAATCGAATTCCGGTTCCAATTTCATCAGCAGTTTCGTCACATGCGATGCAGCTATCTCTCTCATCTCTTCCATCATCATCTTCATTACATATATTTACATATATATATACATATATGTACATATATATATGCAGAAGCACGTGTTGAATATATTCATACATAAACACATATTTTAATGGATATTTATATTAATCAGATATATATATATGCATCCCGTAAATGTATTACCTCTGAGTGCTTATATATATATATATATATATATATATACAGATACGTGTCTGTATACGTTATGAACGTTTATGATTGCATGATATTAAATGATATATATAGTCACGAATAATTCTATATATGGACAAAATGTACAAAATGTACAGACTCATATTATAACTGATTTCTACAATCCTATAATGCATTGGATCATATATGATTATGGTTACATGGATGTAAGGTTATGTATGCGCGTGATTATATGTAAGTATACGTAGACACGTCTTTTGTCACATGATCAAGTGTTGTGACATTAAGGCAATGTGCGACAAAGATTTAGACAAAGAGGTTGTTTTCATTTCAAGCCTTTTGTTACAATTGTGACGCGTCAATTAAATTTGACGACGTTTCAATGATTACAGCAAATAAACTCCTCAGACCTTATTATAGCCTATAAGTGCAACCCCGATGATATGTTTGGAATTGCAATGTTATTTCGATCAGAAAACCCCATTCAATTGTCTCCCTGAAGGGACATTTCTGCCCTTTCAGCGATCACAATTAGTGTCAAAACGCCACCGTTTTCTGCCAACGCTTGGCTCATAATATAATAACTGTGTCGTCATCGAGATCGTGTATACGGTCTCCGTTGCGTCTGGCGGCGCTTTCATCTCTGATCGCCGGCGCAGAAAAGATCAAACAGGCGACTCATTTTCACGCGCCTACTTACTCAAACATCAAATCGAGCGCGTCAATGGATGCTTCTGTTGCGGTTGCTGATGCTGTTGGTGGTGACACGGAAGAATCCGGACACATCTATTCCCGTAGAGGGATTGGAACGATGATGGCGCGTTGAGGCTCGCTCGGTCGGCGGTCGCTTCGATTCATAAAGAGACGACGCCCAATTTCATTAGGCTAATGATCGCATCTTATTCATTATTAATTGGTCGATCGGTCGGAGAATCTCGCACCGAACACAGCAACGTCACCGCAAAATGATGTTTGCATTGGGTGTCTGCAGTGGTAAGCGTTTTATTGTTTGATTTGTATCTTAAAGGGCACAATGTTTCAGCCAACCAGTGTTATTGTGTTCGGTTTCGTTGCATAACTTTTGATCAAGTGTTTGCGCGAAACGGAATCCCTTTGTGCTTAGTGCATTTTGATCATTTATACGCGGAGCAGAGGAGCGAGCGAATAGGAACACGAACAGTCGATGAACGTCGTGTTGAAATGGAAAACCTTCAGCATTCAATGCAATTCTCCAGCACCAACAAGAGGGCAACCGCCACCGACGCTTTCACTATTATCACCAACGACACTGCCTCTGACCGTTTGACGGTATCACCGATGACATCACTACCACCGATGACATCACTAACACCGATGACATCACCACCTATGACATCACTATCACCGATGACGCAATAAGCAACGGACGAATGGATAAAGCGATAAACAGGCGTCGTTCCTTTGTCCTCAAGATACATTGCGTCAGGGCGAGGAAGAGGAGGAATGGAAGGAATGGGAGATAGAGGAGGAATTGGAAGAGGATGAGGAAGAAAACTAAGAGAAAGAGAACGAGCGAAGGACAAGCAAAGAACAAATGGGAAAAGACGATCGAGAGGAATGACATGGAGTTGGAATTGGAGGAGGAAGAGGAATAGGAGGAGGAGGAGGAATATGCTTGAAGAGAGAGAGCGGAGGAGAATTACGAGCATAGGAAGTGGAGAGAGATGGATGGGAACTGGAAAACGAGCAAGTGGAGCGAGATGAGAGGAGGAGTGGAAAACGACGGAAGGACGGACGGGTGGAAGGCGTGGTAGGGAGGGAGCGATGGATCATTGGAGAAAGAATCCGTTTCGGCGCGCAAGATACAATTAGGCGCGACGTGGTTGAGCGCCAGCGGTCGGCCTTTGTCGCTCCTCATCGGGGACTAATTGTCTGCGCTGCAACGGAGACTCGCTTCGATGGGCCTCCAGTAGCCGGGCAGCATCGGGTATCCACGGCGCTCATCGCGTGCCACTCGGAGTGGGGAAGAGGAGGAACAGCAGCAGCGGCAGCAGCCAAGGGTCGGGCGACCTCTAGGAACACAATAACACTATCTGCATCCCGCCAAGAGGCACTTCCCGCGCACCGGCAGATTTCGCGCTAATTTGATTTGAGGGGCAACGAAGAAAATTGTCCATTAGTTCTACTGCGCGGTAAACAGGCAACGACGGAGGAAGAGGAGGCGGATGGATTCGTGGTCTGACTGCGTAAATAGGTCGTCAATTGGTTCTTTATTCGACGCGTCGACATATGTGAGCGGAAATGAAGAGAAGCGACGATGAATGTACTTATGGTCAAAGTCAACGGAATGTCATCGACTGAACAGGAAGAGAATTCTCTCACGAAGTCAACGAATCGGAGTCAATTACAAGGGACATCGTATACATCCCTTCTCTCTAATAGCCATATGCTAATTCACCCAATATGGCTTATTATATAAGTCCACGCCTGTGAAGAGAATGTTTGGACATATATCAGAACCGTGTGCACAGAAATGACATCTTCACGCAAACAAGCCAAATATATACACACATACAAATACATGCATTCCAGAAACAGCTTATTCAAGAGCTGTGCGTTTTGAAATTAATAATAGATAAATGAAACTGAAGAAGAAGTTGTTGATGGTGATGATTATGATGATGATGATGATGATGATGACGATGACGATGACAACGATGATGATGATGATGACGATGATGACCGTGACGATGACGACGACGATGATGATGATAACGACGACGACGAAGAAGAAGAAAACAATCGTCTCGTATTTCCTGCTTGAGTAAAGTTAATCGACCAATTTAGTTGTCTTTCGTGTGACAGTGATTGTCGCTCGTCACTGCAGCTGGCGCCGACTGGTGTCCGAAATTGCATCTAATGAAAACCCTCATACGTATACACTGGAGGGAGACGCTACAGACGGACAATAGAGGGCGTCGTCTCCGTTGCTGCTTCAACGGCTTCAGTTGGGCGCAATCCATGGTGTATCATCATCATCATCATCATCGTCGTCGTCGTCGTCGTCGTTATCATCATCATCGTCGTCGTCGTCGGCGTCATCATCGAGCACTCAATTACGGAGGAAACTCGAT
This sequence comes from Bimastos eiseni, assembly GCA_959347315.1. Lineage (NCBI taxonomy): Eukaryota > Metazoa > Annelida > Clitellata > Crassiclitellata > Lumbricidae > Bimastos > Bimastos eiseni. Next base: position 5,535,196 of record OY365813.1, on the reverse strand, counting down.
TCTCGACACTTCTTCGATCGATATATATATACATACAAAGAAATCTTTATCATGGATAAAGTAAGTGAATATGTATTCACGAATTCTACATGTATATACGGCCTCTTTCGAAAGATCTCTAAATCACCGACAATTGAGTCGTTTTATATTAATCGAATTCCTTAATTTCATTCATTCATTCATTCGTTCGTTCGTTCATTCAAAGCATTTCAGTTATACTCCAAAAAGAACTACGTTAGCGGATAACGTATATAACTACGTTAACCATTTTTAACATATTAATCTGTCGTTATTGACATAGAATACGATCAACGTCAGAAAACTACGTCAACGCTAAACGTATTGAAACTACGTCACCCTCATCTAACGTAGAGATACGTTGTATCCTTATAACCCTACTTCGTGTGCCTGCGCGCAAAATGTAGTTCGGATACAATCATGTACACTAGGCGACTTGCGTTTAATAAGTAATTTTACTAAGCACATAAATCAACATTTAGTAAAAAATTCTATGTTCTCACACATGATAATTAACAGGAATAACATTATTTAGAGAAGTTTGCATATTTCGAACCGCACATAGCGTTGTGCGCACGAATACACAAAATGAACTGTATTCGCTATCAATCGATTCTGCAGTGCGACATTTTCAAATATAAAATCTTCATAAAGAATGAAACAGGAATCTAATCTCTGTAAAGTATAAAGTATACAAACAAAACCAATTGTTTGAGAAATAGACATGTTATGGTCATTCCGAATGCATTGAGTTAAATGGGAGCTTTGACCTTGTTTACTCAAGTGGTGCAGCATGGGTATGCGTTTGTCTCGGGCTCCTTAGTGTAGTTAACGGCGTGGGCTCGAATCCTTCAATTTTTTTTCCAAATGTAGAATTATGCAATATGAAGGTTTTCTGTCAAAATGGACTCTCTGAATTGTAATTATAATTATTCAGCAGACAGAAATCGTATGCTACGTCCAAACTGCGTTGATCGACGTTAGAAGGTTTAACGTAGTTCAATACGTTACAGAGATCACTACGTCAATCTAACGTAGTATTACTCAGGCCATATACAACGTAGTACTACGTTATGAAATACGTTGATTCTGACGTAGTCGTTCTTAGAGTGTATATGATGGCAATGTACAGTCGTTTACATCCACTAAGTATCTCTTGATGCGACTCATTTAATTAGCGCTCTTTAGAAACGTCGATTTTACAATTACAGTTACAATGCATCATATGAAAGACACCATGTCGCATTGCGTAAGTGCGTGCAAAGCAACATGACGATATGGAAATATGGTCATACAGGCAGTGCGAAGTCACGCCAGGTTCGTTTGTCAAAAGAAGAAGGAGTTGGATTGATGAAGAGAAATCTTGCTTAAATAGAAGTTGGATTGATGAAGAGTGAAGAGTTATCATGCTTAAATAGAAGTTGGATTGATGAAGAGTGAAGAGTTATCATGCTTAAATAAAAGTTGGATTGATGAAGAGAAATCTTGCTTAAATAGAAGTAATATTGATGAAGAGAAATCTTGCATAAATAGAAGTTGGATTGATGAAGAGAAACCTTGCTCAAATAGAAGTTACTACAATGGGCAAATAACTATAAAAATACTATATCCATATAACACCGTTGAATTAACTGCTAAGTTATTGGATTAAGAAAATGTTGCCTTAAAAATCTATGCGCAAAGTAATGTTGACTGTTTAACACGACCGACGGTCTTCGTGCCGTTTGAATTTACCCTTCCTCCGTTACTTTCGAGATGTAATCCCCGAGAAAAGAGACCGATGAGAGATAGCAGTTCATAATTATGGAAGGGCGGTCTGTGTCTTCCGCTAACATCGCTGTAGTCTGCTATCAAGTATTCCATAGATGGCGCCAGTCATCGACTGCTATAATTGCAGTCGCCTTGGAAGAGAAGAAACGGCCTCGCATGCTATGAACATAACGCACTCAAATGACAACCGCCAACACCTTGAGCACTCACACACGCACACCCTCACCTACTAAGAAGAAAAGACGAATTCATGAGAGAAGAAATATATGCGACGAAGAAGGAAGAATTAACTCTAAATAACACTTGGTATACGTTGCATGATGTATATCTTACATAACGAACTTTCTAGATTAAAATCCAAAAGAACACTCTCATCCATATGACTTAATATAATCCACTTGAGACAGCGTTGTAGACCCACATTTGCTGAGTGAGCCCAGGATATAGCCTACACATGATAGGTCCCTGGGTATATTTTGATTCTTGGGTAACCGCGACCGCATGCAAGCTTACTTGCCGTGAACCCCATTTTCCGTGGTTTTGTTATTCAGCAAGCGTCGTTCAACATAATATTCTTGCTTAATGACTGGATTAAGAAGATGTTGTCTTAAAAATCGATGCGCAAAGTAACGTTGTCTATTTGACACGAGCGACGGTCTTTGTGAAACTACGAGGTGAAATCAACACATCAAACGATTGCACATAAAACATGTTTAGATAAATCAATCGCAAAGATTCGCATTGCGAAGTCTACTCCTCTTATTTCAACGAAATGAACGCAGATCTGACTTTGATGTTGAATCAAACGCTTTTCGACGGATAATAGAAGTCGATCAGGTTAACAATTGGTCACCGAGAAAATTGACATGAAAAGATTCTGACGCCTCTGCCACTCCTCACCATCCCTACACCTCCTTTATCCTACCTCAACTCCCTTTACTCTTCTACCCCTGCAGTACATCTACAAATATACCAGAAGATTGTTGCCACGAAAGAAATGCATCATTGTGGAGTCACGTCGCTCGCTTTCAAACGTATAAAAGGCCAAATTGGCGGCGTATGAAGAAGACGGATAAGCAGACGAACAGGACTGTGTAAATATTGGTTTACCACACACGCACATATGCAAACGCGTTGTCTTATATAATATATTTGTCTTGAAATTACTGGACTTTGAAGTCTCATTCTCCTGGTCGTTCTATAGCAATCTTGTTAACGTTTCGTCTTGCAATCGCTTGCATAGACCGACCGTTTGTACGAAATACGGTATCTATGGTCGCTATTTTGCCAATAAAGAGCAAACTTAATTTCCGTTTCGGCGCCGCAGTTTGGACGAAATGTCCGTTCTGTTTGTTCGGAGAAGACTTGCTCTGTCGTCTTCCTTCAAATATTTTCTCTTCCCTGATCGATAGTCGCATTAATCGATCTTCTCGACTCGAGTGCAGTTCTTTGTCATCGCTACGCGACGCCACAACTACTCTTAAGTCGTCTATCGTGCACACCTGTCGTTTTGTCTGTCCGGCTCCGTGTCTCTGTCTCCGTCTCTGTATTGGTTTGTCCTTCAATTTCTCACAATGCCACCCTGTTTGTCTCGTGTAGTCTAGCTATGGCCTTCACTGTGTGTTTGTGAGTGTATAAACGTGTCTAGGCCCTACTTGTTAATCTTTGAGCGCTATTCTTAATGGCCATTGCCGATATCGGCGCTATATAAATAAATTAATGTCTTTGAGCATGACGGTCTAAATACTAATGGTTTCTGTTTGTCTGTTTTTCGGTCTGTCTATCTGTCTGTATATATCTGCATGGTCTGTCTGTCTCGTCTTCTCTCTCGCTCCACATTTCTCCCATTTTATCTTCCATCTCAACAGCTTTTACAAACTTCTGTCTCTTCCTCGGTATCTGTCTCTCTCCTCTCTCTCTCTCTGTCTCATTCTCTTCCGCTTCCTCTTCCCCATTTCCCATCGCCTCGCAGGCAACCAACGTGACGACTTAACAGTTCCCGTCTTTCCCGTCAGGAGCGTCGCGTCTCATTACTCCTGCGTTGCATCGTTGACTAGAGGCGCTCATTAAGGCCGCGCGCGCCTCTAATCCTCGACGCACCTGTAAATTTACGCGCCACCGGCTCCGATAAAATGGTCCTCTGACAGATAGCGCCTCTTCCCTTCCCCCCTACGGCCTCACAAAGGAAATGCAAAGGTTTCCAAATAGCAATAAGCAATCTAAGCGAACGCCGCACGCGTCACGTCGAAGTGCAGAGGATTTATGACCCGTCGCGTGGATCTGGTAATTGTGTCTTCGCTGGCGGTAATTCGGTCGACGCTCAAATCCATTAATATTTCATGAGTTGTTGGTCGTTGAATGCGAGGCCCGACCGTCGTCCGTCCTTTTACAAAACCGGAAATGAATTGAAAGTGAGGCTAGAAAGAGAGTAACGGAAGCCGTGACAGGCTGCGAGGATGTTGCGAGGTCTGATTGTTCTTTGCACGAATCAATTGTTGCCCGTCTGTTATTGGGTTAGTCTGTACGATGATGGGTTGATGGGTATTTAGAGGCTTTTGAGGATCTCTCCTCAGAGGGGGTTTTCATTGCAATGGATCTGATGCAGTACCATTTTCCCCGTTCCATTCATCAGGAATCGTTTGTTTGTCAATGGTTGATATCTCTAAATGTTGAGCACAGATAACATTAGCTTTTATTACAACACCAGCTCTTACGACTGATCATCTCGCGGGATTCCTATGTCTGAGTCGGAAATCGATGAGCAACAAGTAAGAATTCAGTGGGAAATGATCGGTTGCCATAGATCACTGTTGCCATAGCAACACACTTCCTCACGCAAACAAATCGCTACGGCTTTCGTCGGTAAGGTACACGAGTCTAGCATGCTGCAGTGTTAGTCGATCACGCGACTCGACTCTTTTGCTTTATACAAGAAGTAAAATACAATACAATACAACTGTAATTTGACATTGGCCAGCTTACAATTTGTTCAGAAATGCACACAACCCTCGAAGGCGCAAATGCAATTATACTGCAGAGTAATTGTCCGCCAAGTACTTGCTCAAGGTTCCATCAACATTACGAAGTTACTCGATAGGGCGAAGAACGAACCCACACTCATCGCGTCACACGACGACAGCTCTAACCAATCGACCAACACAGCAACGTATCAACTCCAATATATTAGTAATTACTAACCTAAAGCAACTCTCAGATTATTAATCAGTCAATGACTTTATTAACTAAATAATAAATCCTGGAGGAATTGGAGAAACTGTGTTAGTGTTCATATGAAGCTCTTATTAAGCCTTAAAACCGAGAATTCTATTAACTTGACTTCAATCGTCTACTTGTAGCTAAAATAAATGATTGGACCCAATTCAGAAACTGTGGAAGATGCTGTATACATATAATGCTCGAGTGCTTGTGTATACTCTAAAGTGAACGAGATTCGTCATTTTACGATTCCCGTTCAGCGAATGAGCAATGATGATGAGGCTGTAGTTCATGCAGATCCAGTCTTAATGGCCTTCTCTCGGGAGTAAGACCGCCTACCGACCGACCGACTGACCGACCGACCGACTGACCGACCGAATGACAGAACAACCGACTCCTCTCACTTATGCAGAGGTTGCATAGCATCCTCCTGTACCTCTTCCGTCTCCTCACCCTCTTCCCTATCTTTCTGCTGATACCAATCTACGTATTTTCTCCATCTCCACTCTAATGAAATTGAAGAAGACGGGAGACGTAACTTTCGCCTATCGTGAATGACATCAGTGTCGTGATCGCCTACATAACATCTCTCGTCGTATCTTTCCGGTTATTGCATCTCGAATGACCACCGACAGCAGCGCCACGTAATATACAAAGATCGGCTGACCTGCGGTCAAAACTGACCATTTGTCGTTTCTAATAGCGACCATTAGCCGCGCTGATGAATGCGATAGTAGACGCTCCTTCAACATCCGGTCATTCGTGTCGGCGCCACGACTAATCTGGTCATTCTGCTATCGATGACCGCGGGTCACGACTTCCACAACGAACTGACCAGACGACTGACCATCCTCTTAACACCAAGTCGGTCATCGTCGCTGGTCAAGCGCCTTGTCCATCTAATTTCTGACCACCGTGGCCTCTGCCGACTGCAAACGTGATCCCCGGTCACTTCAATTCGCTGGACAAACAGGCGCCTGAGTGGACTACGGGTGATGACCCAGGAGTCAAATGTCCCGTCACCTTTTCTTCCAACCCTCGACCTCGCAGCTCTTTCGCCTGTCCACCCTTAACGGAGTAATCAAAGCGAGGCTTCTTCGCTAATACCATACTCCAATTTCACTGACGACTCCTCGGTGCCTCCTTCGCGGTCGTTGACCATCGCATATCTAATACGCCATACTCCAATTTCTGCGATAACGCCATCCCTATGTGCCTGACAAATATTGGCACGGCGCTCTATCAAGCTCTCGATCAAAAGATGATAATTTGAATGACAAAACCGCTCTCCATCCGTCTCTATTAGGGGCGGGAAATCCGAGACCAACGGCGATCTATAACGGCTACGGAGACAGGCGGTCCGTGTAACAGATGGTCTGGCGGGAGATGATGCGGAAATTAAAAAATTGAATTGGCCGTGGATGTCTTTCATCTTACGAGCACCGTATGACCCTAATTAAGACTCTGCTCATTTGATCTTCCAATTAATGATCTGTGTCTTTTCGTAGGTCGAACAATAACGACAGCGTTGATGGGACTTGTACGACGAGGACGCTCTGTCGACTGATCCGGGCGATGAGATGCAAATGTATCTGGTGCATGAAGAACAACGATTATTTCTTAGGCGCTGCCGACGATGAGCAGGTAACAGATGGTAAGGAGGTCAATAGTCGATACAACAATTGAACCAGAGGAGATCTAGAGTTGAGAACAGAAACAAGAACCCAAGTTGGAAAACAACACCTACACACGCACACCAACACACGTGAAGTAATAACTATCGTATGATCATACATCGTCTTTGTAATTTTGATTTATCTACATATTCCAAGTATAGTTTTGATTGCATATTAATCCATCCTAGGCATGCAACATCAATATATATATATATATATATATATATATATTGATACACAATTTGATAATTCAGTCGTGGAGAGAAATCCATTGGTCGTTTGTCTTACGTGTCTGGGAGATACTCCCAGCGAAGACCTTCTCCAGCTACACGATTATCATTCTCCTTAAAACAAGCCTTAAAACGGGTCTGTCTTCAACATCAAGCTAATCTACTCCATGGCAGTAGAATCCAATCAGATCCACTCCAATTAATCTCGTCTAATTACATCTATAAAATTATATCGTACCATCAGTCCACCATTGAATCAATTCGAGTTGGTTGATCCTTCCAGGCAACGCATTAACAGTGAATCCGATTAAGTCATTGCAGAACATCAAGTAATCAACTCAGTCAGATACCTAATCACTGAACCATTTTGAAATGTTCCTCGTTTCGTCCACTTCTGGTTTGACTGTAATTATTATCGGAGACGACGCAACGACGACCGATGTCTTTCGGAAGCCATATGGACTCGACAAGTGTGTGGCCGTCGGCGAACGAGTGTCTTGGACGAAGTCTTGCGTGACATCTCCAGTGTCATTAGCGTCGATTAAGTCTGGCAACAGTCGAAGCTGCAGAAGCATTAGCGGCGTTCCTTTGAAGACAGCCGCCCGACTCCTTTCATGTTCAATCTACCGCGCTCAATCGCACTTAAATGCTGGATGGCGTCAATATAAGTGAACGTCAAAGCGCCGGTCATGTAGAGAACTCAGACCGTCGACACTTGCGGTTTACGACACTTTCAAGAGATGCATATAGCCCTATGCTTGAGGAGTGACAGCTCCTGTTAAGAGGGCATAAAATGCTATGTTTCAACAGTTGGCAATTATATATTGAGTGCAAAGTGACAATGGTCTGTTTAATATGAGCTGCGTATTAGACACTTGTGTTCTGGTTCAGATGATGAGGCAACTGCAAGGTGTTATGGAATATTTTGTTAAAGAATGGACTTATACAAATTGTTAGCATTACATCACATTGATGGCAACATCGGTAATGTATGCGTTCGAAGAACAAAGACTTGTGCATTACACTAATTTGGCTATGGAAAAGGCTGTTTAGACGTTGCTTAATAAACTGTATATATATTTGTATATACACGGCGACCTGTGAGCTCAATATTAGCCACTCATTCAGCTCTTAAGGTGCGCTATATGAATCTTCCATTACATTAACGATTAAATTAGTTTTCATATAAGTGAATGCAATGTGTTTTGCGTTAGTTCAGAATCACAGTGATCTACCTGTATCACCAGACAACTTATCTGTATATAGACTGTATAAGTGTCATGTTGCACGGTTGCTAGAGAGCCATAGATGTAAATGTTACGGTTGTCTAAAAATGCTTACATTTAATCTCATTGTTTACGATGGCTCGACGCCCTATACATTGAACTAACTCGCTAGGTGGCAGAGAGATTTCGCTGGGGAAAACAATTATAACATTGCGTTTGGCAATATAGACTATTAAAAGCAGACTACGCTACCCATTAGTTAATCCGAATGGAAGAGTTAGGAAGAGATTATTCGGTGCAATTACAAATGTGTAAAGTGTAAACTTGCGCATGATAAGAATGATTGGCTATTACTAATTAATTTTCAGTTGCTACAGATAGCAATATTTGTCTCAAGATCCATTTAAAACCCACAGTCACGTTATGCTACGTTATCCTTGGATATTGTGCTATAAATTATGTAAACTGATGATATGCTGTTTTGGTGGGTTAAGAGGTAATGTTATGTTAAGTTTTATTAAGTCAACTTGTGTTAATTTTTGCTGTGTTGTGTTTAAACTGATTTTGTCATGTTATATTGTGTTATGTACACCATCTGTGTTACAGCGTAGGGCCTACCTCTGAAAAGCTGAATGGCGGTTTCGATACTCGTCCGAAGCTATTAATTAATTATTAATTAGTTCGCGCTCAAATAATTATTGGTCTGCAATATACGTGTATCTGAAATTGCTTCGACGAGGCGTTTGCACACTTCTTAACTAATTATAAGAAGGGCAATCTCGAACTACAGTTGTATGGTATTGTACAGTTTGTTCCAGGGTTGGTTATTAGTTTTTCACATCAATCAATCAATGAAATTTGATATAGCGACTCTTCAAGAAATCTACTCAGAGGCCAACTCCCAGCCCAACCACGGTCAAAGAGAGAAGGCACGAAGGTAAGCAGGCGCAGCACCAACAAGACAGCACCATACCAAAGCGCTACGGCATAGGAAGCCAGTGCAACACATCACGCATGTAGGTAGAAACATGGCCTGTCCTAGAAATGCCTCCTATTAGGCGTGCCGCGGACTGGTGAACCCGCTCTAGTTGCCCAATCCTGCCTCGTGAAATGCCCGCATACATGGTGGAGCAATAGTCGAGACGACTAATGACAAATGTATGAATAAGAGACTTACTGAGTTGACATGTTTGGCAAAGGAGAGCTTTTGGTCGAGCGCAAAATTTTTTTTTGCCCTCTCACCTTTTGAATTTTGCCACCCCCCCAGAAATAAAAAAAATGGGCACAAATTTTCTTAGCAAAAGTCATCTTATCATAATTACTTCATGGAAATGAGATACGCAGGACGCTTTTATACACTATGAAGTAGGCCTACTATTTTGTACAATATATAGTTAAGATGCATGCAAATTAATCTTACAATCATCATGAGGTTTGTAACATGGTCAATGCAACAGTGCATAGGCTAGATGCCAAATTTAATTTCAGCTTTAACTTGCCGCACGATTCATGTCAACGTATTAGTTATTTAGATCTAATATTTGATATGTATGTATACAAACTTTTCTTTAGTGCCTTCACAGTTACTTACTTAATATGCCAGAGTTTTGATTAGGATGTTATATTTAATCAACTAATCAATCACTACAAACAACTATATATATATATATACCTATATATACCTATATATATATATATATATACACCTATATATATATATAAGTGGCTATAAGATGGTCGAGTACATTTGGCTGGTGATGACAGTGCAAATGTCAAAATTCAATAGGCAGATTCTTAACTGGTTAAAAATGTCGGGATTTAGGTGGAAGAGCAGTACTTGAGCTAACGTTGAGATTTCTAAGAAGGTAAGAAGTACTTACAACATAATTTCCATGGCATCTGCATATGAAGGTGGAAACCATTCATCACTCACTCTCAGAGCTTACCACTTGAAGGGTTAGGTCAGTGTAATACTCGTTTATTGTGAGATCACTTGGTCGACACATTGCAATCAATAGCAGAAACTAATTTAGTACTGCCAATTTCCAAATTAGTGAGTTTTTCGTCCAATTCAATACCCGGTCAACGGGACAACTTTAGTTTCCTAAATTGGATTCTCGGGATGCGATTTTTGTCATACTCAGACGGCAAAAAAAATAGAAGTCATCCATGGGTCACGATTGCAGACTCTGCCAGGATGATGGCTGGAAGAAAGACCGATCGCGCACTAGACTTACGTAGAACTATAGATCGCCAGTCTTTTACCAGCCTACATCACCAAGAGAGCAGCTCCACACAAGTCTTCCATGCTAGGAACTTCTCGTTATAGCGGAGTCGGCTAGGAGGTTCATGTTACAACAGACATTTCCAATCAAATTTGTGCTCTGAACCCCGACTTCATGATTGTAGACCAACCACTAGACTATTTCTTTAGCCAATGATTAATATTCTACTCTAAGAAATTTTCTGTATTTTGGGTAGGAACAAAGTGATACATTATGGATGAATGAATAACCAAACATGAATTATTCTCATTTGTAAAATAAAAGTTTTTATACCTGCAATAAGTAAGAACAAATCGTAAAAACAAACTTTGAACTGTTGGAAATCTATTGGCTCACAATACCTTAATCATTAAATATAAAAAGCTGTTGGAGAAATATTAAACATAGAACCAATTTGGTGGACACATAGGGGCACTGAGCACTAAAACGGAGGGGTCGGTGCCCTTTGCGCCCGCTTGTTACACCTCTGATGCCAAGGTCTCGCACGGAAGTAGCAAAAATAAAGTTGGGGAACGCAGCAGAAAGCGCCCCAAGGTCAAGCTTTGCTAGATGTTGTCCGGTTCCAAGCTAGATAAATAATTCTGTTTTAGTGGGATTAAGCCTGAGTCGATTGATTGACATCCAGGTTTTGAGAGAGGCAATAGCTTGGCTTACACATACGGACAGATACACAGATCAATACAGGCCTACAGACATGCGCGGGCAAAAGGAAAAGACCAATCAGCGAATCGGAATAGTCGGATCATAATTCTTTTGTAAACGACACATCAGAGATAGCTGCGCAACCTGCGTTGACCTTGGTTGAAAAGTGTGTCACATCACATCAAAAGGAAAAGACAAAAGAGCAAAAATCGGATCACAATTATTTTGTAATCATGATTATTCGTAGTAATCATGCTGAAAATCGCGAAAACCTCCATATTTTGTGAAACTGTCGCAATTTTAATTAAGTCACCAGAGCCCAGACAACCGAATTTGGACCACCTCCATGTTACCATTTGAGACAAAAACTCTGACTCAACGTGGTACTTATGAATGGCGCTTAAGAAGTTTAGAGCTAGCGATTATGAGAGCTACCTACCTGTCCATGAGGGAAAACCACAGATGCGGCATTTCTCAGCGTACTGCTAAGAGAACGTATTTGCAGCTGGCCATCTGGCGAAAGGAACGAGATTGGTCGTTTGCTATATGACGTCAGAGGAGCATCTGCTGCATCTTATGCCCTTTGTATATAGACACTTTGTTCCTCATCAGTTACTCGGTCGCCTCTCTACTGAAACAAAATAAATGATACAACGTCTATGTTTACTACAGATACAATATTATCCTTACTATAATTGGTATTGTTGTTGTTGTTATTATTATTATTATTATTATTATTATTATTATTATTATTATTATTATTATTGTTATCATCATCATCATCATCGTCATCGTCGTCGTTGTCATCATTTAATCATCATTGTCGTATCAGAAAACGTTTCCGTCTGATCATTTCATGCTCTTTCCACCTGCATGGATCATCCTGTTGAAAACTCGTCTCACTAACTCCCAATGCTGCTCGTCGTGCACCAGGGCAACATAAATTTTCAGTGTTGGTTAGCATGTAAGAAAGATGACATCGGTTTCTGACCTTCGAGGGGTCGATGAAGCGCTGATAACATCAAGTGATGAGTTAGAATCCCATGAGTGAACTGCAGCTGAAGAACAGTTTGGGTTCTGCCGATATTAATCAATTTAGCCCAAAGAAAAAGTTCCATCGGGACAAACCGGCTTCCTTTAACGGCATATCACCAACTTCAACTGCACCTGGTAACGATCGACATTTTTATAATCGCATCATTATGTTTTTATATCCGTCTTTATCGATATAGCTTTGCAGTAGCAATTCATCGCATATACCGACAATTTCGTTTCTTAATCCCGTATTTCCCCTTTCGAAGCTAGCCATTAGTAGACCAAGCATGTCTACCAACGCATTAGGATCTTGCAGGAGAACGACGACTCCTTTGTCTGTAGCGATGCCTTTTGTCTTCGCATCCCTTATCGGCTTAATGATATTTCTATACTTTCTGCTCTTGGACGATTTAGGTCTGTTCGGATTATCGGGTTGCCTGATGGCGTTCGTCGATTCAAGAATATCCTCGTAATCTTCTAGATCGTTTTTCCTGTATATCGACTTGTTAGGACTCTTCATCGTTAATAACTCCCAGAGCCCAGGAGTTCCCGAGTACGTCGATTCGCCCACCGTTATATCGTTTCCTTGAATCAAAATTGGACTGTCTCCGATGAAAAATTTTCCGTCTTTAGAATTTATGCCGAATGTAGTATCCGTCGACTTTCTGTTCGAGGCGTATTCTTTTAAATACTTTGTCGCCATGTTTCCTAATTCTAGAGTTCTGATATCCGATACGGGATCATCGTCGTAAGCTTCGATCGACGGGTACTGCGGAAATTGGACAGCTTTCATCTATGTAGATAAAGCTAGTAACGCCCGGAGCGCATCGACAGTTGCCGTTGAGCTTTGTTTTATATTACCTAGCTCCTTTGAAATTTCAGACTGAGAGTCGATGAGGGGTTTGTACGCCTTTTTAAATTCTCCCTGTAGCCCCATATCAACCAATTTCTCAGATAACGAGTCTTGTTTTATATTCTTTTTCAATTCATTGTACTGTTTAACGATAAAGTCTCGTTTCGCAGGATCGGTAATTTTTAAAAACGACATTTTTAATTTGGTATCATAATGTTTTAACACAAACGTAGGACGTAAAACCCAGCGTAGAACTCAAAGTAAGCTCAACGTAAAACACAACGTAAACGTCGAACGTAAACGTAGAACGCGTTCTAAGTTACCCCCTTTTCAACGCGATAAATGTCTCGAGTTCGCGTAGTATTAACGAATAATCCTCGTTCGAGATACCTCCGTCTTCTAAAGCATTCGAAACGAGCCTGCTGATCGTATTGAGTTTTGCCTCCGCTAACGTCTCGATCCTTTCGTGTTTCTTCAGTTTCGGCTTGAGTTTTTGGTTTTTTAGACTACCAACGACACCCAACGTTCCAGCTGCTGAAGCCGTAACTCCCGCGACCATCGCAATCGGTGCTGCGATCCCCGTACCTAGCAAACCAACATCTGTCATAGCAAGTGCTACCGTGGTTATTGTTAGGCCGTTTTTCAATGCAATGATTATTTTTACACCTCTACGGTAGTCTTTACTCAATGCCGTTTTTTTCGCGTTCTGGAGTTATCTCTTCTCGAATTTCCATGATTTTTTAAGTCGATACTCGTGCGCGAGTCCGTCGACTTCGTCTGTCGTTAAGCATGGTTTCTCGCGTTTTTCCATTTTTTATTAGTCGATACATTTTTTAAAATATCAATCGAAGTAATGAACGAGATAATTAACGTAGCAAAGAGGGTCTCCTTCGATTATGGTAACCGCAGAATCAGAGTGGTTTTGAATCGCAATCGTGAAACCGTCTACGGTTTAAGCATATGTTCCGTCATGAATGATGCATCCGACTGCTTTGATATTCTGTCTCAACGAAATGAGGCACACTCCTCTAGTCATTCGCACTCCAAGACCTAGCGCTAGCGTGATTGTTTCTCTAGGTTGAATCGTGATTTCATTTTGAGCAAATACCTCCCATCTTTGTCCTCCGTGTTGTCTATAGGGTCTGTGTACCACTTCTGCTTTCGGTCTCCAGGCTGAATGAGTTCTAACCGAACTAGGACGAGCGGGTTTTGTAAACCCCATTTTGTGTATTGGTCGTGACATTTTATCTGTAGAAAATTTAGTTTTATAGCAATCACCCAAGAAGCGGAACGTTTTGGAGGGGTGAATTAGGACCGAGTATAAGTCCTCTTCCCACTTTTGCGAATCCAGGGCCATTACGGATATAAATTCCTTCTCATGCGTTCCTCAATCCTTTTTCAGTCTACGGTTTCATGTAAAGACCTTCGGCGTGACGCACATTCTTTACGTTGTCACCTCCTCTTTTGATGTATATAGCCCCACCTTCAGAACCGCTTATTTTTCTATGACTTTCGACCCAGCCGCTGCGCCTATATCCGTTAAAGCTCCCGTTGCCAAGCTCCGCAATGCGCTCGAAAGAAGGAATTTACCAGCAGTAGCTAGAAAGGGTAAAATGGCGCCGATAACACCACCTTCGACTTCCGCGTTATGGATCAGTTGCGTTTTACTCATTTTAATTGTCATTCCCGTCCCATCTTGACAGGCTTTTCTTAACTTATTGACCTGCGACTGGTTAAGAGCTAAAACGTGTTCTCCATTTAAATCGTTGTGCTTTAGCCCAATGCTAACGCCGGTTCCTCCTTGATGGGATCTTTTAATTTTATCCTTTTGTCCCTCCGAAACATTAACGTTTTCGTTTACGTATCGAGTCATTTTACATATAACGGATATAAACTTTTAATACTCTCACGCTTCTCGCTTCTCGCTTCTCGCTTCACGCTTCTCGCTTCGATGTGAAACCTTATGGATAACTCTTCCTCCCTTAGATTGATAAGTTTTTCATTTTGATCTGTAAGCGTCGTTTCCATCGACGATATCGTTGACAGAGTGACGGGTAGGTATATCAAATTTGTAGGTGCTTCGACGACCTTATACCCAGGTCCATCGTTCGGGAAAAAGGAATAAATTACGTTTTCATTCGTTCCATTCGTATACGAGGCTCCGATTATATCGATCGTTACCCTCAAACTCGTAATACTCATTATATCGACCAAGTTCTCCAATTCGTTGCAACCCGACGTGTATCTTTGGCTGTTGAACCCGAGAATCGCTCTGATAGAGTTCGGAATCGTAAAATTTACCACGTAATTCTCCGCTACGTTTAAGACAGTCTTCAGCGTATTGTTGTTCGCTTCCAACCCGATAGTGTGACTCTCTGCACGTATTCTTTTATATCCGTGATTTTGTAGCAGCCTTCTGGAATGTCCAAGTTAAACCACGTCGTCCCATTATCCGGAGAATATCTTAAGTTTTTGTTCGTCTCGTCGATATTAGGCCAAGAGTAGTACGTTTCGAGATTGACTAGAGCCATTTCATACTTTTTGTTTTTGTTGAGCTCGATCAACGGATTGAACCGAGTCCTTATTGGCGTGTTCTTTTCGCTCAACAAAATGCAAAACGACGACTTTGGCTCCGTGTTACGATCCGCTCTTTCCGTGATGTCGACGATCTTTTGTAGAAGAGATTTTATTGCTTTTATTATACTCTATTTTAATCATTTATGACGGAATGTAGAATTCATCGAATCTGCATCTATACTCTCCTTTGTTCTTTTCACTCGTCTGAACAATCACTACAAAACCGTGAGGTAGCTTCCACGCTCTTTCGCATAATTGTTTAAACTCCTCCTATTTTGGCATGTCCGTACTCACGTGATCGTTGTAGATGTAATTAATATTTTTCAGGTCTTGAGGAAATAAACAGATAAGATTTGGATTCTCTCTGATCGTCTGTCTAGGCAGTTCGAAATAGTTCTGTGAGAGGCAAAGGCAGTCAACGTTACTGTGCCTTCCTCGGCTGTAGAAAGTCTCGCATTTGTTTTGTTTTTCTAACTGTAAATCATCGAAAATCATCAGGTTTTTCTTTTCGCGATTCAAGTTTCTAGGATCTGGTACGTCTTCCAACGATTTAAAGAATTTACAATCCGTTTCGGATTTTTTATCTGAGTGTTTAGCCATTACCTCAACCACAAATGCGGGTGAAATATATAGTCTCATGATCTCGTCTTGACATCCGAATAATCAGATGACCGATTCTTTTGGTATTTTTTCTTCGAATGCTTTTTTAAGTATTTTATACTCTGGTTGAAAGAGAGATCTACCGAAGACTTGCAGGCTATCGTAGTCTAACCATCCGGGTCGAAGAAGTAAATTAAGCAGCAGAGTCGTCTTACCACATCCAGATTTTCCTACGATCAGTCCTCTTATACTTCTCGGTAACAGAGGATTATTTAATCTTTTCGATAACGAATCGTTCCACGATAAATCTTTCACTTCCATCGTTGTCGTTTTAAATATAAATAACATTGTATTTAAAAAAAGAATGTTCTGCGTTAAATGTAAGACACAGACCGATGCTAAAAATAGCCAGAGCGTCTTTAGCAAAAATGGACGTCCAATGCTCAGAGGCACATGCACCGTGTGCGGAATAACAGAGACTCAATTCGTAAAAGCTGCAGAAGGAGGAGATCTAGTCGGGTCTCTAAACTCTATCACTCGTAACATAAAATTACCTTGGGCCAAATTTCCTGGTGAAATGCATCTTCAAGGTCACTCGTTTACGAGACCCGGAACCAGATTAGATTTAAGAATGAACCCCGACGGGACCCCTAAAGATTGGTCGAAACCAGTTGATAGAGTGGATAACGCCGCTTATCGTCACGATTTAGCTTACGATCGGTTTTCCGACACAGCGTCTAGGAATGTCGCCGATAAAGCGATGACAAACAAATTAAACAACATTCCTAATCCTAGCGTACGGGAGCGGTTCGAACGGACGCTAGTCAAACCTATCTTAGCTTCCAAAGCGAGTCTCGATTTAGGGGTTTCCAATTTTAAAAACCTCCAAAATTACAAGAAAAAAGTCTCCGTTGAAATGGATTGATCAACTCGCAGAAGAATTACACAAGCCCGTTATAAGGCATTTTCGAAAAAGGAAGGTGTACGTTGGGGGTATCGATGAAATTTGGGCAGCTGATTTGGTCGATATGCAGTCTTAGCCAAAGATAACGAAGGTGTTAAATACCTGTTGACCGTGATAGACGCATTTTCCAAGTACTCCTGGATCGTTCCGTTAAAAGATAAGAGCGGAAAATCAACGGCGGAAGGGCTCGCTAAGATACTCGCGAACAGCGGAAGGAAACCGGGGAAACTTTGGGTAGATAAAGGTAAAGAATTTAACAATAAAGACTTTAAGAAACTGGTCGAATTGTATTCTACCGAGAACGAAGAAAAATCGTGCGTCGTCGAGCGATGGAATAGGACAATGCGAGAAAAGATGTTTAAATACTTTTCGGCTAATTCGGCAAGAAGCTATATCGACGTGTTGCATGAAATGGTTAATAGTTATAACGAAACTAGTCATTCTTCCATTAAGATGTCACCGGCAACGGCCAGCACGAAAGAAAACGAAAAGGTTGTGTGGATGAATTTATACGGTTGCAAAACTCCAGCTCCTAATAAACCTAAATTCACGATCGGTGATAAAGTTAGAATAACGAAGAAAAAGACAATCTTTGAAAAGGGCTACACACCAAGATGGACTGAAGGAGTCTTCACAATCACTAAAATTCAATACACGGATTCTCCAACTTATAAGATCACCGATTATAACGGTGAGGAAATTCAGGGCTCATTCTACGAACAGGAGTTTCAAAAGACTACGCTAGAAATATTTAGAGTCGAAAAGATAATCAGGAAACGCGGAAAAAGTCGCTGGTTAAATGGCTAGGCTACCCAGATTCGTTTAATTCCTGGGTCGTTAACGAAGACTTGACGACATTGTGATAACTCGCGCACGCGTGATTATTAGTCATATAAAAACCATAGGAAAGTACCCATCGTGTACGTCTCTATCTTTAGCCTAGATCTACGGCATCGATACTTCGGGGAATTACCCGTCGTTTACGCCGCGTTCTATAAATAGGCTCGGCACGTCACGGTCACACGGCGCGGGTCGATGCGCGCACGTCGTGACGTGACTAGTCATCGCGAAAAGAAGATCATGTGACAAGAAAGTGCATCGCTGATTGGCTGTAGTCTAAGAAGGTCACGTGACAACAATGCTCGACGCTGATTGGATGTCCGAGATGTTCACGTGACAGAGTGTGCGTCGCTGATTGGTTATGCGCTAGACGCCTAGATTTCCCTCTACTAGTGATGCTGAGATAGAAGTTGGATGTGTGAACGAAATTCTTCCAAAACAGATGCTAATTAGATGAACATAATGCCTACTGTAATAAAAGTTGGATCACAGAAAAGAATATTCGCCTAAATAGAAGTTGAATTGACAAAAAATGGTTCTTGCTGAACCAGAAGCTGGATTTGCAGACATTATTATTATCAATCCAACTTCTATATAACCAAATACAATGGGCGAAAAATAGAATTTTTTTATCATTCGTCAGGCGTTTTGTCCTTCAACCATTATTTAGTCGTCAATTATTTGTTTGTGAAATATTTTGTGTAATTGAAAGGGTAGGCCTACGGAGAATTGCTTTCCTTGGTGAAATTGTCGACAAGGGGCCAGTGACGCCGACATTGTTTTGAAAGTTGTGAAAAGAAAGTTTGTAAAAGCGCGAAGCGCGAAATTTTTTTTCTCCTCTTTCCCCGTTGATAACGTCATGGCTAGTTCGTTAGTTTCAAGAATAAATTGCACCATTCTGCCCT
This sequence comes from Bimastos eiseni, assembly GCA_959347315.1. Classification (NCBI taxonomy): domain Eukaryota; kingdom Metazoa; phylum Annelida; class Clitellata; order Crassiclitellata; family Lumbricidae; genus Bimastos; species Bimastos eiseni. Next base: position 5,516,359 of record OY365813.1, on the reverse strand, counting down.
TAAGGGTTTGGTTTGTCGTCCTAAATGTGTTAATTGACGTGGCATTGTACAACATGGCGAGCGAGGTGCATTTCCGGATTGTGCCTGCAGGAGATGACGTGACCATTATTCACGCGGCTTAATTGAGTAAAGATAAGAGCATGGACACTAGACTGTAGACGATTGGCTAATGTTTTGTTCGCTTATGAGTCGCTGTCATACATCAGCTGTGACGACGAAGTGACTAGACTGCGAACTTCCGTAACGAATGAAGCCAAAAGATTGGCAACCAAAACTCTCCGGATCTCTCATATTGAAAACTTGTGGAGTATTTTGTCTCTCAGCGTTTATAAAGATCCAGAGTCAAATTGATCAGCTCAAACGTCGCCTCCAACGAACGTGGAGATCGATAGAAGTTGGGACACTTCAGTCGCTGATCCAGTCTATGCCTTATAGAGTTCGTGCTGTCATTAAGCGGAACGAATATATTGTACAATTGAATACTATCTGTAAGACAAGGTAACAAGATTGTTTTATGGTCCACTTGGCCAAATATTTTTGTTTTACAGTGACTTTATAATGAACAAACTGTATCGCATGGCAGTTTATTCCCGGGAAACTGGCCCTCTTCAATATTTTTTATATATAATGGCAACCGCGAACTGGATCAAAGAGCTAAATTTGTACTAGTATCTTTCATTTGAATTGTGTATGCTTTGACAAAATATCAAGAAGAACAAATATGAAGTCGTTACTGTGAAAACGAATTTTGAAAACGGTGAACGAACTTTCGTGTCGCCCTTAATATGTTCAAGATACAGGTGATTTATTAGCCAAACGAATCGGCTGTCACTCATGCAAGGATACATGTACGCCATGCGAAAACACAGACACGTAGAAATTGGGGATTATTATGAAGCTAACATAATAGATAGATAGGCAGACAGACAGACAGACAGACAGACAGACAGACATGCAATAAAATGTGACTATCATGTCTTACACGGCAGTTGAATTTTTTCAATATTCCGCTTCTATAGCATACAGCAAATAAGGATCTTAAAATCGATATAAAAAAATCAGTACCGATTAATGTCATGGTTTGATCAAACGAAATTCGTTCGCATCAAATCTGAAGAAAATCAATCTGTTTCGTTCGTACAACTTTCCTCCTATAAAGGATCAGATAATCAGATTCAAGAGCTGTCATCCGAGCCAGTCAGATTCGGTTGCTTCTTGTTTCTTCTCTGTTCCAGTAGTAATAACCATCCTCACTGGTGGACACAGAAGGGGTGGAGAGGGGGATTGTTGGAGATGAGGAGGAGAGGGGAAGGGGAATAGGAGCGGTGTAGAATTGGCAGGGTTAGAGAGGATAGGAGGTGGAAGGGGAGGAGAAAATGGCTGGGAGGGCAAAAGAAGTGGTGGGAAAAGAAAGAAGGGAACGAAAAAGGACGAAAACTGGAAGGGGCAGTGGAAGTGGGGAGGCCAAGAGCACAAATATGCGAGTTCCGAGGTAAGACAGACATATGGTATTCACATAAATGTAAAAAAATCTGAAATTTAAATTTCTTGCTTCTGCTTCAAATCCTAATCAAATTTTCTTTATCGAAACCGCTTCTTGGAATGTTCTTTCTTTTAAATAATTCAATCAATCAATCAAAATTTATATGGCAATCCAATAGCATAACAGAACAAAAAACAATTATTACACATTTTAAAAATTGATAACGGATCAATAAAATGGAAATAACCTTTGTCAGTAATTAACCAGGCTTCTTCAGAGTGTTGAGCTTCAGGATGTGAACATCAGAGTATTGCGATGTGAACTCTTCAAGACCAATAATTCCATTCTGTTTATTAAAGTAATTCTGAAGTGGAAATTCAGTTGAACAAGTGTTAATGGATCGTGTTTATATTAATGACTGACTGGGATGATACGGATGTTTGTATGTTAGTAAGTAAGTATGTATGTAAGCATGAAAGTGATGTCTGTCCTTATAAACCCCGAGCAAGTTGTCGACATTTTTATCACGTGTAAGTTATTTGGGAAAATTTTTTATGGTCATGGTTAAGTGTGCATTAATTGCACGCATGCACGCTTTCATGTATGTACGTGTATATATATATATATATGTATTTATGCATTTTATATCAATGTATTTAAGTATGTATGTGAGTATGTATGTATGCATATATGAATGCATTGTATTGTTTCCGTAACTTTGCATGGCATCACTCACAATGCCACACCTGTCTGATGCGTTCCCCTTGTGAGGGAACCAGAGACAGAAAAGGCCGACGACAGGATACAGAGAGACCCAAGTGTAACGCAATTGGCGAGTCATGGAGAGGGGACACAAGTAAGAGCAAACAGTCTACACGTAGGCCTATGCACTATCAGGACAAAGATTTCAAGTCAGTCAAGCGAAGGATGAGATCACAGAGGTAATTAGGGACAAAGTCAGAGAAGGATCCGTAGATAAATACAGGGACCCTAAGTTGAATTAAACGTGTCAAGAAGTTTAACAATAATAATAAAGACAGTCTGTATGACGCCGTAACGTGGCAATACCGCTACAAGGGCGCCTCACAAACAACTATCAGTCGGGATACGCCTTCGAAAAGAGATAAATTTCGAGCTTTGACATGAAGAAGTCCACTGAGACGGCCAATCTGATGGCGGCTGAGAAAGCACGGTCTCCGAAGCACGTCTTCATCCTCCGTATACAAGTTTGTAAGAATACATATGTATTTTGTTTATTTATATGCACATGCATACGTTTGTAAGCATGTACATGTATGTATGTGTGTATGTAGCCTATGTATGTATGTATTGATGTATGCATGTATGTGCGTACGAATGTATGCAGATATGTATGTATGTATGCGTAGGTATATGTGTATGTACGCTTTTATGTCTGTGTGTATGTTTACATATATGGATTGTGAGTGAATGAATGGATCAATAAGCAAGCAATAGAGTTACAGATTAGCCACGAGACAGATTGATTGAGTAACCAAGTGATTGATTAGTTTATCGATTCATTAGAGGTTGAGTGTCTTCAATCGACTAAATTATGCTTCAACTACAAAGGGAATCGAACCATGTAGCCATCTCTAAAACTAAAGTTGAATTAATGAGAACGCATAATAAGTATAAAGTCAATTTTTAATCGATATCTTTGTTATATTCTGACCTTGAAGTGCTTGAATCGTCTTCCGTGGTTTTCGAAACTCTGTTGACTGACGCATTCGACGTCACAGAGCTAACAAGAAGACGTTATAATCGGTTCAGACAAATCAGAGATTTATTTTTGCAGAGAGAGGAGTGACAGCATCTAACAGAGGCTCTTCTTTTCTACTTCTTTTTCTTCTTCTTCTTCATCATCTTCTACTTCTTCTGCTCCTCCTTCTACTCCTGCTCCACCTCATCCATCGTCGTAATCGTCATCATCATCATCATCATTATCGTAATCGTCATTGTCATCCGTCGTCGTAGTCATCGTCATCGTTATCATCATCTACTCCTTCTGCTACTCCTCCTCCTCCTCCTGCTCCGCCTCATCCACCTCATCCTTCTTCTTCTTTCTCGTCGTCGTCGTCATTATCATCATCATCGTCGTCGTCGTCATCATCGTCATCATCATCGTCATCATCATCGTCATCAGCATCATCGTAATTGTCATCGTCATCGTCATCATCATCATCATCAGCAGCATCATCGTAATTGTCATCGCCATCGTCATCGACGTCCTCGTCATCGTCATCATTATCATCATCGTCATCGTCGTTGTCATCGTCGTTGTCATCGTCGTCGTCGTCGTCTTCTTCTTCTTCATAATCATTATTATCATCATCTTCTTCTTCTCGGAAGAGGATTCAGACACTGTAAGGTCAGAATATAACAAAAAATATCGATTGAAAATTGACTTTATGTTTATTATGCGTTCTCCCTCCCTCCCTTCCTCCCTCCCTCCGTCCTCCCTCCCTTCCTCCCTCCCTCCATCCTTCCTTCCTCTGAACGTAAAATCTCACATTGCTCATTGCAATCGTTTTGTAACCATGCCAATAGCTTAACATGTAACTTAACCTTCGTCTGGATAAAGTATCCGATGCTCTTACTTTAGGGACTGTACGAAGATCAGACGGCAGTAATAAGAACATAATTTGAGACACTAGAAAATTAAAAATCAAGAAAGGGATGAGGCAGCGATGCATCCTGTCCCTATTCCTGTTCAATTTATACGCAGAAAGAATAATGAGGAGGGCGGAAATAGAAGGGGTAACTGAAGAAGTAAAATAGCCAGGAGGACACTGAGTAATCTAAGGTATGCAGATGACACAACAGTACTATAGCTGGAAAGAGAAAAGATCTAGAAGAACTGATAAAAAGTGTGGAGAGAGAAAGCGAGAAGGCCGGTCTATACTTTAGCATAAAAAGACGAAGGTCATGACAACAGTTGACTGGAAGAGTTTTAAGGTAGACGGAGAGGAAATAGAGGTGGTAACAAGCGTCACGTTCCTGCAGTAGGAAAAGAGGGAAAGTGTGACATGGTAATAAAACGTAGGATAGCGATAGGGAAAGCTGCAATGAATGGACTGGGAAAGGTATGGAAGGACACTCATGTGAGCACAGATACCCAGAAAAGATTAGTGAGAGCAATGATCTTTCCTACAGTACTATATGGCTGTGAGACATGGACAATGACAAAGAACATGAAGACAAGGCTCAACGCATTCGAAATGTAGATGTGGAGGAAGATGCAGAGAATATGATGGACGGAGAAAAAAACAAATGAAGAGGTGCACAGGAAAATTGGAGTCGAGAATGATAAGACATTACAACAAACAGCGATAAGAAGGAAGTTGGGATACTTTGGACATGCTATGCGATCAGATGGATTGGAAAAGGAAATGATGCTGGCATGTGGAGAAGGAAGGAGAAGACGAAGGCACCCAAGGAAGAAATGGATGGACGAAAGACACGAAAAAACCGTAATGAATCTGGCAGAATTTAGAGACATGACATCGGATAGAAAGCAATGGAGGTTGTTCATCATGACGGTCGCTAGAGTTCAAAGAACTGACAGCACAAGATGACAGAATGACCCGATGCTTGCGACAATATGTATAGAAGCTCTTAGTTTATGTGCAGATACAAATTGCCTTTTGCAACATGTGACTCATTTAGCTACTTGATGTTCATGCACACACTCCTCGAATCCCAAAGAATCTAGTAAAAATCGAAAATTTTGATTAATTAATGTTCTGAGTCTTGACTGTAAACTAATATCTTGGTCTTCGAAGAACTTCGATCAAAATAGAAGTTAATGACAATAATAAAATGTTATGACAAGCGAAAGAATCTTCCTATTTCGCAGTAGTAGGCGTTAGAGTTCGAGTGAGGTCTCTTGTCGTAGTTCATCATTCTCTGTAATCCTGTTTTCCTACGTTAACCCACGGTTACATAAATAAAACATGCTTCTTAAAGCGTGTGTTAAAATATTACAGGTATCCATGACCTGGAGCAGCAGAATGAAAGAAATTGAAATAAGTGTATGGAATGATGATGAACTCTATAGCATCGAATAAATGACTTGGAAATGTTTCGTATAAGACACTGCATAGTGTTTAGTTACACACTTCCTCATTCGTAACGTTTAATTGGCCTGTCTAAATAATGAAATAACGCGATAAAATTGGCCACAAATCTCTCAATCGCCCTTAGTAATAAAGTACCTCTAATCTACCCACACTTTGGTCTAACTAAGTTGCGGTTGTGACAGTTTGATTTTTCTATTAAGCGAATATTAATTGGATTGAATTGGCGTTTAAATAATCAATTATATAAGGTAAGACATGCAACCGTCCAACCTATTCACAACCTATGATATACTACAGCAAGCTACCTAACTCGTCCAATATTATTGCCAATGTTTCGCATAATAGAACGTGCACAGGACCCACCTGTTAGCTGAAGATCAAATCCGCAATCGACGGCTTACCATAGCTCCTGAGTGCTTAGCGTCAACGTAATCAGCCTAAGCCGCTCTTTCTCTCTATTACGTTCTCCATGCATGCTCCGCATTGACCTAAGCGTTTATGAAATGCCGAATTACGACCAAGAACACCTGCTACACGTCGTAAATTATAGCTACAGTTTAGGAGCGACGATCTTGTTTACGCTATCTCCCTTGTTTCTCTGACACACAAACAAACAAACAAACACATAAACAAGCCCAACACGCACATTGATTTAACATATAATACGTGCGCACAAAACCCGCCTATTATGCTTATTGAAGGCATTAGGGAAGCGTTTGTGTTCTGGCCAAATTACCAATGAATTGAACACCATATAATATGAAGGTGTATCTTACGTGGTTGAAAGCCATATAGATCAGGCCATATAGAGCCATATAGATCATATAAGATCAGTTTTCTAATATGATTCTTTTGGAAACATTACGCCCTTGTAGCGACATTGTGTTATGGCGCTCCAGAAATTGTCCGTTTAATAATTACAACCTTTCTCACAGTCGACGGAACAAATCCACAGTAAGGCGTAACAATGAATTTGTTACAAATTTATAATTATGTGCTGATAACGCTTCAGTTAGACGAGATCACGCGGGAGAATCTATTTGCTGTACGAATCATAATTGAGTTGCTACTCATCAGAGAAGAATGCAGACTGGGAGTGGATTGGATGGAAATATTACCTGTGAAGGTGTAGATCATTCGATGGCGATGACCTATGACTCTATCGAACTGCAAAGGCAGCTGTTTTCTGCATCCCTCTACTATAGCTGTGTCTTCTTCGGTTATAACTTGCACTTTAAACGCATGCATGACATAAAAGGAGACCTCTGTGCGACTCACTAAAGGAGCTGTATAAACAGCGAATAAATACGTTCATAACTTCATATAGAAATATCCATTATAGTCTATATATATAGTATATATAGACTATAATACATAGACATATATAATGTGCATACATACATGTACACAGATACACGCCTATCGATATAATATATATATATATATATATCAACAAACAGGTACACACACCGGTACATGCACCGCACGCAGGTATACATGCTTATATATCTTTATACGAATACATATACATGTCATATGTAGCGTACATTCATACATACATGTATACATGTGTTGCATGACAACACTTCAAAAAGAGCATTTTAGGGAAGCAACGGAATAGCAGCTAAATATTATACAGTTGCATTTATATAATTATGAGTGTATTGTGTTATGCAATTATATACATACGTATACAGGTCTAATAGTATACATATAGACATATATATGTGCATTAATATATACAAATATTGTATATATATATAATTATATGCAATGCATGCAGATGCCATTCATATATACATGCATGCATAAAATTGCATATGGTCATATTGTGATCGTCGAGAGGCTGACTAGTTTGTCTCGCTTGAACCTCTGAGATTGCACTTAAGTCTCAATCTGATCAAGGCCCTTTATTTACTACAGAAGATGACAGTAAAGAATCCAGAGAGACATGATGACTCCGTAATGATTCTTATCCTAGTCGGTGCAGTTTGCTTGTATCCGTTGGCGTTCTGTGCTTTCGTCTCCCGTCCGTCACTCTCTTCTGCTGATGAACAGATAGTTATGACCTTCTGTGACTGTCGCAGTTTCAATTTCTGATGGACAGAATTTCTCTTATTAAATCTTTCGTTTCCGATGAAACTAACTACGTCTGTCGACTTACTGACTGGATGAGCAATATGAAAGTCACAAGTTCAACATAGAACAGTCAACAGAAACAGAGAGAAAGAGACTAAAGACAGATACAGAGATACAAAGACACAAACACAGAATATACATAGCGCTAAAGACACGGACACAAACACAGAAACTCAGAGAAGCAGTTAAGCAGAAAGATAAACACAGAACCAGAGACGTCAACCAATCGTTGGCTGCGTTGCGTTCCTTTCAATCGGGTTTCAGTCGCGGTCTGCTCTGCACAATCGCCTGAATCTACACAAGTGAAGCGCTAGATAAATTGACCAACGGTCGTATTTCGAACTCATTACCCGACGGAAGACGAACATTCGACCAATGGTTGTCCAAAGCGATCGCTTGGAAACGTCTGTCTATCTGCCTCCATTGGCTGGAAACATTCCTCCAAATTGTGTCTCTCTAAGTGGAGCGACAACGTAAATTCGGATTTTAGATTCTGTTCTGTGGTGAGCGAATTCAGTCCTTGAATCTAAAAGACGGGTTAGCGTCGAACAGAATCCGTTGGTTAGTGTAGCAGGTGAATTCGTCAATCGTCTTTTTAACCAGCGCCGATGAAAGCACCGCGATCCTCCATCATCAAGATATCGTAGCATTATCAACTCTGAGAGAGGGAACTTCGATGGGTGAAAATGCGACTTGTTGTAATAAGTTGAAGTTGAAGTCTGCCAACAGGAATATTGTTCGATCCAATTATAACGGCACTGTTATACAGCAGGATGATAGCAGCACTGTCCAGACTGATCCTAAGCGCCATCGTGTTAACGGTATTCGTTAGGTAAGTGTGAATTATCTATTTTTTTACGGCTACTCCGTGCATAGAATTAAACCATGCATAAGCAACAGATCGTTAGAGAATCGAATATTGTTTCATATTAGTAGATAAGCAAAGATCGCATCCATTAGGAACTTCAACGCCGCATTAATACCTCTGTATCTGTAAGCAACATACTTTGAGGGGCCGTAAATTAACACTGGAACGCAGAGCTGAGGGACCGAGTCCGATACCCTCATCCCCTGTAAAGCTGACTGTAGTCCCTTTTTTTGCTAGGCTGCGGCGTTGATTAAAATTACTTTGATTGAAAATAAATTACTTTGATTGATTAGCGTCTCTCCATTATTTCATCGATGTAAGAGCTTTTGAGATGAGTCGTCATCGCATCGTCATCTCAAGTGATCGTATGTATTAAGTTCACAAATCACTATCACCAGTCGCTGCAGTCCAGGTGACCGCACAAAAACACATCACACCGACATTCATCCCAGCCAATCAGTTGCTGCTGCTGGGGGTCATTGGAGGTCACCGTAAGGACTGCATCGCCCCCTCGTCCTTGGCTCCTTCCACAGACGATGTCCTTCCTCCTTACGATCCCTCGACCCAGATTCAATCAACCAGGCTGCATGGCGCCATCTGGTCATCGCTCGATTCCACAAAGACCTCGCTTCCTATTAAATCGCCGACGCCTATCAGCGATCAAACAATGGATTGCAAACAGACGAACAGACAGACACACACAGACACATAAACAAACACACAGACAGACACACAGACAGATAGACAGACAGACAGACAGAGAAAGACGAAGAAGCTGACATGCAACAGATACGACAAGGCAGACGGAAGAGGAGAAGCGAACAGACGAACGCATCCAAGCAACAGAACAATCAACCGTCCATTCCATAAGCTCAAATCCTTTGTTGATGACTTGGGATTTCACTGGAGAGATCCAAGTTTTATCGCTCACAAGGACATAATAAGCCGACCGTTGTTCTCCTTCTCTTAGAGAGGGCAGGGCATCAGTACGAAATATACGACCGTCGACTACACTTCCCCCGTACAACACATACCACAGAGTCCAATAAGGAACCAAATACTTCAATACTTGGTATTTATTAGATGGGAATTAGATGAGGGATTGTCAGAGGGTTACAATCCCGAACCCCCTCAGAGCCCAGAACCCCCGTCGTCTAAGAATTGCGTTGAATCGCCGTCACCTATAATAATACATTGAAGCCAACAGCAGCGCTTGAGTCGGTTTTAGCGCTGGGTTATTTCGGATAAGGAGCTGTTTGGGTCAACGACGATATCTGATCGATAGATATTATTTATGGATCCGTGTGACTTTTATGTTGCATTTTAAGGAATGTTTATGTTTGCACTTCCAAAGTACAGAAGCCGACTTTTACATGCCTTTTAACGCACAATGTATCAAAAACGTGTTATAATAATGTGTGCTTACAACTATTATAGTTCTACAGCAACTATAAATAAATAGGCATATATATATATATATATATATATATGAGTGTGTGGGTGTGTACGTGTTTGTATGTAGGTGGCGGTGTAATGTGTGTAGGCATGTGTGTGTGCTTGTATATATTCACAGATATCTCTGAATATAATTATGTGTATATATATGTATATGTGGTGTATACTTGGGGCATGATGCGTGACAAAAGCACACCAGACCAGCGATCATGGATCTTGGAGATCAACGGAGGATCGCAGCGAAGGCCATGTTTGAATGACGGCAGTGGCGCCATCTATGCGCCGATTGCGACCAGCTCACGCATCATACTCTCAGACGAAGCAAATGCATACGACTGTAGGATGTCACCATCACCACAGCACACCACACCAACACACCACTACACCACCACCACCACACCCCACCGCAGCACACCACACCACCAAACCACACCACCCCACTACCACAGTATACACAACCATACAACCACACCACTACCACTCCCAACACCACCACACCACATCACTACACCATACCACCACGCCGCAACACCACACCACCAATCCATTACCACCACAACTACCATCGCCACCATAGTCATCAGAATCAACCCGATAATCTCAATTATCTCATGTATGTTACTGATGGATCGGAATTTTCCAAACGATTTTTTATGTCGAAAACAGGAACAGAGATATGCATTGATCTGTGTATAACAGTTCTTACGTATATATGTGTGTTTGCATGTATTTACGTATGTATGAATTAATGTATGTATGTATGCATACTATGTATATATATACGTGTGGGTATGTATATATACATATGTATGTACGTGTGGGTATGTATATATGTGCATATGTGACGATCTGATGTTGTCCTCTGCCATCCAATCAATGGCCACAAACGATTGATTGCCAATTAACCGATTCCATTCCCGTTTCATCCGAAAACACATTATACACGAATCTAATGTGCATTTCTAGGGAGATTCTATAGGCATATGTATATGGTCGCATTGAAATGTGTTACTGTATAGGGTCATAAAAACACATAAATAATATCTCTAATAAAATAGCCAAAATTACTCTAAATTGATTCCCTCTCTATCCGGACTGCACTATATTATTCTCTCATCTATCCATCCTGAACTTATTGCAATCTAACTTGGTTTTCCACCTATGGTTCTAATCTTAAGAAACTCACCATCCTTTAAGAAAAGGCTGTCTCAGTGTCAGATTTATAGCAAACATCCCTTATACAGCACATACACTTTTCAATATTTCCCCAAATATGGGCTCTTAAATACTGATAATCAGACGGATGTAAATAGTAGAGTTTATGTATCGCTAATATTATGGTCTATCACCACATATTTCTAACAACGTTTTGGCCTCGCCTCTGATCGCAACTCTTATCTAACTAGAAATTCGACATCCTGCCACCCTCCTTACACGCGATTGTTTTCCCTTCAATGTACTTGACCCCTTTTATGGAATCTTCTCCCAACATATATTCAACACTAGCCAAACGTTAGATTATTTAAAAATAAACTCCTCCTCTATTTGCTTGAAGACACCTCAAAGAAGCATTGAATGTTTGTGTTGGCGTCTATTCAGTTGATGTTACAATGAGCCCTTAGCTAAGGTACTAGTTAAGCGTAACTTCTGTCTATTTTTACCTACCTGATTTGTGAATATTATTAATATCGGTAGCCCATCGCAAGTTTATAAATTCTACATAGGGGTCCATGGTTAGCGAGGTCATCTCTGCGTAACCAGATTATTGATTTGAATTTCTGAAAACTTGTTGTTTGTCATTTTCTTGTTTTAGATAAAATAAATTGAATTGAATTGGAACCTTTAAAAAATTTACAATTCCGCCTAATCATTATTGGCCAATGATTGACTTCGAATGTCTTGAGGCTAAGGGTTTAATCGGTGACCCTCAATCTCGTGCGAATGGGGTTTAGGCCTCGAGTATCAGTCGGTCCCTTTGATGCTCAGTTGTCTTACACTTGGACCACAGCGGACTTCTTCAAAGCGGTCGGAAGCCCTTTGATGTGGCGTCTAGTTTCTTCTAGGATGTAGTAAGTCTTTTCAATCAAGACAGACGGGAGAAGAAGACGAGAAAGACGAAGGAAGACGATTAACAGGAAAAACGTATATGCCATTTGGGCATAAATACCTCCTGCATTATATGTAATGCACGGAGAAAGATTAGAAAGAGTTTTAGATATGCCAATTATCATCAATTTAATGGCCCAGGTAAATAGATGCCATCAGGTCAAAGAGTGAAGAGAGGAGGAGAAGAAAGTGGGAGAAGAAAGAAGAGGAAGAAAAGGAATGAAAATGAGGAAGAGGAGGGAGGAGGAGAAAGAGGGGAGAATTAAAAGAGGGATTAGGAGGAGAACGAGAGAAGAGGAATATGAAGAGGAGAGAGGAGAAGGAAGAAGAGAGGGAGGTTAAGAAAGAGGGAGGAAGATGAAGAGGAAAGAGGAGGAGAATGAAGAGGAGACAGGAGGAGGATGAAGAGGAGAGAGTAGGAGGATGAAGAGAGGAAGGAGGAGATGAGAGGGAGGAGGATGAAGAGGAAAGAGGAGGAGAATGAAGAGGAGACAGGAGGAGAATAAAGAGGAGAGAGGAGGAGGATGAAGAGAGGAAGGAGGAGATGAGAGGGAGGAGGATGAAGATGAGAAGAGAGGAGGAGGATGAAGATGAGAAGAGAGGAGGAGGATGAAGATGAGAAGAGAGGAGGAGGATGAAAAGGAGAAGAGAGGAGGAGGATGAAAAGGAGAAGAGAGGAGGAGGATGAAAAGGAGACAGGAGGAGGATGAAGAGGAGAGAGTAGGAGAATAAAGAGGAGAGAGGAGGAGGATGAAGAGGAGAGAGTAGGAGAATAAAGAGGAGAGAGGAGGAGGATGAAGAGAGGAAGGAGGAGATGAGAGGGAGGAGGATGAAGATGAGAAGAGAGGAGGAGGATGAAAAGGAGAAGAGAGGAGGAGGATGAAAAGGAGAAGAGAGGAGGAGGATGAAAAGGAGAAGAGAGGAGGAGGATGAAGAGGAGAAGAGAGGAGGAGAATGAAGAGGAGAGAGGTGGAGGATGAAGAAGAGGGAGAAGGAGGAAGAAGAAGGGAGAGAAGTTTAAGAAAAAGGGAGGAGGATGAAGAGGAGAGAGCTGGAGGATGATGAAGAGAGAGGAGGAGGAGGAAGAAGAGAGAGGAGGTTTGGAAAGAAAGAGGAGGATGGAGAGGAGAAAGGAGGATGAAGAAGAGAGATTAGGTTAAGAAAGAGGAAATAGGATGGAGAGGAGAGATTAGGTTAAGAAAGAGGGAGGAAGGAGGATGAACAGGAAAGAGGATGAAGAGGAGAAGAGAGGAGGAGGATGAAGAAGACGGGGAGGTTAAGAAAGATGGAGGAGGCTGAAGAGAAGAGAGGAGTATGCAGAAGAGAGAGGAGGTTAAGAAAGAGGGAGGAGAATGGAGAGGAAGGAAGAGGAAGCACAGAATGAGAAGGTGTGTTGGGTCAGCTGCTTGAGATCGATGTGATGATCTGTCTTCTCTAACTCTTTCAACTGCTTTCAGATTTCTCTTACGTCAGTCATTATCACGATTCATCACAAAGCATTGATACCTTAGCAATAATTGATGACGGTGATGATATTTATGATGATGATGCTAATGATGATTATGACGGTTAAAATTATAATGATGATGCTGATCGTAATGATAAGTATAGGAGTAATAATAATGACGATTATGGTAATAATTAGAGCTTCGACAATTAACGATTAATTAATCGATTAATCGTTATTTTAACAGTTAAATTTTTTAACGATTAATCGTTTCGATAATTCAGCACATCATTAACATGTACCGGAAGTCTGAAAGAAACAAACAAAGAACATAAACCGTATACATTGCAACATGGCGGCGGATATTAATCGAGATATTAAATAAAAACACATAACAATCTGGTCTATTACTTGAACATTTTGGATTTAAATTATTTGCTAACAGAAATATCGAAAATACTGATGACATTTACTGCATTCATTGCGACAAATCTTTTGCATACCATGGATCTAACAGTTCAATATGAGCAAGAAAACCGCCTGTGCTATTTTTTGTGTGTAACTTAATTATCAGAAACTGATAACTTTAATTGAAATGTTATGAATTTTTTTGACAAATATAATTACACACATTTTTGCGATTTAATCGAAATTAATTATTAATTAATCGTTAATTTTTCAAAAGTTAACTATTAAAATTAAGTTAATTGTTAACAGCCCTAAAAATAATAAACTTATAATTATATCAATTATAATAATATTGATTTTGTTGATAATTACAGTTCTGACATCGATGACGATGATTATGGCAACGGTGATGATGGTAATGATGATGATGATGATGATCTTGAAGTTGACAACGAACACTATGACGGCGATTACGGAGATACTGATAATAAGTGAAATAAATGAAGGCAGAAAACAGAAATAATTAGTTAATTATTTAAGAGACGAATGAATTAATAAATGAATGGATTAACCAATGAATGAACGAACGAACGAACCAATGAATGAACGAATGAATGAACGAATGAATGAACGAATGAATGAATGATGAATTAGTGATTGAATGAATGAATGAACGAATGATTGAATGAACTAAGGAATGAACCTATGAATGAAGGAATGATTAAATGAATGAATGAACTAACGAATGAATGAATGAATGAACTAACGATTGAATGAATGAATGGGCCTTTGAATGCATCTGTTGTGGTCTTAGATGAGTAAATACCTGCCACAGAGTGTTCATAATAGGACGCTTTGAATTATGAGTAATGGTCCGACGTGGATCCCCTAATAACTGGGCCGTAGTGTCATAATCCTATTGTCGAAAGATCGGTCTGTCGGTCAAGTGTAATGGTCAAGGTTCCATCTGGTATGGCTCAGTCCTGATGCTTTATTTCCTCTGACAGCAGAGACTGGAAGAAGGGAACGTTTGGCATCCGGGAAAGGGAAAATAGAGAACTTTCAAAAGAGAGAGAGGGGAAGGGAGAGATAGGGGGAGAGAGAGAGAGAGAAAGAGAAGGAGCGAAGGAGAGAGATTGAGGTAGAAACAGAGATAGACAAACGGACAGACAGATAGACGTACAGGCAGACAGACAAATGGATCTGCCAACGGAACGACCCGATCCTTGATCGGACGTAAAGATAATTGGAAAAGAGACGACTAAGCGTACTTTGGAATTGGTCATAATTCAGAGTTACGACCACCGATAGTCGTGTGCATCTCTAGAGGGACATGTACGGAGACAGAGACAGAAAAAGACGGAGACAAAGACATAAACACACGAAGACAAGGACAGAAACAGACGGAAACAGAGGCAGAGGTGATGAGTGTTATATGAAACAGAAACAATACAGACAGACAGAGACACGGGGAATTATACAGAGACGGTGAAAAGGACATCAACGGAAACACAAAGACATAGAAAAGGAGACACATAAAAAAGAAGGAGACAGTAATAGACAGACGGACATACAGAAACTTGCTTGCATACTTACAAGCAAGTAGATCGGTCATTGATTAGTAGATAGAGTTACAACTGAGACAATCCAAAGTGACAGCAACAGAGACAGAGACGAACAAACAGACAGGTAGATAGCGAAGACATTTTTCACAGGATTTGTCTGACGATAGAAAGGCAGAACAATTGCTTTAATTCCGTGAAATGTGAAGACGGACGATGTCAAAGCGGAACCAAAGCAGTGCCATCATGCAAGCAGCTCCCTCTGTCTGACGAGATGAAGGGAGAAACGAGGAAGATATATCGGCAGCATCAGTACCACCCCAAGCATCTCCATCGCGTCTCTTCCACCAGCTTCATGAGATGCAGATCCAAGAATCGATTTATTTCGACTATTTTCACGTTTTCAAAACGAAACTTTTTAGCCAGGGAGAAGTAGACTTTGTATTATGTTAACTCTGGGATACTTGGAGCGTGCCTTAAAAATGAAGGCAGAATGCATGTCTGTGCATAATAATTACGTATAATATGAATGCATGTATGTATGCATGTTTGACTTCACATATGTTCGTGTAGATGTATGCATGTATATATGTTATATAATGTCTAACAATTTAACCTGTCTCTCTTTCTATAAAATCGCCTCAAGACTTTCCTCTTGGTCGCGCCTGAATCAGGAATAATAATCTTGAATGGGTGCTATGTAAATTACAGATGGATAGATAGATAGAAAAACAGACAGACAAACAGACAAACAGACAAACCGACAGACAGACAGACATACAGGCATATAGGTAGACACACAGACAGTCACGCAGATAGATATACAGGCAGGAAGGAAGGCAGGCAGGCAGACATGTCATTGCTGAGTCGATTGACGTCGTCGATGTAATGTCTTCTTGGCGATGCATGTTCACGAACGGTCGACACAGATAAGACTCAGTCTTTGCGTCAACTGTGACAGGTGCCATCCCGGACGGACGGACGGACGGACGGACTCTTCTTCTAAGGGTTTGTGACAGTCGTCGTTCTGCTTACGATGTCTGTCACTGGGAGACACGATAATTCCTAGTGACGACTTATTCATTGCGAAATGTCACGTGCAAACGACATCCTTCACAAACAACGACGACTCGATCGTCTATGATTATAAAAACACGTTTAAAAGATATTTTATACTGTTTGCTACAAAGATCATTTATATTCATTACACATCGCGCTCAGAATATATGAATAAATTATATAATATTACATATATTTAATATATATATTGATGTGTGTGTGTGTTTGCGTAGGTCCAATGTGTATGCAGGTGTTGGTGTATATGCGTGTATGACTGGCTATGTGTACGCAAAGAATATTTTACATGATGTTACTTAGAAGCGGAGCAGGACGTTTTGGCACAGGACGTTTTGGCAAAGGACGTTTTGGCACAGGACGTTTTGGCACAGGACGTTTTGGCACAGGACGTTTTGGCAAAGGACGTTTTGGCAAAGGACGTTTTGGCACAGGACGTTTTGGCAAAGGACGTTTTGGCACAGGACGTTTTGGCAAAGGACGTTTTGGCAAAGGACGTTTTGGCACAGGACGTTTTGGCAAAGGACGTTTTGGCACAGGACGTTTTGACACAGGACGTTTTGGCACAGGACGCTTTGGCACAGGACGCTTTGGCACAGGACGCTTTGGCACAGGACGTTTTGACACAGGACGTTTTGGCACAGGACGTTTTGGCGCAGGACGTTTACGCCACTAAAGTGTAGATTGTCAAAAAATATATTTTTATAATACATAATATACAATATTATTGCCAAAACGTCCCGCGCCAAAAAGTCATGTACCGACTTAGAAGGACCATTAAGGTCAAAATATGTTAACAGGATTTTAATTAGTAACAAAAGACTTATGAAGTACTTGAAATATTGACATTCGAGATCTGCTGAGACGACACTTCGGACAACAACAAAAACAACAACAACAGTAACAACAACGACAACATTAACAATTGTAATCATTATGATTATTTTTGTAATTATGGCTAATGGGCTATTGTAATTGCTGCTATTATCGTTAATGTTACAAATTTTCTAATTGTTAGCAATATTATTATCGATCGAGTAGATTACTATAATTATCCAGATTATTAAAATTATTATTATTAAAGTTGCATCAATAGGAGTTGTAATAGTAGCAGTAGTATCTGTACCAATAGTCGTAGCAGTAGCGACAATATTTAAAACAATTATATTTACTATAATTATTATTTTATTATATTCATAATAGTCATTATTATTACTTTTATTCTTATTATCATCAGAGTTATCATTATTTCTATTACCGTCATAATCATCATCATCATCGTCGTAATCATCGTCGTCGTCGTCATCCTCATCCTCATCGTCATCATCATCGAACATTGAAGAATTTCTGAAAACAAGCAGACTGTGACAAAGTCCGAAGCAGCAATCGAGACAAGAACCCTAACAACTAGATTGGCAGATGTGATCGGTGGAAGCAGTTTGTATCTCACATGAAGGATGTAGATCATGTGGTCCAAGAGAGAGCGCCTGCCATCAGAAGAGTAGGCGACCCTGCGTTGATAAGGAAGTTCAGAAAGTTAAATATAATAATAATGAATGGAAGACAAAAGTTTAATTGGGATTACCAAAAGAACGACCAAGACAAGATTATAAAAGAAGACGATTTTTATAGGTTATGAAAAAATGAAATACTAAAAAAAATCTCTTGTTACGACATATACATTTATAGAGTAGGAACACAGACAGTTATTTCGTTTTCGGTTCTGATTTTAATATTAATCTTCATGACTTTGACTCTGAACAAACTGAACAGAATTTAATAATACTAAGAAATTAGAAATCTAGATCCAGTTGCATTTAAAATATAGACCTAATAAATTACTTTCCATCAGTCTCGAATGCTGTCTGCGGCCATTCAGAATAATTGTGAACAACTGTCACCCCTACAGATAATCCTGCTTTTCGTCAATAGATATCTTGGATGACTTGGACATACGTGCCCTGAATAAATGTATGATTATGACATGGCCATTACCACTAGCCTGTCTATAATATATATATATACATTTACATGTCGTCCAACGTCACAACTAGAAATTTACTTGCGTACGTACACATTCTGTCGGGACCCTCCCCTTGCCATACGCGCCCTTACGCGAAATCTGCTACATATGTACGATCACCCCTTTCCCTCAGTGTGGACGTTATATATATATTTATATATATATATATATATATATGGGCTCCATCGCTTCTCTCGCTTCATTCCACCGTGTACCATCAGGTCCTCCTCCTCCTCCTCCTCCTCTCGCTGGTATCCATGACAACAGGTGGTATAGGTATGAAGTTCTTTGGAGATGATTAAGGGACTTCGATTTATTGCATTCTTCATTAAACGTAGGTGACAATTTTAGAGAGTTGACAATTAAACAACCGGCTGCTTAATTCGATTGATTAATTTGAAAAATATATTTAAAGAAACAATATGAGTCAGAAATATGAAAGTTAAGTCCTCCGCTTAAACTCGAGTGGACCTCCCGATGACTGGCAGCAGGTCTTTATTTAGAACCAGCTTTTTTCTTTGCCGATTAATAGCCTCTTATCATGATAAATCACGGCTGACCCAAGGCCTTGCGAGGGATAAACACACCCGGGTATTTTTAACATCCGGAGTTGCTTACCATTTACCCTACAGCACGCCCAAATCAAGCGAAGAAGTCAAGCGGACACGAGACCCACAATCCCATAGAAGAGATCAAAGTGAATCCCTTTTATTCGCCAATCTGGACCCATCTGAAGGGTTATCGCCAATTATCTGCTGTAGTAAATATCGCGCCTGGTTTTTGCAGATATTTTTTCACAATTGAAATACGACATAAACTCTGAGCATGTAAGAAACAAAGTGACGTACGATACCACACATCCATGTGTTATAAGTAAACTTTTTGTGTGGTATCAAGGCAAATAAAAATACAAATATCAGAGGTAAACACGATGAAGGCCTGCTTAGTTCTAATCCTACTAAACTGTAAGTACGACAACGGAACTCAATCACGAGTTGAACCATTTTGGCCACACAGACGCGAAGTGACATCCACCACAACTTTAACAGAGGACCACAGCCAAATTGTTTCTATGGCTACAAGATTGACGCCAAATTGATACAGCTGATTGGAAGTCATCTCATGACGTCATAATGCTGTGACGTCATTTGCTATCGCCAACATGTCATGATGTCAATGATGTCATGTCACATTGACGTCATCTCACTTCGAAGTTAGTTGACGTGTAGCGACACTTTATCTTCTTGTTCTTGTTGTTCTCTGCATTATTGAAAGCAGGTTCAAATGTTTGACGTCGCTATTCCTGTCTCCTCTCCTCTCCTCTTTAGGCCGCTTCTATCCCTTGCTTAATTCTCTTTACCTGCCTATTGTAGATTTAACATCAACATCATTCTTATAATTTATGCTGATTTTACTGCTGCCATTGCGTTTGTTGTTGCTGTTGTTAACTGTTATATGCCAGATAATGAACTGTTATTGTATTTTGGTTGTGTGGACGTGACAACACAGATGCGGCATCTATCGTAAGGTTCGTCCATTGAATGAACACAATCAGAACATCAGTGATATGCTCGATTCGCTTCTCGAAGGATACAACAAACATCTACGACCGGAATTTGGATGTCAGTATCACACACTCTGTTGGGATAATATTAATATATAATAATGATAGCAATTAATAATGATTTTAATGTAAATAATAATAATAATAATTAAAAATGAGGTTAATCGTCTTGTCATCATCTGCACCTCTCTGGGCCCGCTTTGCTCACTTGACCGGCATGATCTCTGCCCCGCGAACGAGGAATGCTGTAAGTTCTAAGGATATAAGACGAGCCTTTGCTTCATTGATCCTGCCCTATGAAACCAGCTCCATCCTTCGACACGTTCATTTTGATTAGGGCCTACTAACTCTCGCACTGGAGGCGCCAATGATTGGTATGTACTTTGAGAGGCGCTATATAAATGTATAGCTTCCACACAATACAATACAATACTATGATTATGCTATGCAATGCGTCATGATAATGTCCTATGGCTTTGTAAGATAAGTGAAGGTATGATTCAACGCAGATGATAAGAGGTATGGTATCTGATATTGTACAAGACGAAACAATAGAAATGAACGTTTACAACTATCGCAAAGCAAGCCTTGTGCCCATCGTCTCTCACTGTTCTCCTTTACACGCAGACGATGGCAACGCAGTTGTTGTAAACAATTAATCTACGTCATTATTACGTCATTCTTACGTCATATCCGGGCGAATCAGACGCCTATATAACCGGAGACAGTTGTTTGTGTGACGTTCGTCTATTGACTGTCGAGTAACTGCAGATCCTTAGGCGATTTGTCCATCCATCGAGCGATAACGGTTTGTGTAATGATCCAACGCCTTAGGCTTCACTGTCAATAGTTTGTGGGATATTGACTGTGTCTGTCCGCTTTCATTCGTCTCTTCTTCCTCTTCAGTTTGCTTGAGCCTTTGTCTGCAGTACACACGCGAATCACGAAGACATAATATTATGTCGAATGGACAACGGAGTTTATTTGGTGCAAATCTTTCTAATCCTTATTGTATGTCCTTGTCGCAGTATATCCGGCAAAGGATTTCTTCAGTCGCTACACGGATTTTATTGCCCATTATCGGTGTGTGAAATCTGTATAACCATAACCAGAACTTTTTTTAAAGGTTTTTTATTGTTTCGCCATCATTATACAAATGTAGGTAATAAATTCTCTGTGAATAATGTATATATATATATATATATATATCATTATTCAATGATGCAATGTGTGGCACAGTGGCTGATCTGTTAGAGCGGTCGGCCCGTAACACTCAGTGTGCGCTGAGTGAGTGGGTTCGACCCTCGTACGAGACGTCACTCATTGTGTAGGGACCTTGAGCAAGTCCTTCGCGCACAATTGCAGTGTGCACTTCTGAGCAAAAGATGTTGCAAGAAGAGCGATATCAAATTTCAAGAATTTAAAATTATTCATTTAGTTATAAACTAATAGCATCAGAGTTAGAATTCAATTTTTCATAAATATCATCTGATGTTACACAGAGTAATAGAAGTAGTAAATAAAACAAAGATCTTATTGGATACAACGCTTGACAGTGTACCAAAAGTGCACAATATTAAAAGTTCGGATGCATAAACTATATAGTAGGCCAACTTTTAATATCGATTGAGGCGCTTATATTACTGGATACGTTGCAGCAAACTAATATATATCTTAAATATTAAGGAGAAATTTGTCCTTGTCCAAAAATTCTTATTGCCACAGCATTCCGTACGTCAGCCAGGATAGGCTGAGGAACGGAATGTTCAGGCAATAAGAATTTTTGGCAAAATCTTCTGAATCATATTTATAGTTCGACGTGGCTCTTCTCAGCACCCAATTACTTTAAAACGTGGATATTTCGACGTTTATAAATTTCGAATTGAACAATTCGCCGACAATCGACGCTGGGCTGTAAGATTATTTTACACAAATATCATTTCAATTATGAAATTGTAATTAGTCTCTTAGTTACCTGCACACATAACGTAGACCTTTGCAAAGACTTAAAGGCAAATTATCTGTCAATGCTAGCGCTACAGATGTCAGTCAAAACTGAGAGTTCATCAGTAAACAAGCAGCGTTCAAGTAATTAGAAGTGTTTTGTTGCTCACCATTGTACACGTACATGTGCCATACACGCTTAGGGTCGATCACTGTTGTTCTCTTTTTGCAGGTCTTCCGGCTGTCCTAATAGGGCGTCTTGACTGGGTCATTCGCTCTGCTGCCAGGCTTGTTGTCATATTTCTAGGTATGCCCCGGGAACAGCTTACATGTGTGGAGTCCTGCGCTGGCTTCCTGTTTCGCAGCGCATTAGCTATAGGATAGCAGCGCTTGTCTGGCGGTGCCTAGTGGGCAGCGCTGCCCGGTTTCTGATAATTATATCCTACCGTAGGGTTCTCCGTTCGTCGGATAGGGGGAACTACTGGTCCAACGAGCTCGATCCTTAATTAAGCAGCACCGAGCCTTCTCGGTTGTGGGCCCCTCCATTGGAATGGGCTTCGGCTAGCGCTGCCCACACTCCCTAGGGACAATCTGCCAGCCTTCTATCGTATCCTAAAGTCTTTTTTGTTTGGCCGCAACTTGGCTGAGATCGCCTCTGTGTAGGTTTCTTGAAGAGGCGCCATATAAAGTTTCGAAATGAATGAATATATATATATATACCTATTATTATATCTCCATATGCTAACCAGAATTGAACCCGTCGCCAATCGCTTGATTTGAAGTGGAGAGCAGTTTGTCTTTAAAGGTGTTCTTACAATACCTGTCTTAGACAAGTTTGAACCTGGTCTACGGCAGACAATCTACAAATGAGCGTCATTGAGCGAAGCGTATGCATGAAGATTATTGAAATGTATTCATAGAAACTTTCTGATGCAGAAAAAGAAATCTTCGTCTTTTCTATATGATTATTAATCAGTGCAGCAGCCTTCATCTTTCGTCGACGAGTAGGGATAGAAGTTGACTGGATCAAAGGTTGCAGGAAAAAAGGTCATTGATAATACTATAGTTCATGGAATAAAAGGCTATGCATATGGGATCAAAGGTCATGGGATTAATGGTCGTAGGATAAAAGGTCATGGAATAATAGTTCATTGGATAATAGTTCATGGGGTGGAAGGTCATGGAATAAAAGGTCATAAGATAATTGATTATGAGAGAAAAGTTCATGGGAGAAAAGTCAAGGGATTGAAGTTTATGGAATAAATTTTTTTTTGCTCAGTCCAGAACAGCTGCTACGGATGGCATTTAATGCCGACCCCTAAGCAATGACCTGTGATGCCATTAATTGTCTAAATAATTGTCCTGCGCCGATCATCTGTTGGCCTCATATATAGCACAGTAATTGTTATGAACGTATACATACGATGCATACATGGGATGAATAGATTGTTATCTGTAGAAGTAACCATCACTGACGGGCTTAGTTTCTACCCCCATATTGAACGGGTTTGCATGAAGGCCAACCAATTCCCCATATCTTAACTAAATAGCGGCGGATTTGATGCATGATAAAATATACATTGCTGAGTTTCAGTGCTGGATCAATAATATGTGAATGAGTAAGTGAATGAATATTATATGACTCTGTACATCATTGAATTTTCCACCAGAATTTCTCCCAATGGGTCTCCCATCGAACGAACAGTCGAGTTATCCAACATATCCGGCGTAGAACGCGTGTCCTCAGCGATGGACATTTTATCTGCATTTCCTAATCCATCGATATTCCGTATCTCTTTCAGCTGTCGAGTTATATCAGCGTTTTATACGTAGTTATTTTTTTAATCAGATCGCTAAAGCGTTCCAACCACGGGTTCGAAACTCTGGACGCAGAACGAGTCTCTATATATCTCACATAAACTGCATGAAACGAATATTTATGGATCATCCGTTTCCAGGTTAAAGCCGGCCTCGTTCTGGCTTTTAGACTGGGTCAGAGGTCGGGTCAAGCGCAGTACTTCGTGGATCGTAACGAATGGGGGTCAGATTAAATCGACCCATTGCAAGATATTAAAAATTTTCCGGATGTCAACCTGCCACCGATTCTCGTGCATAATAGCGCTATAATATCATGTATATTTTGACGTTGATATAACGCCGTGTTTTGTCTATCTCTGTGCAATCGATTGTTAATCCATCATGCTCGTTCTCAGTTGAATATATTTCCCAAAAGCACTGAAAATATTTGTCAATAATATATGGTTTTATTCATGGCACAGCCAAATATCTCAGCCTGCCTCATTAGAGTTGCACTTTTCTGGATCTATGGTTGCAGCGCTATATAAAAGTTCTGTACGAGCGTTCGATTCCACTCTATTACTTCACATCACCAATGTTTTGAATGTTGTTATTGCTTTGTACATTTTTGTATGTTTTAAATAGCGCAGCCACTGGAAGTCGTGACGAACATCTTGATAAGAAGCATGGGCCCGATTTCCGAAGAAGATATGGTAAGTCCTTTCCTAAGTTACTCACCAGTATACACTATTCAACATTACAATCTATTACACTAACCTAAATTACCATCCATTATTTTACAGTACACTCCACTACACTGCTTTACAATGCACTCCACTACGCCAAGTTACACGACATTAGACTATATCACAATAAACGCATCAGTGCGCCAGGCTTCACTAGACTATAGTATATCACTAGGTCACACTGCCTACACTATAATTCTCACTAGACTTCACTGCACTTCAATAACATCCACTAAGCTAGACTACGCCTCATTAGAGTACTCTATGTTGCAGTTGCACCCTTAATCCCTACTACTGAAGCATTGCGCTGATTCAATCGGCACCAGTCTCTGTTAGATCTGACTCTCCTCATACACCACAAATTGAACGACATTGGCTGCAAATTGATTAAGAGACCGATACAGCCGACACGCAGAGGAGGCAGGGAGGCAGTCTCTCGCTTGCCTCCAGCGACCATCCGTGAGGAGCCACCGAAAGTAACGAAGCCCAATTCACAGTCGGACAATCGAGGAAATGCTGTTCGTCTACTACCAACGCTTCTGCTACAGTTCTGCAATTCTCATGAGGGTCATTCGCTCAGTCTGGCATAACAGAATGCAGTAGCAGGCTTAAAATATGCCTATCCAAATGCCTTTTATCATAATCATAGGCCTACATACATATACCATACACATACACATACACATTTTGCATGCATAAATATATGTTTAGTCTATACATAAAGCACACAGTCATCTATATATATATATATATTTAATACCTAAACGCATACATATTATATGTTATACATACACGGTTAACGAAAGAAACGAACGTGCAGAATTACTATAACAATTTCTGCTATAATTTTTCCATTTTAATCAAATATTTAAAAACTTCAGTTTAATGATCATGAAGCGCATATTTATTATTTATTAGTCATAATGTGTGTTCAAAATGCAATGTAATTCTGAATTTGACGTAAATATTTTACTGCTATTCTGCCGTCCTCGTTAAACGCCACGTTGTAAGCACATTGCGTCACTGAAATGACGTCATTGTGACGTCAATTTTTAATTGGAACAGTGCATAATAATAAAAATAATTGCAATTATCGCTGGGAGCAAAGCACTTTTGATCGCAATAACATTTTTAATATTTTTTTTAATTTATCAAGTTATTGTAGAGGTTCGTGTTTTTTTTCCGTTCACAGTGTACGTTCAGTTTTTATGTGAGGCCATAATAATTGTTCAGATGCAGATGATTGGTTAAAAACTTTTATTTGTCGACTGCGTCTGTGCGTTCGTACGTCCGTCGTCAGTCAATGACCGTCTGTGTGTGGATTAGCCGCTTTATTTAATTCAAATGGAACGAAGAGAGGCAGACATACAGACTAACGTACAGACAGACAGACAGACTGAAGGAATTGACAGAGGCAGGCAATGACAGAGAGGCTTATAAAAAGACAGAACTAAGATAATCAGAGAAATACAGAGAAAGACAGAGGGATAGACACAGACAGGCAAGCAGATACAGACAAACAGGCGGTCATAGAAACAAAAAAGCGACACGGAGAGGCAAAGGGAAGGAAATACATGGGAAACGGGAAGAGAGAGAGACAGCCAGAAGCAGATAGAGGAATTAGAACGGAGATCAACAGAGACGGAAAGAGAGAGAGACAGAGAGAGAGAGAGAGAGAGAGAAAGAGAGAGACAGAGGAACATAGACATAATCAGAGAGATAGAGGCAGAGACGGAGAGAGACAGAGCGACAGAAAGAGATACAGAGATAGAGAAAGACTGAGTATATATCTCGATGGATAAAAATAAAAATTAAATCTACAAATTGTCTCCATCTATCGATCTATCGATCTTCATGCAGTTGATTTGATGGTCAAATAAATTCAACCAATCCTTATACGAACCATGGTCAATTCTACGGTGCACCTTTGACTGACCCATTTATATGCCATATATTATTATCTAATCGTGTTGCTAGATGAACGTACAGGCATAGCTATATATATATATATATATATATATAGTTGATTGCGTTGATTTTTTATATGTAAAAATAAGTTATATACAGCTGCAGAGTCTTTAATGTAGAATAAACGTACATTTAAAAGACGGTCTTCAGTTTGCAAGAAGTAGCTTTGAATGTTAGTTCGCACTGATGAGGAGAAAGTATATTAATAAGCATCTAATCTACATGACAGAGTATAACGCAGCTAAAGTTAAACTAAACGTCTACGGCATTGCAGAGTCCTGTTAGGTTAGAGTTTTCATACAATATTGAAATCAAGCAATGCATTTCTACAAAATTGGCCTGTCATTTAGGCTTCGTCGACATTAATAGTTTTAGTCGAATTAACCGTCATTTCGGAATATGAACCAATTGATTATCGCTAGAACTGGTATTACTGCGACAATGTGCAATTTACGTACAGGTTGAAGTGAACAGCCGACGTTTGGCCTATTGTAGTTGAGCATCGGTGGGTAGACGGGGATTTTGATATCGGGCATCGTTGGGAGTTTGGGGATATTCAAGAAATAGCTGATATTAAATTTTGGCTCTTTGTTTTGTGGTAACATCGCGTCGGGCTCAGTGCCAGGAATTATTGGCAATGTTTTGCTGAGAGGAAAATCGCTGACATTAGGTATTTTGTATCCGGGTTCCAATGGGGGAATGATGTCATGTAGGTTTTTGTTTTCCGGTTTAAATTGGGGTGGTGGGTCAGCAAGTGGAGGTGGAAGAAGTAGGGCACGTGGGAGACGAGGGGCATTTTGTTTTTTGTTTTTGGTCTTCAATGGGAGATCGCGGACATTTGGTATTTTGTATTCGGTTTTCGACGGTATTTCGTGTGGTATGTCGTCGTTGCAATTGTCCTTCTGGCATCGACAAATAACCATTTGCAACGGATGTCCAACTTCAAACAAATCGCCGCTGTAACTGGAACAGCAGCTATTGCCGTAGGTGAAGAATGTCGCGTTGGATTGATTATTGTAAAGTAAGCATTGGTCCTCCTGCCAAGTCACATCTCTCGCGCAACCTCTAGAAACGGTGTAATTACCTAAAACAATAATTACCTTACAAAAGCAATGTTATCAGTGTTATCTGGCTTTATAAGCTGATTAGTTCGAGAAGTCGACATCTAAGATTAATAATTATGGCGGCATTGGTCCATATCTTGAACCCTCTGACAGATGACTCGACTATGGTTTACGAATTGTAAACGGGCTTCGAGGATGGTAGCTTATTAGAAATTGCAATATTCAAGTGTTTACCCAAGCTGGAATGCGTTATTGTCTGTGTGAGAAATAAGGTCGAATTGTTTCAACTTAAGTACAGCTTTTCCTCAAAACATTTGAGTGTAATTTGATGTGCTGATAATAATGATGATGTAGCGTTGTGCGAGTCCCTCGTTAAGCAAGGTCTCAAACGCAGGACTTGCAACATAACTAGCCTTGCACACAGGAGGCCAGTCTAATCAGCTATACACACAGGAAGCCAACATAATGACATCATTAAATGCATGCAGAAGGCCAGCGTTGCAAATTGTATAACGGCTGGCTTACCCTGTTGACTTTGATTTGTTCCAATATAATATATGAATTCACAAGCTGTTCCGTCGCATGTTGGAGTGCTCGCCGCACTGAAAGGTTCGACACATTCCGCTCCCTGGGACATCTCCGATATCATGCCCAAATTCCCGCAGCTGTAGCAGGAGACTGCACCTGATGGCTCAATCACCGCGCCAACGAGTACGAAGAGCAATGTCACGAAGTTTATCATATTCCCTGTAAAGTTGCATATCACAAGAAACACTGATCAACAAACACGGCATTTTCAATAAATCAAAAATTGCTTCAGGTGATATAAGGAAATGTTCTCCGTTCAGCAGTAGAGATATCCATATCTCTTTTTTCTGTAAGGAGACCGTAAATGTAAAAATTCACACAGTTCAGCTGGTTGAGTTCATTGCTGAGCACAATGTTCACTTAGAAAATCACGCTGGTTCGCATGCACATACATTGTACCTCTGCAGAACCCGCATCGGAAAACAACTTGTCCACATGGCCTAAACCCAGTAAGCTCCTTACAGAAACACTCCAATGATCACGCCATTTGCCGCACCTGTTTCGATATATTATTTACTCCGAAAGTCAAAAATTGTAAAAAAATGCATGACTTATACAGCGAAGGCAATTGAGACAGTTAAATTTCTTCACAGCTCTGCATGACCGTTGACTGAATCTAACCTTTCTGAATGTAAACCATCTTGTGCGGCACGGTGGCTGATCGGTTAGAGCGGCCCGTAACACTCAGTGTGCGCTGAGTGAGCGGGTTCAACCCTCGTCCAAGGCCACTGTGTAGGGAACTTGAGCAAGTCCATTGCGCACAATTGCTCTGCAGTACAATTGCAATTGCGGCGCCGAGGCGTGTGCACTTCTGAGCAAAAATGTTGGAAGAAGGGCGATATCAAATTTCAAGAATTTCTATTTTTCTGTTGAAATGTTCTACCGTCTTCTATCATCTCGAACAGAGAAGTACCAGTTTCGTTATTTGACAGCTTCTCTTAAGGCTTGGCTTATGTTGGTCAAGTGTTGAGATCCAATGATTTACGTATGTAGGCCTCATCGATGCGTGTGCTTTTGGCGTATGAAATGAACGAAAGAAATGAGTCCCTCGTGAAAACCTTCAGCGCGCTTTATTTACGCTAAACTGCCGAATCCATAGATTATGTATATCTCCCGGCCGGGCTGTACACAATGTTGAGCAACAAAACACTTCTAATTACTTGAACGCTGCTTGTTTACTGATGAACTCTCAGTTTTGACTGACATCTCTATCGCTAGCATTGACAGATATTTTGCTTTAAGTCTTTGTAAAGGTCTACGTTATGCGTGCAGGTAACTAAGAGACTAATTACAATTTCATAATTGAAATAATATGTAAAAATTATCGTCATGGCAAACTCGAAATTTCTGAATCGCTACATGGAAGTTAAGCGGTTATATTGAGCGCTCTGAGGAAACAAACGTGACCATAATACCGTCACCGTTCTTAGTTATTTGAATACAGCACAGCTACACAGAAACGACCACAGCTATTGTTTCGCCCAATGTCCGAGACCTCATCCATTCTGAGCGACAGTGCCGACTCCTCTCCGCCTGTGTTTTCTGCTACGGAGTATCGGCTGCCTGCTCTTAACAGGATTTCAGTGCGATGGAAGGATGTCGTCAAATAGTTCTCGCAATAGAAACGTTGGTAGAGGATCCACTCAACCAACGTTTCTGGTGCGAGAACCAATCAACGATCTCCTTCCTTTTCTCGTGGTCTTGGTGCAACCGCTCTATCCGTCGGGCGTTCCTGTCTGTTTCAAAGAAAACGATCTAAAAGGAACTCAAGAGATCTGCTCTCTACCAGAGTTGAAGCGCGGTGGCCTGTACTCTAACGATCCAGTAAAGTATCAACCTATTGCTATCTAGCTTCTTCCACGGGCTGACTTGGCTCATAGGCATGGCCGAGGGTTCTCAATTATTGACCGATCCATCTGGAACGATCTCCCACTATGGATGCGCTAATTGCTACTGATCAACCGAATTGGGTTTCGTAAGTCGCACAGGAATATTTGTTGTCGTGGCTGCGCTGGGCGCACTCTTGTGAAAATTTTTAAGGGCGATATATGAATTCTTAGAATGCTTGAATGATTACATACACGCCTGGCTTCAATTAGTACCAGAGACTAATCAGAATACAGACAAACCTGATATCCTAGTTGTCGATTTTAGAAGAACTTCCATACTAATGAGAGCAACTTAAAACGATAACTACTTTTTGATGAAGTTGGGTGTGTCCTTCAGTTAATATAGCCTTTTAGCGCTTCCTTAACACAAAACTTCCCACTTCTGTAACAATGAACGACAACCAGGTACGCTTTCAAAGGAGACTTGATTGACGTGCTGTGTACGGGACTGACGATTCCTCTACAAAATATTGTGCTGAAACCCGTGACGCCGGCCGCGTTTTGAAAGTGGGGGTGGGGCACAAAAAACCCAAGATTGTGGGAAAATACGCGATGAAAGTGGGGGGCCACAAAAAACCCAAGATTGTGGGAAAATACGCGATGAAAGTGGGGGGCCACAAAAAGCCCAAGATTGTGGGAAAATACGCGATGAAAGTGGGGGGCCACAAAAAACCCAAGATTGTGGGAAAATACGCGATGAAAGTGGGGGCCACAAAAAACCCAAGATTGTGGGAAAATACGCGATGAAAGTGGGGAGCCACAAAAAACCCAAGATTGTGGGAAAATACGCGATGAAAGTGGGGGGCCACAAAAAACCCAAGATTGTGGGAAAATACGCGATATGTTGTGTTGTGCCCTTATTCCGAGTGCCCCATATGCAGAGCAATATGCCCATTTGCATGGAACATGTTCTAATCATTTATGTCATAGCTACAATTGTTGTTTGCGTCAAATATTTGTATTATTATGTCAGCTTCAAGCATTCAAAAACCAGCCAAAGCCATAGTCTACATGTTGCGGATAAGATACAGTTGTCGTTCTGCATATGGTATGGCCGGACTAAAGAAGGATCACTTGATTCATTATGAAGGCTACGATAAGTATTAATAGAATTTCTCCGATATTGTTGAAGTACTGAGCCTGGAAATTGACAGTAAAATAAACAATATGAATTTATTTTTTATGACGTTCAGAAACGAGCATCTATCAATGAAGGTACACTTATTAGGAATGTAGCCTAATATGTTCAGTTCAAAAAAATTGTGTTTGTTAATTTAGCATGTAACATGTTGTAGGCTTACAATGCACGTCTAATGGAATCAAACGTACACCTACAAAACTAACCTATTTGAAATATTATATTTAATTTTTCACTTTAATTTCAGATGAAATTTTTTTAAAGTTTTAAATTTAGCCTATTATTTTAAAAAGGCTTGTCAAACAAAAAGCTCACCCACAGTAAAAGCAATACACAGATGGTTGTTCAAATATTTTGACGTTCCCATAAAGAGATAGATTATTATTATATTCACTATCATTATCATTTTCATTATTATTATTATTATTATTATTATTATTATTATTATTATTATTATTATTATTATTATTATTATTATTATTATTATTATTATCATTATTATTATTATTATTATTATCAGTATTATTAATATTGCTATTATTATTACTATTATTGTTATTATTATTATTATTATTATTATTATTATTATTATTGTTATTATTATTATACAGAAGTGCGTTGAAGGTCCTCGATTTTGTCGGGCTGAACGAAAGAGCCTCTGAATACCACTGCATTAAAACGTTGTGTACAAATAGATGGACGTTGAAAAGATGATGCGAGGGTCTCCCGTTGCCTGTGGCGGCCCAGCTCTTGTAGAAACTCCATTCCGGTGAGGTTTATGGGGCCCAGTGAATCGATGGCCACTAGCACAAAATCATGCGTGGTGGGGACGAATGAGTATTTGATGCACTTTCGTTCTGCGGCATGTTCTGCTGCTCTACCGGCTGTAGATGCTGTCAGATGTACATAAGAGGATGCGCATGTGTGAATGGCTGTAGCGTCCCATGCTAGGTGTCTGCCTCTCGCCCATGGGATTAATGTGGCTCCATCTGGTCGCTTGCCAACGGTGCGGATCAGTCCCGATGGTTCTCTCGAGCTCGGAATGTCCGCTTTCAAGAGAGCTCTCCATATTATTTCGTTGATGGCAGAGTGTCGTGCTGCTTTTCCCATTGATGTTCTGCAGACCAGACCGTGATGTCCACCTGGATCGACGCTCTCCCCGCATTGACATGGATGCGATGCACAGAGCACTAGTCCTAGGCGAAGTCCTACCGCAACCCTGACCATTGTTTAATCCCAACCCACAGGACGTAAAAGGGATGGTCCAAAGCTAGTCTAGTCTCCGGTGTGTGGGGCATATAATGCTCTCATTCTGGCTAGACTAAGTGGGTTGTCGCATCCGGACCAGACTTTCGCTTTATCTTCATTTATCAAAGGTCTGTCCGAGGTCTTCTGTTGGATCGGAACCGGTATCATCGTCACTGGAAGGGAATCCTTACGAACGTTGACTATTTCCTCCTGGTACGCGGCGCTCCATTATTATTATTATTATTATTATTATTATTATTACTATTATTATTATTATTATTATTATTATTATTATTATTATTATTATTATTATTATTATTATTATTATTATTATTATTATTATTATTATTATTCATCATTGGCATTGCCAACGGATCTGTCATCATGCTATCTGGGTCGCCGCTTGTCAGTGGACTGTAATCTTGACATGGTGCCCTGATAAGCCACCGCATTGAAACGTTGGATCAATGCCGACAAGTTCTGGAAAAGGAAGTTTGTCTCTCGGGTGTCACCAGTAGTTGTAGAAAGTCGGCGTCCAGTCTCAGACAGAAAGGCGAGGCCCTCACTATTGAGGGGACCGAAAGTTTCTATAGCGATTGAAACAAAAGTGTAATTTCTTCTCTAGCTCAGAATATTTTGTGTGTTTCCTTGTGGCTGTTATCTCCGCCGCTTCTCCAGCTGTGAAAGCTGTCTCGGGGATATAAGAAGCGGCCACTGTGTCCACCACAGTCGCGTTCCAAAGTAAGGCTCGCCCCCACTCCACAGTATCAGGGTCTGCCCGTCCGGTCTCTTTCCATCTAATCTCGAAAGACCTGACGGTTCCTTGACCGCTGAAATACCGGCTCTGTTGAGGCTGCGATGGATTAGGTCGTTGATATTACAGTGTCTTGCTTGACGGCCAAAACCCAATGAACAGGACAGGCCATGTGCGCCTCTGGCTGAGACGAAGGCGCACATGTTATTATTATTATTATTATTATTATTATTATTATTATTATTATTATTAAACATTGCTTCATTGGTAGATAATCAACCGCATGCCTAGTGTTCATAAATGGCAAAAAATCAAACTCAGCAGAGTATTCGAGGGCGTGTGAATTTGTCATAGAAAAGGAATAGAAAGAACGCCGTTCAACGTCATTCTTTACAACGATAGCAATTGACGATGAAAATCTGAATATGGTCTTTTCAGAGCGGCTGGTATGAGTTGAGGACTTGAGGCTGTTTTTGACCGTGTAGGCAAACACACACGCCAATCATGATATACAATCTTTGACATACGGTAAACGTATATTCTATGCATGTATACGTCTAGCTTATGACAAGCACTGAATGAAGCTAAGCCGCTGGAGAAACTAAGCGTGACCATAGGAATTTCCCTGATTTGTTATTTCCAAACAACACAACTAAACAGACATACCACAATGGATTCGCCCAAAGCAGGACATAAAAGAAATGAAAAGAAAAAAATTGCCACGTCTCCTTCATATCTTTATGTCATTTGCTTTATCACAATCAACGGAACTCGTGAAAACCTGATTAAATATCGTTATTTGAACTTAACTAAATTATCATCAATATTGAAAAGAGCAGAGGTTGATTCAACCTAATCCTACGGCAAAGATCTCGCTGTGATCTCATTGGTGAATAAAAAAACATTCTAAGGAAGTCATTATTTGGTCGCGACCAATAGTTTAGACATTTATTTAGCGTCCACCAAATTGTAACCGGGTTCATTACAATTGCCACCAGGGTCTCTATTCTGAATTATGGAGAACTATCGTTGATAGCACTTTAGTAGGCTATAACGTCACCATATTAATCACTATATTTGATGACAAGTATTTGTGGGCTACAAAGGTTATGATTTAAAAATTATTTCATGAGTTAGAGCAATATTGCCTTTCTGGTGGGTCTTGACGGAAGGGAGTTCAAAAGTGTCTAAGGCCCCCGTCACACTAGACCCCGATCTGACGAGGCTTCGAACGAACCACCTAGGTTCAAGAACGATGCCGAACGTGGTGAGATCGTGGTCGTTTACTGTTAAATTTCAATTGAAAAACCGTAAAACACAGTCACACTAGGCCCCGATCTCACAACGCTCGTATCACGCTCGTAGAGCGTGATGGAAACGTGTAGAACGTAGTAAAATCGCAGCAGAACCACAGTTCGATCTTCCATGAACGTATTGCAAATGCGGTCGATCGTGGCGCCGTCACCATGAGCGTGGAGCGCGTGACCAAATTTTGAACATGTTCAAAAAAACGTGGTGCGAACGTGACGGAAAGAGGCGCAATACGAGCGCATTTGAGCTTCCCGATCTGAGCGCCATGTCGTTACTTTTACACCACGCTCACGGCGATGACCCTGCGACCAGACCACGCTCTCACTGTGACAATTATGCTGTCAGGCTCGACCCATTCGTAATACGATTGCGAAACGCTTAACACGCGCATAAAACGCCGTTTTTGTATTTATGCATGCATGTATGACTGCATGTATCTATTTACATATATGTATGAAAATAAACAACTAATTATCCTGTCATATCGCAGGCAAAGTGATGCAATAATCGCAACCTCAGACAGTTTTTTTTCATTTCATATTTCAGAAACACAGCTTAAATTACTTCACATGACATGACAAACACCTCTCCAAATAGTCATCATGCTAGCATTACACACGTGTCTTGAACATTTAAAACTAATGCTACTAATATCACTACAATCAATAGAGTGCACCACAGCACCTCCAATCACTTATGTACAATAAATGTCCCATTATTGTATTGTATCATGTGTCCATTGTCCACCGTCGAAAGCATTTTAGACCACGCGTCCGCTTTCATCGTAGCATACAGTCCTGCCTCCTCATCCTGCTCAGCATGATGATGGCTTGGCAGGGATTCGAGTTGCCCTTGTAGAAGAAACATGGCGTAGTCCTATTTGTTTCATCCGTGGCTGACACTACTATTTGTGTTGCATCCCAATTTATACCACAAGATCATAGTGGTTGAAATGAGCGTGATACAGGTTCCACGTTATGGGAACGTCACAGCGGCGTTGTCTGCGCGCGTTAAGCGTTGCACAAGCTTATTACGAACGGGTTGAGCCTAACGGCGACGCATTACGGCCATAGCGACAGCGCGGTTAGGTCGCAGGGACATCGCCATAGGCGTAATGTAAAATTAACGACATCGTGGTCAGATTGGGAAGCCAATTGTTACGACTTCTAACACGCTTGCAATACGATCATTAAGTTCGAACTACGCTCGACATACGTCGGTACTTCGCTCTCCCCGTTTCTATTACCCTCAAATGGACTCGCACTGCGCTTCTTTCCGCCACGCTCGCACCACGTTTTTTTAACATGTTCAAAATTTGGTCACGCGCTCCACGCTCATGGTGACGGCGCCACGCTCGATCGCGATTGCAATACGCTCATGGAAGATCGAACTGCTCCCATAACGCTCTACGAGCATCATGCTCGTAGAGCGTTATGGGAGCAGTTGTGTAGCGTTGTGAGATCGGGGCCTAGTTTGACTGGGGTATTAATGCTTCATTCTTCTTCAATGCATCGATTTCAGTAACATATCACAGCTACTGACATATCTTCTGATTGTATCCTTCATTCATACCTTGCGCGAATAAGTAGTTAAGTTATGTTAAAGGTTATAGTGAGCCGCTGTTCGTCGTTATTCTAGATGTTCGTCGCTAACTAAGATGTTAATTAAGAAATTAGTATAAACTGTGACTCCTGTATAATCTATAAACGAAGATACTCACATACACACACACAACACTGTTGCCGCTAAGATGAACTGTTGTAAGGGTGGCCCTACTTAGTCGGTTTTGCGCCCCTTCTAGGCTTCCCATTTCCTGCCATTAATTTTGTGAAGTGGGTGTATAATTGTACATTGAAAGGAGCAAATAAAATGATCTGGTACGATTAGGTTTTCCGTTACCTATAGAGTTATGAACAGTTATATTTATGAAAACGTCCTTTCAGGAGTCAATCTAGAATACAAGGGTTTCTTTTTACGGATATCTCTTTTGAACACAGACGGCCAAACATTGGTGTTCAAACACAGAATCCTTCTTGCCACGCGCGTGTGTGTAATAAGTTTATTTAACGACGCATCTATGACAAGGATGATATGCGTTATTCACACGGTGCAGGCGTGTCTCTATTCACGCGGTGCAGGCGTGTCTCTATTCACGCGGTGCAGGCGTGTCTCTATTCATGCGGTGCAAGCGTGGTTATGACATCAGTTTACAATGGTTGAACTGTCATGTGGTTAAATCTGCACATTGAACGTTGCCAATCGAATTTTGAATTCATTATTTATAGAATTCGACAAAGAAGAACAACCGTTTAGTCCGATCGTTTCAATTTCCAACACTAGAACGTAAAGTTATTAGTATAGTAATATACTAATAAGTATATTTCAGTCTTGAGAATAGCAAATTATCGCATGTCACTAAAGGAAAATTTGAAACGAAAACAGTTTGTTGGGGCTCTTGTTTAGCTGAGCAGACGATCGTTAGGCACAGTTCAGCTCCAGGTCCAACAGATTGCTCTCCTGCTCAGCCAGCCCAACGTCTCTGAAGTCCAGTTTCTGAAGTCCAAAACTGTCACTACGTGGTCGAACGGTGGAACCCATCAAATGCCTGGTCGCATGCGCCACTGACTCTCCTGCCACTCCTATTCCCACCCATTTCTGAGCCAGATGCGCAATCGCCCACGGAGTCGCGTATGAGTTGAGTGCAGTGACCTACAAGTAGGTTCGGTTTCCACGTACTGAGGAGTACGTATGTTTTCCAATAAGGTACCAAACAATAAAACAGGAGCCCCAATAAATATCCTAAGATTTGCCAGAAAACAGTTCGACCTCTCTGCAATCATTGTAGTTAATATTAAAGAGCAATGAGAAGATGACGATTGGTGAACCTTACGAAACAGGAGTAAAGGTAGAACGATTTGACGATCTGAAAAATTGCTAGCATCGTATAATTCATTCTTCATTTTTCAAAGCTCTTGAGGAGGAGATTATGGAACCGATCATCGCTGGTTGAAAAGTCAAATAACCTGTTTGCACATGCTCATTTGGAATAATTTTAATCGCTAGAGCTTAGAGGACCCCGTGGACTGTTGAAGCAAGTCGATTTGTAGAACCTCTCGCCCAGGATCATTGATTTCCAATAACCAGGAACAATATGGCAGTGCCCGCTAGATGACTAAAGCCATTTACTCCCCGACGCTGTGGCTATTCCGCAAAACAGCAAGAACCATTGCAGCTAGGGCTGCGGAAGCCGGTGTAGAAAACGAAGAGCAGGTGTGATATGGTCTCGGTAGGAGAGTCCAAGGCGCAGTCTTGCGGCTTGATGCCGTGTATTAGTTAGAGGAAGCAGTGTGCATTGAGAGAGATCGTAAACTATGGAGTTGCAGTGATCAATTCAGCGTCTCAATGTTTTGAGTGATCACAAGTCAAGAATGGAGCGAAGTTTTCGGATTCTACTTAGATGAAACAAGCAGTACCTGGAGATAGCAGCTGTTTTGGGTTTCGGGATATTGTTAAGTCGAGGATGGTCGAGAATGTGCATCTACACAGTATAAACAGCAATAGAGAAGTCCAGGAGCATTATGGCAGTCATTCGTCCCTTGTCTGCAGCAAGGACCAGGTCTTGTTAGACTTTCAAGACAGCTATTTTCATGGAGTGGAATGCGGGATAAAGGTGGAGCTGTATGTGAACCACTCTCTCTCTCTCTCTCTCTCTCTCTCTCTCCATCATTTTTTTACAGAAAAGCGACATTAGAGATTTTTTCATAGTTGAAGCAAGGAGTGGTATCAATATCGCTCTCCTGGAGACAATGACGAATAAATGCCCTCTTCGGAGAGTTAGGAAGTAGGGCAGTAGAAACAGATTGATTAGGGAATCAATTATAATTACAGAGGCGAGGTTCAGATTTTTAGAAGCAATGTAGGCACATAGTAAAGTTGACAGTGCTTGGAGCAAATGATTGGCAGATTCTGTTA
Organism: Bimastos eiseni; assembly: GCA_959347315.1. Lineage (NCBI taxonomy): Eukaryota > Metazoa > Annelida > Clitellata > Crassiclitellata > Lumbricidae > Bimastos > Bimastos eiseni. The sequence goes on along the minus strand of OY365813.1, from coordinate 5,477,711 downwards.
GGTGTTCTTATGTTATTTGCCAACATGATTATTTCGAAACACGTGGCTATATTCCGTGATATTATATGAATCCAGCCTCCTTCTTTTAGAACTTCTGGCACACTCATCATCCAGTTTTTCTTCTTAGGAACCACTACCTACGCCAACGCAATCCTAGCGCCGTAATACTAATTGGCCTAATATAAGAACGGTTAGATAAATAACGCACATCGGAAGTGTGCCACCATATTAGTGGGACTAAATCTCCATGAAGACTGTAGACGAAGCTCGTCTTTAGATTGGTGGGCGAGAAGCGTGTGAAGTTGCACGCTAAAAGTCAAATTGGGTTCTGTGTTTATAGCCTGAATGTTCAATAGTCCGAAGATTGCATGGTGTCCGGTCGATAGGTGACACGATTGCGGTTTTAAGGATACTGTAGCTGGATTGATGAAAAGAATTAAGTTTGGCTAGGAGTTGGATTGCACAATGTTTTTCAATCATCCAGCTTCCAATAAGGCAGTATTCTTTTCATATCATCCAGCCCCCAGTTTTACATATTTTTGTCGTAAATTAATACAGCCGATAATTAAATTAATGTCGGAGTATAGGACCTGCGCTTTATGCGTTTCCAAATTAGTTCAAAGGTCACATTGGTCGATAGCAACTTATCTTTCAGAGAGGACTATGGCTGTAATAAACGATCATTGTAAAGCGGTCACTTACAAAATAACTCCATACAATATCCATTTGCACGCCCAACCACCCATGTGCATTCTAACGGCGCTAGAGCATTCACTTGACCAGATTAAAAGCATGAGATAATTTGAACCAAAGTGTATTAATCTAAAAGCAGTTAAAGTTATACTAAACGTCTTCGGCATTGCCAAGTCTCGTTAAGTATCCATTTTCATTAACAAATAATATTAGACTGAAATCAACAACCAATGCATTCCTACAAAATATGGACAGTCAGACCACGCAGATATTAACAGTTTCACTAGAATTTATCGTTATTTCAAAATATTGACAAATTGATTTTTCATTAGAACTGCTATGATTGCGACCACTCCAATGGATAATTTACGGACAGGCTGAAGTGAAAAGCAGGCGTTTGGCATTTTGGATTTGACTCTCGGTGGGTGATCGCCGATATTTGGTGTTGCAGTTGTCGATGATGTTGCAGTTGTCGATGGTATTGCAGTTGTCAATGGCGATGACATTTCGTGTGGTATGTCGTCGTTGCAATTGTCCTTCTGGCATAGGCAACTAACAATTTGCAACGGATGTCCAGCTAGAAACAAATCGCCATGACAGCAGCTACTGCCGTTGGTGCCGTAGGTGAAGAATGTCGCGTTTGATTGATTATTGTAAAGTAAGCATTGGTCCTTCTGCCAAGTCACATCTCTCGAGCAAAATCTGGAAACGGTGTAATTATCTGAAACAATAATCACCTTATAATGATATATCTATATTCAATACCTGGTCCTGGGAAGTTGACATCAAAGACTAATAATAATGACAGCATTGGTCTAAATCTTGCACTCTGACAAAGGACCCGACTTTGTCTAGGAATTTGGTATACGCAATTTTGGTTTTCGAGAGGCCCTTGAACATTATAATTTATAATATTATTCTAAATTATAATGCTTAGGTGTTCGAGTTAAAAATTTTTCCTTTCGAACTGCATTTTACGAACAGGTGAAGACATATTAAATGCCGCCCACAAACAACACATTGGATCATACAAATTTTAACAGCATAAGAATCATGTACCTCGATTATATAGCAATTCTTGATAATTTTTTTATTTCGATATTTACTCACTCACGGACTAGCTTTTTAACTTAAATACTTATATCTACACACAGTTATAAGACTCCATAACTGCAAAATGCGTTACCGCTGGCTTACTCCGTTGATTTGGGTTAGTGGCAATGGATAGGAATGCACAAGCTGTTCCGTTGCATGTTGGAGTACTCGCCGCACTGAAAGGTTCAGCGCACTCGGCTCCCTCGGACATGTTCACTTTCCAACTGAAAAACCCGCAGCTGTAGCAGGAGACTGCATATGATCGCTCAATCATCACGCCAACGAGCACGAAGAGCAATACCACGACTTTAGTCATCTTCCCTGGAGAGTTCCATAACAGAAGAAGCGATTCCCGAACAATTCGGCGCTGGACAATTCGGCTCCGAACAGTTCGGCGCGGACAATTCGGCGCCGGACGAGTTTGTAAGTGTATTTAGACCAGATGTCGGTATGTAGCAAGTGGCATTTTTAAAATATTCGGAATGGGAGCGAAATAGTATTCTCCATTATTATCCAGCACATGTGTGGTTATTACAGAGACTGGTGAAGACAACATCCCTAAAATACTGACTTTGAGTAATTGCAATAAGAGAGTACAGTAACATGAAGACATGGATTCATCAACTTCTACTACCGTTAGTAAACCGAAATCGATGTAATTTGTAATATTCTTTAGTTTTCTCTACAGTGAAGGACTACTCTAGTTAGAAGGTGACACAGTCCATATTTGTTGGTTATTGTAGTCACAATCTACAATAACCAAACATGTCCTGGATAATACAGAGACCATTATTTCGCCCACTTCTGAATATTTTAAAACTGTCAGTTAGGCCTACTACAAACCGATATCTGGTCTAAATACACTTGCAAACTCATCCGGCGCCGAATTGTCCGGCGCCGAATTGGCCGGTTACCGAAGAAACACTGATCAACAAACACACGACATTTTCAATCAATCAATGCCTGAGTTGATGTAAGTAAAGGGTCCTAGAAACAGTTCATATCTCAGTTTTTATGTAATTAGGTCGTAAATGGATGAAAATCCAACAATTCTATTGCATTGTATTGTATTTAAGCATTTATAAAGCGCCTCTAGTAGGGTGAACCGTTCAGAAGCGCTGCCAGTGCGAAAGGCCCCGCGAGAAGAAGCATGTTTTGAGAAAAGCAAAAGAGGATGAGAGAGACTGCCAGATAGAACTTTAGAGCCAAGAAATGGCGAAAGCGAATTCTGCAGAGAGGGACCAATTGAAGCAAAAGATCGAGACTGATTCATAGCTGTTTGAGGAACCAAAAGGTCAAGTCTATTAGATGAGCACAGTGGACGAAGAGAGGAAGCTAAATGAGGCCTTAGTATTACATCAGCCAGGTATTTCGGAGCAAGAGCCCGCTGAGAAGATTAGAATGAGAATTTTAAATTGTATGCGAGCGTGGAGGGGGAGCCAGTGAAGTTCATCAAACAGAGGCAACCATGCGAGAGAAACTGGGAAAATGAGAGACGAACCTTTGTTAGACCACTGAGAAGGAAATTAAAGTAGTCAATTCTAGAACATATAAGAGCATGAACCAAAGTAGTAAAGGTGGAGGAGGAGACAAAACGACGAGTGACTCAGAGACGCCTTAGATGAAAATAGGACGTTCGTGTGGCATAAGAGATGTGTTCAACAAAAGTGGGTGAACTGTCAAGGATAACACCCAGATCACGAACACTAGTCCACAAAGCGAGCAACGGGAACTTTTCAGAGAGTAGAACGAGATCAAGCTTCTGACGTTGTTGAAAAGTACCAAATTCTATACAATTCTATACGATGGGTCATTTCATCGCAGGGCTTGCCGTTCACGTAAAAGTTTACACTGGTATCGTATCGACACCACCGCAGAAACAGGGTAAAATGTAACAAAATGTAACTTGCCCATAGTGGCTACATGACTTAACTTAGCGAGCGTCTTACTGATACTTTCCGAATAATCATGCTATGTATTGCACCTGTCTCGAGATATCATTTACTCTGAAAGTCTAAAATTGTAGAAATGCGTGGTTATAGCATGAAGGTAATTCAGACAGTTGAATCAATCTAACCTTTCTGAATGTCGACCTTCTATTGAAACGACCTTCTGTTGAAACGTCCAGACGTCCTCTAGCACCCAGAACTGAGAACTAAAATTTTCGTTTAATGGTGGCTTCTTTTAAGGCTTGGCATAATTTGGCCAAGTTTTAACGGGTATTCTGTTTGCACATCGCCCTGACCCATGTGATTACATCATGCCCATCCTTCTGATGTATGATCAAGTCGGAGCCACACGGACCATGTACGCCTCCTCTTGCCAGGTGTTTCGTTTCGGTTGAAGATCACAGACGTGGGTAATTAAAATGAACTTGAAAGTTAGTCAAAGGTAGTTCCCAATCTACCGACCGACAGAGGTGGGCTGCTCATGCATCGAAGACCAGTCGCAAGTGCACAATCTTAAACTACCTTCTGAATGTCAGCTAGCAGATATCATAGCTCTACCTTTTTGACGCAACATGGTAAAGAAACTCTGAACATCCTTGTCACCATGCCCCGTGTTACCATGTCCCGTGTCATCATATGCCATGTACCATGTACCATCCATCATCCATCATCATCGTCGTAGTCGTCGACGTCGTCGTCGTCATCATCATCATAATTATCATCATCATCACCACCACCATTATCGTCATCGTCATAACTCACATGCCTCAAAGTCTTGGAAAACATGTGTAGCTTTATTTTAAGTCTGAACTTTTATAATTCACATAATGTTGATGCCCATGTTAGTTTGGGCTTCACAAAAGATTACGAAATCACTAAAATTTTGAGAACAATAATATAACAGTCGATGCGTCCAAAGCTCACCCATTGTCAAATTTCAGCGGTGATCTTTCTATCACCGCAGTTCTCATAATTTGGACTCGTATCTCGCTGAGAAACGTCGTGCTTGAATCAGTTCTAGGTTTTTACCTATTTGCATTGCCTGTCATTCCTAATCAATCATTGCCTACAAGGAACACAATTGATCACGGCCTGAGAAGTTACATCCCTCATTTCAACATGGAGGAAAAACCAGAGTGCAGCCAGTGAAGGCCAGGCACTCAGGCCTGTTTGTTGTCGTTTGACCCATCTGTTAGGGTGGGTTATCATGGAACGGTTGGATAGCAAATAAATCACATGTGCCACAATGCATGAAATGTGTGCGAACACTTTAGTAGAACATAATGTCTACCAAGGTGAGTGACTTCGTTCGACTGGTTGATTATAAAATGTTTGCCTGAGAAGGAAACAACAATAATTTATGTTTTATTACATACAGTGTGCACCCAGATCATTTAAAATGTCACATTGGTCTGCACACGTACATGTATATCTTGAGGACATAATTCAATTGAACGCTATTTGAATGCGTTCATGTGTCCATTTTTTTACAAAAACTTAACTTAGTAGGCGCTTTCCCGAGATTTTCCCCAATTAACACCCAGTGCTCAAACTGAATACACGTAAGCCATGTACTGTTCTTATTTCGAAAGTTTGTAGCAATGCATGACTTATGGAACTGTAACGGTTGAGAGGTACGAGTACCTAGTGTCTGCTTGCTGTAGTGTCTGCCTGTTGTGTACACCTGTCTACTGTGTTCTTTCTACTGTGGTATCTACCTGCTGTGTACGCTTATCTACTATATACTGTAGTTTATCTACTATCTACTGTAGATATCTACTATCTACTGTAGATATCTACTATCTACTGTATCCTATCTACTGTGTATCATCTACTATCTACAGCAAGTTAGTATGAAAGGGATCATAATCGTCCGTCGTGAGTCGGTCATAATCGTCGCCTGGAAGATCGGAATCGAATCGTCGTCGTCGTCGTCGTCGTCGTCGTCTGGAGATCGTCATCAGGGAACCTTGTAGATTCGGCTTCGACCTTGCAGTCTCGGCTCCTAGGAAGCACGAATAGTCGTCGTTGCTTTGCGATAGTCATCGTGGATATAGTCGTCGTGGATGTAGTCATCGTGGATATAGTCATCGTGGATATAGTCGTCGTAGATTTGCGATAGTCGCCGTCAGCCATTGACGTAGCGTTGCAGTTACTCGTTAGTTATCGACGTAGGGCATATTGAGGGAGTGAGATTCGAACGGGCGCTACAGAAGTGTCGTTTACCGTTGTACATTAAAAGAGGATTATCGAAGAAGCGTGTCCTATTCCTGCGTTACCATGAGGGTTATCGAACAAGAATGTCTCATTCCAAGCGTCATCCAAAAAGGAGCTACTTAAACCTTAAATGATTAGTCTTCAGCACACCACTGAAGCCTTACTCAGCGGACTGTAACTCGAACTACCCCCATATCGGACGGGGCTGCAAGTCGTCGTCCTGGTCACTGTCGAATAGGCCACGTTCCGTTACAGAACGAAGTCAATTGAGGTAGTGTAATTTCTACACAGCAAAGCCTAATATTAAGTTAATCAGATGAAAAAATTCAACCTTGCTGAGTTGTCGATCTTCTGTCGAAAATAGTCAGCTTTCCTCTAGCTACACGAACTGCGAATTAGTACTGCCAGATTACAGGCAACTTCTTTAATATACACGTAGGCTTGGTTTTGTTAGTTCGCAAATGGGCTTCGATGAAGCAGTGAATCATTTACTCCCTAAAGAAGTCTGAAGTTGCAGGAACACGAATAGAACACGTATACATAGAAGAATCTGTCGTGCGTGAACAAACTCAATGTCAACAAAACCAAGCCTACATGTATATTAAGAAAGTAGACCTAATACTGTCGAGGAGGAAGAAGAAGCGAATTTTTTACCGGGAAGGTCGTGAGAAACTTGACGCGGAGTGAGTAGCAGAAACGCCCGTCCTACAGTTCCACCACCTCCACAGTTACAAATTGACCACTGATTTGGATCACGTGTGTCCTCGACGGCAGTTGCACGTTAGCAGATTGAAAGTGTGTGGGCTAATATTTGTGCGTTAAATTCTATGCGTTATATAATTTATTACAATGAGTCCGATAAGTTTCTTCCCACACGTTGACGATCTCCTTGCAACAATTTTTATGCATAATCTGTAACAACGGCATCTCCACTGCGTAGGCCTACCTGGGGCACCTGGCTGGTCACGTATTTATAATATATATATATATATATATATATAGTAAGATTGTTTGGCAGTTAAACTAAGTACACAATTAGGTAATTAAGTAGCACGTAAACAAATAAACTGGGACGAGAAATAAACGAGCAGGTAAGTAAGTTAGCAACTTATATTAACTGCTGAGTTTTGGTTTGCTAACTAAGGCATCCTTAGTCTTTGTCGTTGTGCAGATGTTCTCAATGGATTGCTACTTTCGTCAGAACTGGCGTGACGACAGACTGACCTTCAAACCCGATGGAAACATCTCGGAGCTTCGACCGAGCATTAAGATGCTCGATGAGATTTGGAAGCCAGACACTTTCTTTTTGAACGGCCAGAGCTCCTACCTCCATACGATCACCTACTCCAACAAGTTCCTCCGTATTGGAATCAACGGAGATATTCACTACTCTCAGAGGCATTTGTCCAATCTTCTTTCCAGTTATATTGTTAGCTGTTGCAAAAGTAACATCACTTTGAGAAGCGCTTTCGCGGAATACACTGTACATTCCGATGGCTTGGATCTACATTTGGGCACGGGACATACATGTAAAGTAGCTACAGTTACTAGATTTTAAGTATTATTTGATTATGTATACGAACTTTTTGTTCAATCTTAATTAACTTAACATCGCATCATAGCTATAGCGTTGGTAGCGCTTTGGTGTAAGTACTCTATTAAGTGACTGTATACCTACATAGGCCTACATACGCAAATGCATACATGCACATATGAAGATATATGCATAAACACGACTACACGGTAAAGTGTGTAGGGACAAAGCTTAGTCTGAACTGATATGATCTGGTCTTTCACTTTGAAAATTAAATCATAAGATTTACATAAGCGATAATCATAAAAGCTGTAACAACACTCAGTCTCTTCAATTAAAAATTCATGTGTTTCGCTATGTGAAATATGGCAGCACCAGCACGAATATTTGAGGGACTTTAATCATATAAATGATAAAGAAATATTTCTATATAATAATAAGCTACATAGAAACAAAGAGAGACGATGTAGAGACCGCTAACAAATCACCAAGCTCAATGGAAAACTGCCATCGGCACAGTAAGAGTTTGTCGATCTCTCTACGACAATCGTATCCATAACCTGTAAGTTGTAACAATGACATCTCCAGTGTATACGTACCTGTACCTGGGGCAGCTGGCTGGTCACATATTTATATAAAATATGTATATGACATGGTTTGGTAGTTGACATAAACGAACGTTTTTTGGATGGATTCGTATTTGAGACAATTCCAGATAGCATTCCACACTTGGAATCATGTCTTTCTTATTTACTTGTATTTTGGTTATCAAATACCTGTAAATTGATTTGAGTGTATTTATCAAGCTCTTCTTACAGCACCAGCCATTCAGAAGCGTTACCAGTAGTGCTGTGTGCGGTAGACAAAAGCGAAGCGTTAAAGTTAAAGAAAGAGATAGAGATGCCACCAGTGAAGATGGATGAGTCCATTCCATGAGAAGGATCCATGCAGGCAAAGGATCTCGTTTTAACTATTGGGGTGGTACTTTAACACGAGGGTCAAAATAAGGTCACGGGCCGGTCGGAGGATCTGAGAGTACGCAAAGACGTGAGCCTAGTAGACGTATAAGAGAAACAAATGCGCATCCTTCTGTCCATAAAGGTATGTTTTGACATTCATGTTCTAATGTCGTGGTTGTTTGATGTAGATTGACGGTGAAGTCGACCTGTCCAATGTATCTTCACAAGTATCCACTCGACACTCAAACGTGTCCGCTCATGTTTGGCAGTTGTAAGTACATCATCCTATGTCACAAAGATGCAGATAGGGTACATATATTAGGCCGATATAGGCCCTACAGTTGGGCCCTCTATATTCTATAAGGTATATGCAGATTGGTCCTCTTAGGCCTATTTAGATAGGTCCTATCATTTTATGAGGTCTATGTGTACACAAATATAGGCCCTACATACATTGTAAGGGCCTATGTACATGAATGTATGTAATTTAATGTAATGAATATCTTCGAAAATTTCTCAGCACTCACTAAAGCCACGTCTGGGAGACCAGCTTATTCGCCGGCGCTATACCAAATCAAGTCCGCAATAGCCAATCCTCTCGTTTCTATCCGGTGCAATGTAAAAATCCGGGTGTCAAGCAGAGGAGACAGCATTGTGTTGTAGTATACGTTGGTAGTCGGTGATGAGGGTCTACATTTGGTGGAACCTGAGTAGGGCATATCCATGTACAGATACATGTAGGTCTTACATAGTTCATATATAGAGATACACCCTATAACAAGGTTCCTTTGAGGCAATGACGATTAAGGCTATAGGCCTATAAGTCATATAATGCAGACAAGTCCCATAAACAACTGATGAGTGCCCAATAATAACACGCTGCAGCGTTTTCAATATATTCATTCGGTCGATCGTTCATTCGTACGTTAATCCATTTATTTGTTCGATTATTCTCGAAAACATCTACGCATTTATGTAAAAATTAGACTACATCATGTTTTATCTAGATCATAGTTTTTATTTAGATTTTGATTTTAGATTATATATATTTGCTCTGTTGTTTCAATATTAGTATTGGCCAAAGTTTGCTATTCGCAAAGTTTTAGATAAAACAGGATTTACTCATGGTTCTTTGCCCACATGTAGATCCATGCAGTTGTTCTGTTTGTCTATAGTGTAGGCCTAATCTAATGTAAATCTTCGAAAATTTCTCAGCGCCAACAAAAGCCACGTCAGGTAGCCTATTCACCGGCGTCTGTCTATCCGTCCGTCTGTCTGTTTGTCTGTCTGTTGACGCCTTTTGCGTCAAAGGTGATAAGGCATACGTATGATTTTATTGGTGGAGTTGTTCTCTTTTTTTCTGGCGTTTGGTTGTCTTCTGCATTGATTACATATGTAAAAAAAATTGTACAAGTACAAAGTTATTATTAACTAAAACAATTTCATTGATGTACCCAATCGCATTGGCCAATGGCTTCTGATAAATATAGCAGCAGTCTATAATGCAAGAGGAACTATGTGCCTACAATTACACTGACGGTCATTGTTATAACAGACGGCTACTCGGTGCGAGATGTCCAGTATCGATGGGCCAACCAATCAGAACCAGTGAGCAAATACACTGACATCACAATGGCACAGTTCACGCTGACGTGTATCAGTCCAAGCAACAGGACAACAGAATTTACACACGGTAAGTAACAAAACAGTAACAGAACAGCAACAAAGTAGTAACATAAGTAGTAACATAGCCGTAACATAACCGCACCATGACCATTACAAGTCCCATACGAACGGATAAAAACAAGCAATGAATTTATATGTAACTGTATGCCAGCGGCCATGCAAGGCTCCCACCTGTCCTAAAATAACTGCATGGAGCATGTAATATTGCATTTGTTGCATAATAATTGCCTTGATTATCTGTTGGTTTTTTGACCTACGTGTGTGCGTGTGCTTTTGGACGTAGGAACTCGATCTGTGTTGTTGGTGCTGTTCTGCCTGCAAAGAGAGATCGGTTACTATTTGCTGCAGATCTATCTTCCATGCTATCTCATCGTCATCATCTCCTGGGTCTCGTTCTGGATCAATCGGGAGGCAGCTCCAGCCAGAGTCACACTTGGTCAGTCTCTCTAGAAACACCACCATCACCACCACTACCATCATCATCATCGTCACCACCTGCAGTACCATCATGATAATATAGAATGAGGTGGATACATCATCATTATAACCCTCTTCTTCTTGTTCTTCATCATCATCATCATCACCATCATAAGCATCATCATCGTCATCACCACCACCATCATTATCATCTTCATTATAGCCATAGTAATCATTATAATCATAATCGTCATCAACATCCCCATGTCTTCATCATTTGTACTGATTTCCTATTGACGTGAGCAATAGTGTTTACTCCGCTTCCTCTGTCTGTTCCGATCGACTGATGATGATGACTGGTGTGCGCCGCATGGCTGATTGCAGCGGTCATTTGGGACGAGGATGACTTACTCTGCCATTTGGTTCCAATGGAGATCTATAAAGTGGAGAAGGAATATGAGGGGGAGGAGGAGGAAGAAGAGGAAGAGAAGGAAGAAGAAGAGTAGAAGAAGAAAGTAGAAGATGAGGAGGAGGAGGTGAAGAAGGAGGAGGTGGAGGATGCAAAGGGTTTGGCTCGTATGCGAGGTGCACAGTGATGGAGATTATGAGGTAGGGTATTGTACACGTAGCGTCGACCGGAAACTATTAGAAGCACTGTCTCTTCCGGCCTATTTGTTTGTGGGTTGACGGTCTGACTCTTTGTTCGTCTATGTATCTGTCTGTCTCTCTCTCTCTGTCTCTCTCTGTCGCTCTCTTTTTGTCTATGTGTTTTGTGGAATGTCTTCTTCCTTTTCGTCATAGAGGTACGTGTTAGATGGGAAAGTCTCTGCATGGAAATCACTCCATCCAATATCTGGATGAGGATATTCCTTTACTCCATCTGCAGCTACTCAAAATTCAATGAGAATGCAGCTTTTGACGATATGAAAAATCGACAAAGACGAAGTTCATTTGGCTGGGTGCTCGGCAACATATCGCCAGGCTTGCCTTAGTCACCTCTCTTGTTGAATTCCTCAGTAACACTTTCTACGCTACTGTTCGCAGAGTGACAGTATTCTGTTATGACCATTGCAAGAACTTATCTTTGCTCCTCGCCTCTATTGTCTTAGTCGCGATTGCTTTACCAGCGGATCCAATGTCACTCCCCTAGTGCATTCCAATTCCTTAATTTCTGCTTGACTTGACTTACATGTTACATGTACTTCGCTTTGTTCTGTCCTTAGTCCTATCGTCTGGTTGGTTGGTTGACGCGCATCGACCGTGTGCTATATATACGCTGTGAGGGCCGTCTTATTGGTAGGATTTCCAAACTCGGTAATGTTTCTAATTACACGTTGGAGATCCTACACTGGCTCCCCATCCGCAAATGCATTGTGTATACGTGTAAGGTTAAGTCTCTGGTTCGGAAATGCAGGCTATACCTTACCCCGCCTATCTGCAGGAACTGTAAACGTGTCGTACGATTCTGCTCGGCCGTACTTACAATGTTGCATGTACTTAAAAACGTGACGACGATGGTATTATTGTGCTCTCACATTGCTCTCCCTTTAGCGCCTTCGAGAAGTTCTTATTAGGCGCTATATAAATAGTCTATTACATCTTTTACATACAAACATCGCCATAGTTTCCTAGTTAATGTTTCTGGCCTCTTCCTTCTTTTCTCAGGCATCACCACTCTGCTGACGACATCGACCATAGGACTGACGGGAAGAGCTGGAATCCCGAAGGTGTCTTATTCGACTGCGCTGGACATCTTCCTTCTCATGTGCTTCTTCTTTGTTTTCGCTGCTCTCGTTGAATACGCAGGAGTCAACTACTTCACAAAGGGAGAACAGAAGGACTTCCCAGACGACTCGGAAGATGTAATCATGATCAACATCATCATTTTAATAATCGTTTGTGATGCAATTCAAGGTGTCCGCTCGATTGTCTGAAAGTTCGATAGTCTGAAGATTCTATACTCCGACATTAATTTAGCTAGAATCTGGATAAATTGATGAAAACAATGTGCAAAACTGGGAGCTGGATTCATATGAAAAGAATCATGCCTAAATGGAAGCTGGATGAATGAAAAGAATTATGCAATCCAGCTTCTAACAAACATGATTCTTCTCATCAGTCCAGCTACCATTAAAACCACAATCTTATCATCTATCGACCGGTCACCATGCAATCTTCGGACTATCGAACCTTCGGACTATCGATACAGAACCCAATTCAAGACTGAAAAAACACAGCATCTTTACATGGAATAGAAGGATTGCAGGATATCAAGTAGTACAAGAGTCGATCTTATAATGGCAGCCTGCTAGGTTCCTATACTTCCAACTGATCCTAGTTTTAGGCCTACCTTAAATCCTATAATGAACTGGTACAGTTTTCACGACCTTGGAGTCATCCAATGCTGGCCACTGTTAGTCCAAAACAGAAGATTTGAGCTTCTTCGGTGCTTCCTACTATGGGAAAATGCAGACTATAAAACTGGGTTTGTGTACGCCTCTTCCCGACATTAGAATACAGTAGAGCTGCATTTGATGGCGTCACATTTTCCATTGTTCGATGGTGCAGAGCAATTGTGAGTGAAGAGCTTGCCTAACAATATTGAAGGACTTAATTTGGATTAAGTGGAAATTCTGTGAACGCAAAAATCCAGTCATTTGTGTACTACAGCGTTTCTTTTGACCGTGAAACCCTTTTAATTTTAAATTTTCTGGCGGAATCTCCGTCCACAACAAACACATTCTGTTGTAAGAACAAATGCCTGAGAATGCAGACAATTATGGGCTTAGCCCGAGATTGATTAATAGTAGCACATATTATATGGATGACAATGACATACGAATTCATCGTTCATGTAAAGATGTTAAGCAAAAAGCCTTCCATGAAAAATTCATATTATTTACTTTACATTGCTTGAAGCTTATTGTTCACACTGAAAGTTTTCCGCGAAACCTTTGTCTTCATCTCACGGAACCCTATAAAGTTCCGCGGAACACAGTTTTGGAAACCCTGTTGTAGGGCCAACCATAGGCGCCGGAATGATTCTGAAAGGCAGAGCCTTAGAGGATTCACGAGGGGGCGGGGCTCAGCCTCAAAATTGACAATTAGCTTTCGTAATTTGTTTAACTAGCCCACAAAAAGATAAGTTTAGTTTTTCTAAATTTAAAAAATGTAGAAATTGAAGAAAGTTTATAACTGGAAATGACCAAAAATATTTCTCCTATATAGTCGTTGAGAGATACGAAGTCACTTGCAACTGAATTATTTAATTAAGATCAATGTCAAAATGTCTATTAATAGAAAATAATGGTTGTCAAAGTTGAATATATAAAAAGACACACACACACACGTATACATATACACATGTTACACATAGACACAGGAATGGGATCGTAACCAATTAACCAAATTAACAATCAAATATTGAATCAATAGTGGAGTAGCAGTTTCGTATACAGATTTTCTTAACGAAGAATGAAACCTAAGAATAGTGCCGTTCTGTGGCAACAGAGAAGATTGTGAAGCTGAGCTCTGTAGAGTCTGTACTTTCTCTTTTGCGACGCTAAAAGTCATCAACGTGGCTTGCCTCAGTCTCTTGTTCGGTGGACCGTTAGACATAATTAGTAATTACAATTACATTCCTTAACCTAGCCTTTGAAATGACGATAAAAACGCATATTATTCTGTGATACCAAGAAAAGTCTTGCAAGCCGCGAGTGCTATATGAACTTACGCCCGCATGATCCTGTATAACGTAGGTTCCCACGCCCGCTGCGAGCGGGCGAAAAACGCCCGGCAGCCTTTTTTAAGTTGCCCGCTTTCTGGGAACCACTGGTATGGCCTATAAACGTTATGGCTGTTGACTCGACTGCAGCCACGGTGCACGCACGCTAAACAGGTCACTCAGGCCTGTAGTGGCTATCGCGCTCATGAATAAATATAACGGGTATAACCTCAAGTCTCAGACTCTACGGCAGTCTCCGCAGCTGCTGTTGAATGAACATACGGGCCTGCTTAGGCTTAGCTGCGGAGACAGCCGTAGTCTACGAATGCCTCAGCCGCTAAGCAGCTGTGGAGGCAAACAAGATCACTATTGAAAATTAACATATAATGACTGAATGGCGAATGCAATGAGCTTCTTGACAGTGTCCACGTCTCTGCGGAATGATGAATGCCTAATTCAAAAAATATTTCTCACAAAAGTGGCACGGCTCAAAGCATTGTGAGCCGTGCCACATTTAAAAGTGGCACGGTTTTAGCCGTGTCACTTAGATACATTCCGGCGCCTATGGAGCCAACTGTACTGTAATCACTTATAATAAATGCCATATAATGTTATGATAATGTTTCTTTAGGAAGACGATGACACATCTCCTCCACCAATGGATACATGTGATCCTAGTGGATCAATCGATCCCACTCCATCGGATCACAAAGAAAAGGACGTCCTCATCAGACACGGATTACCTCTCTGTCTAATCCGGATCTTTACGAGGTGCAAACAGAGCCTTTGGTGTAGTTACTCTTCCAGAAGATCCGACGACAGACCAAAGGGTCTCATGAACAGCGTCAGTCAACTAGACTCAATGGCTCGGGTTCTATTCCCGCTTAGTTTCATCTGCCTCAACCTTTTATACTGGGCCGGGTTCCTTTATTATTTCTAGAACTCACAAACAGTCTTGTTGGGTCATCCAATTGAAAGGTGCCTGCTTCTTCCCTTCATCTGAAATCAGGAGGCCAGTGCAAAGAACAGCAGACCCTGTTCGAATACACCCATGCCAGACCACACCGTGATCAGTCCATCTCGGATTGAAAGCCAGAGGAATAGGAAAAGAACAATGAACAGAGATTCAAATCGTTTTGACTCAAATTCAAACATGTAACTCATGTGCCTAAAATCTTGACTTTCTGTTCAGTTATTTTGCAATTCTGAACCCCGATAAGCCCCAATGCTTAAAATCGGTCCTTATTCTTGGTCCTGACTTGTTTGTATTGTATATGGCGATTTATGTAGCGTCTTGCAAGAACCTCACGAAGGCGCTAAACTCGAAAGGTGACAAGCGAACGTCAACGGGAGCGTGTTCCAGAGCGAGGGGCCAACCATTGAGAAGGAACGATTTTGCTTAGCAGTTGTGCGGGAAAAGGGGACAATGAGTATAGGGTCTAAGCCTCACTCAGTAGAGCGGAGAGAGCTAGGCCTATAGCTCGTCTATTTTGGAATGTCTTCTTCGCTTTCCACTTGATACTAAAATCTTATCCGATCCTCCACCTACCAATTCTCTACCTAAACGACACCCTCCTTAACAGCTAGCCTACTCTGCCTACTCTGCCTCCTCTGACTCTCTGGAAACCATGCTGGACTTCTTACACAAAGCCTGGTGAATGGCAATTCGCTTTTATTCTTCCACTTCATGTAGTGAGTAAGTAAGGGCATGTGAAACAGAGTTAAAATTTAAGCAAGCGATTAATCAGACCTACGTTACAGTGAGTAAATAAGCAGAAATTAATAATTTATAGGAAGTTGGTAAGTGCAATTGTAAGTAAGTTAGTAAGTATGCACTTCATTGAAAAGCTTGCAAACGCACTGCGAGCACATAATAATAATAAAATGTATGATAGGGGCCTACTAGAATTTATATGACATTAGGCAGATACTTGACCATGAAATTTAGTACAATGCTGACGGTTTCGCAAGAGTGATAAGATCCAATTATACCAGGGCTGCAAAAAACCAAGATTTTAAAAAAATCATAAGTTGTTATTCTTGTTTTTTATTTTTATTTTGTTTTTTGGTTTTTAGTTTTCCTTTGGATTTTGTCACAACAGTTTTGTTATAAAAATCATCAAACACAGCATGAAAAGAGCTCCGACTTGTTCATAAAATTAACTTAGCTTGATTTCGGACTGAAACACACAATTAGTAATATAATAGTAATATTAATAAATTGAATTAAATATATTTTAAAAACAAAAAAATTGCCATTTTGGGGATTTGTAAAAAACCAAATAACCAAATAACCAACAAACCAACATGTCTGCAGCACTTAACTATACAGAAAATCAGGTAATGGCAGTAGAGCAAGTTGCTCAAAATAGGTACGAGTGCCTAACCGTATCAAAGGCAGAGGAGAAGTGCAGCGAAATAAGACGTACCGAGTACATAGGGCTCTTCTTGTAACATAATTATCTAGAATTCCATGTGTTAGACAGCGTTGGGCACGAGACCAAAAACTCAAGACCGTGGCCGAGACCAAAACTGAGAGGTCCAAGACCGAGAGGTCCAAGACCGAGAGGTCCAAGACCAAGACCGATGGCGCGAGACCAAGACCAAGACCATGACCGATACTCTTTTTTTATAAACAATTCAATTGATTAAGACGCTACATCGGAAGACCACGCTTAAAACATTCATTTTATTGCTGAAGAATACAAATCTTAATTGTCCAGAAAACAGTTTTACCTGTCACTCTGAACTTTTGCTGTTCAACCCTTCCATCGATTTAAAACACTCACTGACTTTGTAAGTTAAATAAACTTGCTACAGGTGCAATAGTCCAGTTAACAACCTAATTCCATGGCCAAGTATCTAGGCCTTGACTTCGGTCTGAGAATATAACACTATAAATGACTTACGGTATGCGATAGGTAGGCCTAAATACTTTAAGACATCTGAACAAGTAGATTAACGTTCCGTTTAAAAGGCGTACTTGTACCACGGACCCAGACAACATAATTAATAGATTGTTTTAAAACCTTGAAATTTGTGAAAGCAACTTTTGAAATGGCTGTCTCCGTTGCAAATGCATTTTTTCCAGCCCATAGTATATAAAGATCTATTACTTTGGTCAGCACGCCATGAATCGTTAACAATCGCGTAGGACCTAAGGACCTCTCTAATAATCGAAAATAACCGACACATATCGAAAAAATGCCTCTGATACGGCATGTGACCAAGAACGCTAGTTTAAGACGGAGACCAATCCCAGGATCATTCCTTTAAGACCAAGACCGACGCATTCGAGACCAAGACCAATACCAAGACCGCAGTTTTCCGGTCTCCAGACCACGACCGCGGTCTCGAGACCAAATCCCTGGAGTAAGAGCAACGAGCAGATTGGTGGAGCCATGGCAGTGGGCCGAAATGCGTAGGCGTTCGCTAAGAGTAGATTTAGTCTCAGGATCAGTGAATATAGAATAGAAGTAATTCCTCACAACTATTTTCTCCAGCATGCGGCATAGTACAGGAGTAATAGAAATGGGCCCTGAAATCAGTCTCATTTTGAGGACGCGCAGTTTTAGAGACAGGCGTGATACAACTAGAACGCCATTGAGGCGGCGCGTAAGAATAAGTCAGAGAGCAATTGAAAAGCTACGTAACCGGGGCAGAGAGAAGGTGAGCCATCGAGGACAAAAGCCAAGAGGGAATGCCAGGAGGGCCACTTGCAGACCCCGGACAAATTCAAGTCCTCTGAACACATAATATTCATCAAAACTGGGTTTTCAAGGTTTGAAGTAAGCTTGAGCAATGGTTCGGTATAACCCAAATCAGACGAAACAACCTGATAATGTAATAGGCCTACACATAGGCCCACACACATTTTTGAAGAGTTCAGTAAATATTATAGGGCCTACAAGAACAGGCTCTGATGTACGTAGGCCTACGGTCGAGTGTCAGCCAACGAGCCAATGCGGACCGTGTCCGTGTGCGCTTCCTGTAGCCAAGTGTTTTCGTTTCGGGGAGGACGAGCGACGTGGCTATTGGAGTGACCTCAACCGCTAGTCAATTAACCGACCGATGCAAGACGAAGGCCTTTCCTGCATGCTTATTCCAAGTGCATCGACGAATATCCGGTGTTAGGCCTATCTTCCACCAGCTAGGCCTATAGAAGATTCGTCGACATCGTCGGCGTGCTTGCGAACGCTGCAGCCAGTTGTCGCTCTTCGTACCCTATCGACGCAACTTGGCCCAAGGACTCTTTAACAGCCATGCCATCTTTTAGCTGTAGACGGGAATCCGTTGGTTGGTTTAACGCTTGTACGTGAGCCACCATTGGTGACTCTTTCGGCTTACTGACAGTTGCTGTGCACTGCTTTGTTAACTAATGCAAAATGTTCGTTCGTTATGACATTTATAATGTCATAATAGGCTAGCGTAGAGGAGCGCCTCTGTGTCACCCTACATGTATGCCCAGATATCCTGAACTGGCGATCGATATATAAATGTTCTATTGCAAGTAGCGTAAGCGTGGAGCAATTTAGCAAAGTAGGACCTATGCAAATGATAGCAGGTAAATAAGTAAGTTACGCAAGTACTTGAGTTGTAGGCTGCCTGCTATATTGTCAAATGAATAATTAAGCTTAAGCCTAATTGAAAACTTAAAGAAATAAGTAACCAAATAACTACGTATTCTACCAATTAGTGGTTCGAACCCCTAACATAATTTAAATACCTGGTAATGACATGCATGATTGACTTGGACGAGAAGATGATGGTGATTTTTTAAAGCATTAGTAGGACTACAATGCGGTTCCAATTAGGCCAACGAGCCTACTTACATGTATATGTACAAGCCAATTACGATCTACTAGGTTAAATCATTTAATCCAATTCACACAGGCCAATTAAACAACTGCAAATTAAGACTCCGCTTGTTTGTCCACGTGCATCATGCGATGAAAAAATATATAACGTTAAATTTTACAATCTCACAATTTCGCGTTTTATTCAAAATCAAGGCTAAAACTTTATAAGCAGAAATGAATGTGGAACAACTCATTGATAGAGCATCAACACTTGGCTAAATTTTGAGCGGAAGCAGGATCATGGTATCATACGCGGTTTCAAAAACAATTAACAGAAATTCCATGGTGACGTAATAATACTCATCTCTTCTGATTTTGGCTTTGCGGGTTGATGGTTGATTTGTGTCTGACTTGCGATTTTCTACTGCATTGGATCTGTTGTTTCTGAATTCTTAGTTTCAGAAATGTTTGGACGAGTGTTGCGGTTCGGGCGTGGGTTTCGACGGGTCGTCCCTAAGGAGGAGCTGGAGCTGGTGTCGATGGCGGTCGTGGTCTGTGCAACGCCGATGGCGTCTGCGGTGGAGATCGTTTCTTCGATGTCGGACGGCTGACGACCCTCCGGATGCGATCGAGGACGACCTTCCGCTGCGTCGTCCCGTTGACCATCCGTGGGCGACGCCGCCAGGTCTGGTTGTTATGACTCTATCTTGGCTGTGTCGTTGCAGGATGTCCGGTTGCTGTGGATCTTCGATGGAGGCCCCCTTGGGCTCGACGCGTCCTTGTCTGACAGGTTTCCGGCGGAGGATGAGAATGGCGAGGATGAGTGGGCTTTGTTTGGACCTGAGAAATGTAGGCAGGCTGATGGTGGAGTCGGAGCTCCTATGGCAAGGAAGATGGTTCGCCGGCCTTCAGTGGTTGAGTTGGTGAGACCGAGGAGAAGACGTCCGGGTGTCGTGGACTTGATCAGACGCGGCTGCGGGTTTTCCTGGGGAGGAACGAAGAGGTGGCATGTCAATGTGAGCCACGAGCCAGAGAGAGACGATCCACGGCAGTGACCTGGATCGGAGTAGCACGGGTGTGAGGAGACCTGCGGTTAGAGGCATGTTTGAGCTCTGAGGGGGGTTGGTGAGACCGAGGAGAAGACAAAGACATTCGGATCGTGGACTTGATCAGATGCTGATGCAGGTTTTCCTGGGTAAGATCGAGGATCATCACATTAGTTAAGCCTTCGTCTATCATCCGTTATTGTCATCTTACTTAAGAATGTTTATTCAGTAGTTAAGCCTTCATCTATCATCAATTATTGTCATTTTACTTAAGAGTTTTTATTCATTAATTAAGCCATTATGCGTATAAAAGTTAATGTAATTTCTAAGTAAGGATTATACGTTTATAACGCGCCTCCTTTATGTCAGTTAGGGACCATGTTAGGTGCGCTTTTGTTAAAAGGCGTTATGTAAGCCACGGCGCTTTTGTTGCGAGCTTCATGCCAAAATGGCGGTGTGATTCATGCTAAAAGGCGTAATGTAATCCCCGTAACAGCACTTGGGGAGGGGGGTTTGTGTGTTGTTTTGTATTTCTTGTCAGTATTATATTGCTTTATTTTTTATTTGTCTGTATTTATTGACTTTTTGATTGCATTGTTAAAATGTCTGATTGTTTTATTGTGATGCTTTTTGAATTGGTTTGTTATTTGCAACTGATAAATGTATGGTTTTGTGTAACTGCATTGTTGAATTGTTTTGTGATTTTGTATTGTATTTTTAATTGTATGCCATTGTTGTGTTGAATTGTTATTATTGATAGTGTGGGGTGGCCGATGGTTATAGTTGTGAGCATTGCTGGGATTGCCAGTCGTGAGGTTGGGGATTCAAATCCCTGCCATGGCAGAAATTTCTTTCATGATTTCTGCTCCATTTACACCGACAGCCAACAGGGAATACATTGCAGGTCGCAATGTAGAGTATTGGCCATCGCTCTCAGGTTCTCACACTATAGAATGAAGTTGCTAATGCTTCATTTCATTGACTGCCCTAGACTGCTTTTCTGATTATGATTTGTTATTTTGCACATGGAAGTTTAAAATTTTTGTAAATAAACTTGTTAAATTTGTTTATAATGATTGATTTGTGCAATTTTTGACTGCATAATGGTTTGACTGCATAATTCAACACAGCAATGGCATACAATTAAAAATACAATACAAAATCACAAAACAATTCAACAAT
Source organism: Bimastos eiseni (assembly GCA_959347315.1). NCBI lineage: Eukaryota > Metazoa > Annelida > Clitellata > Crassiclitellata > Lumbricidae > Bimastos > Bimastos eiseni. The sequence continues at coordinate 5,456,410 of OY365813.1, read as the reverse complement.
GTGCTTGATTTGTGCTATTTTGATTGCATAATGATTGATTTGTGCTATTTTTGATTGCATATTGATTGATTTGTGCTATTTTTGATTGCATAATGATTGCTTTGTGCTATTTTTAACTGCATAATGATTGCCTGTTGATTGTGATTGCTTCTCTGGTGTTTTTAGTTGCTTGATATTGTAGGTGTTACATATGATTGTTTGATTGCTATGAGTTATATGTTGGAGATATCTGTTCTCTTAACTTCTTTAGCTTCCCAGGTTGTCTGGCAGTTGCTGTGTTGGATATGTTGTTGTTGAGGTTGTCTGTTAGCAGTGAAGCAAAACGATGAGACAACTGCAGTCCATCGTTGTTTCATTGCGAGGACTTGCGACTTGACAACACATGTGCATTCCAACTCCAGACACCAACTAGGGAGGCCAACACCTTAGCAGGTATGTCAAAGTGTTTCTGTTCTTAATTGTGTTTATTTCTCTTATTTTATCAATTGGCTTTATCTTCCTCTATTCATCTAACATAGTTATTCACTTGTATATTTCAACCATTTTACTGTATTCATAATCAATAACTAAATCTGAGATTGACTTCTATAAACCAACGCATACATACAGCCTTAGTGAGGTATGTTGATGACTTACTTAGGTTTTTATAGTCTTGTCATTTGAAGGTGCCTGGCCAATCAGCTTCTTCATCACTGGTATTTCTATTTATTGTTTATGGTCAGTGTATGCTTTTTTCTAACTGATTTCACTTGGATTTCAAGTGATGTCTAAACTATTTTCCTGCAGGGTTTAGTTTGAACCTGAGGTCTTGTGGTTGTGATTCCTGTATAGTGCAGTGTATAGTTAGGTTTCTATCTAAATGCAGAGGATAAGGATGTAAATCATTTGGCTTGTGTGTGAATATTGTGTTGGTATCCTGAAAAGTGCCAGCCTGCTGAGTAAAATTTGGTGGAATGGGATGTATGCATTAGGCTATTTATATAGCACCTTATAAGAACCTCTCGAAGGCGCTAAGGGATGTAGGCTTTCATTTGTAGGAACTATTGAAAAGCAACCTACGAAATGTGCCCATTGAATATTATCTTATGCAATAATAAGTTAGATAGTGTGAACCATGGTGAGGTTATTCTGAATGTTATAGAGTGTATTTTCTGAGGCTTTGTGTTCAGAGTTTGTGACTCATTTGGTTAAAACAGAATTTAAATTCTGGCACTTGACTGGAAATTTAGCTGTTTGGTAATCTGACTTACTATTCAGAATAGCCGACATACTTGAGTCGTTGAATAAAGAAATCCCCATTTTCGCAGCAAATATGAACTTACAGTAACTGAGAAGCCAATGCTGTTCGTCATTAAAGTTGTTTCAGGAATTATCTTTACTTAGAGCAGTAGTAAACCTAATGGTAAGAATTGCTTATACTGTATAGTGGGACTTGTTCAATTCAGCTATGATTTTGTTGATTAATATGACAAATTTATATTGTTTAGTAAAATGATTTTATTTGTAATAATATTATTGATTCCTTTTATTGGTATATTTCTTGTTCAGTTTCTCATGTCCTAAGGGTTAGGGCCCATCCACATATTAGGTACTCAGTTAGGGTAGGGACTTTGGATTTCCGCAATTTCGTGTACGGGTGAATATGGTGTGAGGATGGGTCTAGAAAAATATGTACGTACTCAAATTTAGCTGTATAATAATGACGTCCACATTGACCTATTCATGACTATATGATTATCATCCTATAGTCATATGACTGGCATTCGTGAAGCATTAACACTTTTGGAAATGTAAGTGTTGTTAGTATTTTATTTCTTGATCACAGTTAACAAATTAAACCTGATATATGATGCCGGACAAAAATAAATAGCCTATGGTAAAACCAATGTTTTATGGATGTCTTTAGCTATTTGACCTTTGTAGGTGGGAGGGGGCTTAGAGCTATGAAGTATGTATGCATGGGGGAAGGCGCTCCACAAATGTAAGCGGTGTAGCAGGGTGAGGGTGTCCGAAAATCCGATTTTTTTGGGTGTACATAATATATGGACGGGCCCCAATAAGGATCATGTACCAAAGAGTTAACACTAATTTGTGATGTCGCTATAGGTATCTGAGGAAGCAGTCGATAATGAACAGAGTGGAATGCTTACATTTCAAAGGAATACCCGGGAATAAGGCACAATGCTTGAGCAATGTACAGGGAACCAGCACGAGGTGGAAACAGTCCCAAATAGTTCATTTCCTGCTGAGGTAAAATTGCAGGGAGTTCTCTACAAAAGGAAGTGCTTTGTGTTCTTACAATGTAATGTAATAGACACAATTACAGAGAGCTTGTGCAAGATTATATATGCTACATAATAATAATAGTCCACGTCTTCTATCAACTCACTGTTTTTTCCATTACCCATCATTGAACAATCGGAGCAGAGAGACAGCTAGGCCCATGGCACAACACAACTGACCTTTGATTTATCCAAGTGCTTGATATTTGATGATTATGTTAAGCCTGTGTTTTAGTTATGCCAATATCTTTGTTCTCCCTTCTTTTACATGTGCATAAGTATGTAGTGTAGTAATTGCAAAAATTCATGCTTCATGATACTACACAAACATTTTTTACCAGAACATTGATCACTTTTAAACATTTTTATGCAGGATTGTGTATAAGTAAATTGAGTAAGTACATATATTTTTATTTTACTTATTGTCTGCTGTACATTACATTATTTCAAATAGGCTTCTCATTTTAATTTAATTACCAATTTGTGCTAGAATATTAATAAATTAATTGGCGCCCCTTGGAGAAACTCTTGCCCTAAGAATGATTTCCTGGATCTGCCACTGCTGGTGGTGGGTGCTTAACAATGATGGAGGAGTCGACAAGTTGAGCAAATCAGAGGGTGCAGGAAATTTTTTTTAGCAGGGATGTGGTCTTGAGACCGCAGTCTTGGTCTTGAGATGGTGTCGAGACCTGAAAACTGCGGTCTTGCAATGGTCTCGAATGCATCGGTCTTGGTCTTGGTCTCGGACCATTGGTCTCGGTCTTGGTCTCGAATGCGTCGGTCTTGATCTTGGTCTTAAAGGAACGGTCTTGGGATTGGTCTCCCGTCCTAGATTAGCGGGCTTGGTCATTTGCTGTATCAGAACAATTTTGGGGATATTTGTTGGTTATTTTCGATTGCTAGAGACACCGGGTGTTTAGGCCGTATACGCAATTGTTGTCGATTTATGGCATGCTGACCATCTATATATACATATGTTAGTATAGGCAAAAAATGCATTTGCAATGTAGCCAGCCATTTTAAAAATTTGCTTTCACAAAATGTCAATGTTTTGGAACAATCTAATAATTATTAGTGGTCGGCCACGTGTAGACACTGTTAACCAACAATTCCAATTAAAGTATAAGTACATCATTCAAACGGAACGTTGATCTACTTGTTAACCATAACCATAACCACGTATTTTTATTGTTCACTGACAATTCACCAGAAAAGTAAGAACATTATGTACAGCAATTATATATACAAGCAAACGAATGCCAGCGATCAATAGGGCTGAAGACAAACCCTAAAGGGACCGTGTTCCCGCTAACAGGGTCACCCATTACGTAAGTGATTGATGTCAGTATAATAATTCACTCAGTTGCTGTAAGTTTGTTAAGAAAAGAGACTTAACTAGTTAACTAAAAAAATTCGTACAAGATATAAGTAAACGAAATAGCATTCATCAATCATTATTTACAAATATAGTTGTTCAGTATCACACTTGAAAATCGCTGTGTGCTAAGTTATTTATGTAAACACGCAGTTTACGTTTAAACAAAAAGACGTTGGGAAGACAGCGTAGTTCTGCCGGAACTCTATTCCATGCATTAGGACCAGAGCATCGAATCGAAAATTTTCGGGTGTTAGTACGCGTTTTAATGGGCCTATACTTAGTAGACGAGCGTAGTTTGTACGGGTTCACTTGGGCTACGGGCACAAAATAATTATCAAAGATAGAAGGCAGCTGGTTATGGAAGTGTTTATACATGAATTCGCTGGTCTGCAATAGATTGATTTGCTCAATTCCCAGTATATGAGTTAGGCTATAGAGATATTCGGATGAGGCAAGATGAGAGTTTCTAACAATAACTTTAAGGGCTCTATTTTGAAGAGAGATTAACCTTTTTAGTCTTGCATGGTAGTTTGAAGCCCATACAAGATTACAATAGGTTAAGTAAGGATGGACCATGGAATAGTATAGACTAAGGCGTATGTGAGTTGGTAAGAGGTAGGCAATTCTAGATATTATTCCTATATTTTTGGCTACTTTTGATGCTAACATTTCAAAGTGGCTGCGCCAAGTAAGATATTGATCTATATAGACCCCCAGGAATTTTACTGAGATGACTTTGGGAATGGGGATATTATTTATACTCAGAACACCTACATTGGCAGGAAGATGCTTACGATGAGAGGTAAAGAGGATATAATTGGTCTTAGTGACGTTGAGTGACAGTTTATTTACAGTAAACCATTCGTTGACATGAGTAAGCTTCTGGTTCATTAATACAATTAGCTTATCATAAGATGCATGTGATGCAAATATGTTGGTATCGTCTGCAAATAATAAAAAATGAAGGAGACTCGAGGCATTAGGCAATTCGTTGATAAAGATCAAAAAAAGAAGGGGACTTAGGATTGCAATAGGACCTAGGATTGTTCAGGTGTCTTAAAGTAATTACCTATCGTACGTATGCTGTAAATAATTTATAGTGTGATATTCTCAGGCCGATCGAAGCCAAGGGCTGAACCCGTAGAAGTTCAGACTGGCCGGTAAAACAATTTCTAGACCATTATTAAGATTAGTATTCTTCAGCAATAAAATTAATGTTTTAGGGAGTTATTCCGTTTTATCGTCTTAATGAATTGAATTGTCTATGAAAAAAGGTCTTTGTCTTGGTCTCGGACCATCGGTCTCGGTCTTGGTCTCGAGATTTTGGTCTCGTGCCCAACACTGGTTCTTAAGATTTTTGATTGAAGGATAACGCAAGACTACTAGCATTATTCTAATTTTAGCTAAAAACGCAATTAATCTAACTTAAAATATATTAAAAAACTTAACACCCTAAAACTTGGACTTGAGGCTTTAAAAAAACTAGTTTTTTAGCTATTCTACAGCCATACTGGAGAGATCGTGCGATTACATTTTCGATTATGAAGAGACTGACACGACAACAGCTAATGGAGATTATGGGATAGGCCTACATGTAGCTCACCGTGGTAACTGTCGTCGGCCGGGCTCTATACTAATTACCAACAAGGGCCGTGTCACATTTTAATTTTATAGAAAATGTCATTAACCACTTTACTGCAGTAAGGGTTGTTAGATCATAGATATGACTCAAAAATATCAACAGGAATACGTATGCGTAATTACTAATTAGACTAATTATGAATGTCACAGAATTCTTGGGCATGACAATGATAAGACTTTGGCGTCAGTGGGTGGAGTGTGGAATCTCTTAACCATATTATGTCATTGTAATGGATGCGGTGGTTTTCGAATGTTGGCGATGGTATTGATTGCCGTGAAGTAGTAACACATTTAAAGTGATCAAAAGTTAGTTTGTGAAAAATGACGTACTTTCTTTTCGCGAGAATAAATTTGTTTATAACATTTCTACAACTTTCTGTGGGTGAGTTTCGTTGCATATTAGTATATTCTAAAGATATTCATGTCGTGAAAGTGCTAGCAGTTACGTCCTGATCAAGAGCGTCGTAATCGTAGACTTCAAACTTCTAAAGCGTCACTCAAAGCGTTCATAAAGCGTTACCGTATTCTCAAGATTTTGACAGCGTTGCCCATCTTAGATCAAGACTTAACGATGCAAAGTCGGAGCAAAGAAGTATGCTTGAAAATGTAAAAACCTTTTTATGGATGTATATATGCGATAAACAAAAGACGTTATCATCGGTTTAATACATCTATTAATTAAAATTTAACTGGTTGTTAGGTACGTGGCGGTCTAGGTTGTTAGGGGTCAAAATCCCCTGCAGCACAGAAATTATTTTAGAGATTACTGCACCACAGATCAGCACGAGGGCGAATGGACTGTTATATTTTTTCTTCTTCACCTTATTCTCCTGAGTAAACTCCTCCTTGTCCTCGTCATCCTTTTTTTCATCGTCCTCGTCCTCCTCCACTGAATAAGATGTAACTTCTGGAGACTTGGCGGAATTATTCGTAGATTTTGCCAAGGATTGTTTGCGTTTAGGAGGTATTTTGTTTGAAAGTTGCCTACAATGCGTAGGCCACATGGCTGCATAGGGCCCATCCTTCTGATAGCCGAATCTCAGCCATATGGACTGTGTACACCTACTGTAACCGAGTGTTTCTCTGCTTACATCGTCAGCGTCTTTGCAAACGCTGTCACCAGTCGTAACTCCACACTAGCGATGCAACTTGGCCCGGAGACTGAACAACCATGCTCTCGACAGGAATCCGGAGACTGTACATCTGTCAGCTGTTGATGGGAATCCGTTGGTTGGTTCCACGCTTGTGCTTGGGCCCATCACTGGCGACACCCATTCAGCCTACCGTACACTGTTTTGCAGCTGATGTAGAATATTTGTTCAGCATCATATAGGCCAACGCAGAGAACGCCTCTGAGTAGATATGTTGAAGAGGTGCTATATTGATGTTCGATTACAATACATTGTATTACATTTCTGTAGTTTAATTTAATGGTATTATTCCTATGCCTCAGGAAATTTGGATGAATTCTTGAACTACTATGAGACATTGCACCACGACAACTTCAGACATCAGATCAAGCGTAGAGACCTCTACACAAGGAATCCCACTGAACGAATTGTTGAATTTGAAGCGCATGGAAAGTAAGTTCAGCTTCTGTTAGAGACCATCGGAAGTTAATAATTTAATGCCTAAGGAATGTTTTGCTTTTTGTGTTTTAAAATTGTAACAGATACTAATTTGATTAATCACGTAATTAAAACCCTCCGAATATGATAATTCCTGGGCAACGGTGTTTCACAAATTTGTGAAAGTCTGACTTATGGTTCCTATAACACAGTTACAATATCTGGGATGTTTACTACACTTACCATGTCACAGTTACTTTATCCAGTTGCAATCGTAATTGTAAAATTTGTATAACTGAAAGAACTGACGGATGAGAGAATTAGGTAAGACATAATAAAACACAGCTGCAATAATTTCATATATACTTTGGTATATGTAACTGAGTCATTCTAAGGATGTTGTTTAACTATTTAGTGACAATCTGCATTGGTTTCCCATGCATCAAGGACTAAATTTGACCTGGACTGGAAACTCCGTATGTTCCTTTGTGCCACCAGTTTGTGTGCGATTACCTGAAGCAAGAAAGTTTCACATATTGTTGACATTAAAATCTGATTCATTAACTTTTAGTTATGAAGATAAATGGACAAATAACTATGTCAGCAAAATATTAAAAATACTGTTGGAGGTTTAAACATCATATTTTCAAACAGAAGCAAAGTTTAGATTTGGGCGACATCTATTATGTTTAAAAGTGTAAACGTGAACACGGAAATTTGACGAGTAACCATTCCTCTAATATCGATCGATTCCTTGTCCATGCATTTTAATACACGCATGTTGTTAATGTGTGTAAAGTGTTTGCGAAGTGGTCAGTTGTTTCATTGGATTTTGTGGTGATTTGAAGGATAACAGAAATATTTTGTCTTTTAGGCATTTTAAGTTGATGCTACATAGGAACACATCGGTGTTGTCATCGGACTTTAAAGTATCTGTTGTTGTTGATGGGAGAGAAAAGAGATCTGCAGAAGTAATCGATACCACCATTTATAAAGGATATTTGGATGGTGAGTAGAGTTATGGTAATGTTTTGTCATGACAGGTATTTACTAGGTAAGGCAGATAATGATCGTGTGAGTCAGTGACAGGCTTGAAGCCTTGCTCGTTGACTAGTCCTACCAAGACCATATCGCGCCTCTCTTCGTTCTCTACACTGGCTTTCTGTCTGTGAGCATATCTGCTACAAGCTGGCACTCCTCATGTACAAGGCACACACAGATCATCTGCCATCTTACTTGTCCTCCATGGTCACACTTTGTAGCTCTGTTAAAGGCCACGTCTCTCTTAGATCAGCCTTTGCTGGAAAGTATTTTCCCCTTGTACACATCTTGTCTTTCTTTCCCCGGCGGTCATTCACTGTTGCCGGTCCCTCCATATGGAATTCTCTCCCTCCTCATGTCTGCGACTCTCTCAGCGAGATTATCTTTCACTCTAAGCTGAAAACCTACCTCTTCCAGTCTGCCAATGGCTCTTATTGGTTGCCTGGCTTCGATATGCACTTCAGAACTTTTTGTAAATAGGGCATTATCAGATTACAGTTGTGGTGTATTGTAACAGTGATGGAGTGGCATTATATCTTGGTAAAAGTATTAAGACATTGCAGCTGAGTAAGGCACATCAACTGCTCTGTATTATTGACTCTATAAATACTGTTAAGTTATAATTTGCCAGCTTAATTCTGAATTGAACGAATATTGAAATACTGCTGTTGTGGTTAGTCGTTTTCATGACTGATCCTCTGACCGCTCATGGCAACTTTACGAGAGTACATATAAGGCATCATTTGAAGTTCTCTTCACACTGGGAAGTGAAGGTTGAAAACCGCATTGCTCTAAGTGTAAAATAGAGCTGTACCGATTATAGAGATATCGGATATTGGCAAGATAATCGGCACCGATATTAAAAATTATTTTTTATTTAATAATATTATTATCAGTCTATGAAAGCAAACTGACAACAGCAACATCACTGGGTCTGTGAAGGACGGCATTTTGTTCCATTCCCATATCGTGTCGTCGAGCCAGTGGCCTCTTCAGACCAGTGGTGAGACCACCCACTGTGCTAGTATAGACCGTGGGAATGTGTCAACGTAGGTCTTGTGCAGAGTGAGTCATAGTGCCTGCTTATGGGCCAAGGAATGGCTGGCCAATTCAACAGAGAAACCAATGAATGTACATCGTGGAGGCATGTCTAATGAATACATACTAGCTGCCAATCAGTTCTCCCCGACACTTGTCAGTCGCCTGAGAGGCTGAGACTAGATGGGTGGCTAGGACAGCCGTGCCTTGGCCTTTAATTACCCTGGGCACATTTCGACGGCAGGCGGTGTGTCTAATCTGTATTACCTGCCTAGGATTAGTCAGCAACTACATGCATATGTCTCCTTCAGGGAAGTGTTTGCTTGTATCACAACAATAGGCAGTAGCAGTAGGTCTATCTTTTGGAACCGGACATCTTGGGAAACACTGAAATAATCGGCAAAATAATCTGGTATCGGCAAATGAATAATCTGCAATAATCGGTATCGGCATAATCGGCAAAAAATGATATCGGTACAGCTCTAGTGTAAAAGGCCTCTGCCGGTTTTGGGCACTAACTGATGAGTTCCCAGCTTTGCTCTAGGAGATGGTACTGCTGGAAGGGTGTGGAGAGGCAGAAATATGCTTGCATATCCCATTTATCCTGCAGCAAGGGCTCCTATGTCATCCAAGAGAGGGTTACGGTTATTAGGGCAGTAAATGACAAACTGTATGCCTTGTCTTTATCATCGAACTTACTGCCAGACATAAAATTTCGGAAATATAAAAAATGAACTTTATAATTTCATTATTTGCCATTTTGAACTCTAGCCGGAGTGAGTATCAAAGTAAAAAATTTATGATTAGAACTGTAAAAATTGCATACAGACATACAAATGCTGTTTTGTATGTAATTCTTAGATGAGCCAACTACATCTTCAGTGAGTGCATACTGGGATGATGACCAACATTTTACTGCAACTATCTCGACAGAATCAGAGACTTTTGTTGTTGAAGTATGTCAGACAAATCATGTTTTATTTCACACAAAATTGTGTTGTAACAATGTTAGACCTCAGGCATTTGAGCAGTTACTACAGTGTTAGCATTGCATTTTGTCACAGTTTCTTGAATAAGCGCACGGCCAATTAATGCCTCTCACTAAGCAGCGTTTTATATCAGCACTTTGCATTTTAGTAGGGTTTCACTTAAAGTTGAACAATGTTTCCTGGCAGGTTTTGAACTTAGTATTTTAAACATTCAAATGTATTGTGTTGTACTGATTAGAAATGGTTTTAAAGGAATTTATTCACCTACTTAGCTACTACTTTGTACTTTGAATTAGAATTTAAATCGCTTTTAGAATGTTGCATTAGAGCTTGACGAATTTTCAATCAGCTGTGTTAGGGTGTGCTGTTTGTTACTTTTACCTTTCCTTCTTAATTAGCCATCCTGGCGCCATTTACCAGACTCACCTGACTACACTCTGATTTCGTACAAAGACTCGGATATGAAGCAGAATGAGAGAACAACGTGAGTTTTATTTCTATTTTAATTATGAAATGGAAGATTCATTTTATGAGGATAGTGCTCTGTTTACTCTTTTGTTCAAATAAAAGCCATGTCATATACGAAAATCTTGCAAATTTTGCGATGATACATGCAATTGAATTTTAAATCTATTAATTTGTTTTCTGCTTTACAGGCATTTAGCATCCAGCAGAATATTCCTCATCATCCAGCACAATTTAAATTGATACAATATGACTACTTGCACAAAAATGCCCATATTTAAACGATCAATTGCTAATTAAATATCTATATCATGTAACTAAGTTGTGGTGTGCCAGTCTTATATTACTGATGATGTTGATGATGTCAGTTCTGTCAGTTCTCTTAATTCCTCCAGGTTCATTCCGGTTCTTTCGTGTATCTCGTCCATCCATTTTTTCCTTGGTTGCCCCTGTTTTCTCCTTCCTTCTTCGCACGCCAACATCATTTCCTTTCCTAATCCATCTGCTCGCATGACATGTCCAAAGAAACCCAGCTTTCTTCTCATCACTGTTTGTTGTAACATCTCATCGTTCACAACTCCAATCTCCATGCGCACCATTTCATTCGTCTTTTTCTCCATCCACAATATTCTCTGTATCTTCCTCCATATCCACATTTCACATGCATTAATCTTTTTCTCCATGTTCTTTGTCATTGTCCACGTCTCACAGCCATATATCACTGTAGGGAAGATCATTGCCGTCACTAGCCTTTTTTTTGTGTCTATGCTCACATGTTTGTCTTTCCATACCTTTTCCAGTCCATTCGTTGTGCAGATTTCCCTATCGCCATCCTTATATTACTAATGAACGAAAATCAACATCACATGTACCTGTTAAATATTAATCCTGGTAACTGCCCATTGATCGTTAAGCATGTAATTTTATATTTACAATCATATTTGTATTTTTAGTGATCAATTCTGTGGTACAGTAAGTCATTCGATGGATCATGGCACGACTTCCAATAGCATGGATGCTGTGAATGGCGAGCCAAGTATGTTGAGCATTACAGTACTTTACAACTGAAAATCCAATTCCTCAGTTGTACAAATGTCTTTTATGTTTATGCTGGTCAATTTTCTTTATTACTGTGCTTGATTTTGGCAAATGAGTAACTCTGATCTGATTTCTGCCTTGGAGAAATAAGCATGCATATATAATTAGCACCTAAGAGTAACCTCTGCTTGTGTATAAATTGCTCCCAGTTAAGTGAGCTTGTCATGAGGATTTACTTTCTTAGACGCATATGGGAGTTGAATGTATTTAATATGTTTCAAGAACATTTGATTGAAACAAGCTCAGATGTTGCTTTCTTTCCATTAAGGACTTTGATTGTTTTGTCTTCAATTGAAACTTGGATACTGTAAGGGTCTCAGTTGCGTTTTAACTGGATGATTCTTTGAACTCTTGAACTTTTACCTCTTGAAGATGAAGGAAATACATAAAGGGGTTTATAAAGGAAATGTTGGCAGTGCTCAGTCCAGTCTTGAATTAGCAATAAGACATCTGAACATCTGCACTTATGTAAACAGCAATCGACTGGCAGAGAGATGACTCAGACAGATGCCAAATGGTTGGTTTGTTAGTTAGTTGCAGTTTAACAACACCGTGCGATAACATAGCTCATTAACGTCATCCCCTTCTTTATCCAGGATTGGGACTGGCACTGTCAGAGTGCAGACAGTTTCAGAGTTGTCACATTTTTAATTCAATCGGTCTTTAAAGCCTTTTTTTTTGTTTTTCAGAAGATCGAGCAAAGAGGAATACTGACACCCCATGTCCGACGCCACTCAATAAAACTTGTGAGGTTATGCTTGTGGCTGACCACAGATTCCATAATCTGATTGGTAATGGTGATGTGGCAAAGACTTCTAAGTATATGGTGAGCTCTGGTTGAAAAATTTCTTTGCAGAATAGTTTTGTGTGCTTTGAACTTTTTCAGTCATTAATAATTTCAGGTGGAATAGTTTCAACGACCATGTTGTGGTTACAATGGTCGTGCTTTACAGTTATGCTGGTTGGGCATTATGGTTACGATGGCAGTGCATTACAGTTATGCTGGTCGTGTGTTGGGGTTACAGTGGTCATGGATTGTTGTTACGACGGTCGTGCATTATGGTCATGCATTGTGGTTATGAAGGTTGTGCATTATGGTCATGCATTGTGGTTATGAAGGTTGTGCATTATGGTCATGCATTGTGGTTATGAAGGTCGTGCATTATGGTCATGCATTGTTGTTACGAAGGTCGTGCATTATGGTCATGCGTTGTGGTTATGAAGGTCGTGCATTATGGTCATGCATTGTTGTTACGAAGGTCGTGCATTATGGTCATGCATTGTGGTTAAGATGGTTGTGGGTTGTGGTTACAGTGATTGTCATAACCTCAATGCAGAACTATGTGGTTACAATGGTTGTGCATTACGGGTTGTGCATTTTGTTTATGATATTGTTGCATTAACAGAATAATGTTCAGTAATATATGGCACATTTAACAGGTTAAAAAAATTGGTGATAAAATACAATATTTATTTATTTTTACAATCATCACGATGTTGTTATATAAAATACAATACATTAAATTAAAGGATGAATTTTAAGGTGACCATTTAGATTACTTTCTTGAATAATTTTTTGCTGACCTTTATGATAACTTTTGACATTTTGGGTTACCTGTGGATGAGTACTACATCCATAGAGGTGCTTTACAAATGTTGATGCTAGAGGTACATTTAGAGTTTCCAACCATCCTGGAATGGCCGGGACAGTTCCAGAATCGACCAAGTCCGTCCCGTGTCCCGAGCAATGCTTATTTTATCCGGGAATAGGCCTAGGTAAATAATTACGAATGATTATGCGATTCAATGACATTATCTAAATTCAAGCAACATGAGCAATGCTGTAGCTAACTGTAATAAAACATCATAATTCTCAATGTTCAAAGACATGATTTAATCATAAGTGTTTTGACTAATCGACTTTCGATTAAGGACTCGAAAGTCTCGAAGTTTCGAACGTCAACCGGAATTCATGACTGCATAATATGCCTAGCGGAATGTGGAAAACTTCAGTTTGTTTTATGCTTAGACCTGCTGCCAATACCTGTATTTTATTAATGTAAGCTTACCTAATCTCTTTCGGTCTAGTCTCTACCACATGCGACAACTTCGAGCTGTCAGGCGATCTGCTCCTTCACCCACTTTTGCCTTTATGCGTCATGCTTTTGTCTGCTCACGTATTGATTACTTCATCTTATTGCCAGTTATTGGTCTTCCAAAATCTTGCCTGTCACCTCTTCAATCAGTGCTAAATGCAGCTGCCCATCTGATTGCCCGCCCAGAGCCGCCTTTCTCGTTTCTATGAGTTCTCACATCTCTAATTTCATGACTGAGTATTTCCGCTCATAGCCCGCGTTCGATGTAAAGTTCTTATCCTTACATCCAGAGTATTTTTGGGTCAGGCTACGCATAGCCTATCTTTGTCACCCTATCTGCCGTCCTATTTCCGCTGCCTCTCGTCGTCCTATTCGTTCCATAGATCGGCAAGATCTCTTGGTAATTCGTTCTCGGACGACTCTCGCTCAAAATCGCGCTAATGCGTCTGTTGGTCCTTTGCTTTGGAATTATATACCCTCTCTGATTCGCTCTTTGATTTTAACTCTGGCCGCTTCTGTTTCTGCCCACCTTCTTAAGACTTTTCTTTTCCCATGGGGACTTTTCGCATCGAGAGCACCTCTTGTCTTGTCTTGTCTTAACCATCCTCGATCTGAGGGTTGGTCGCTTCATGGACTCCATCTCTTTCTGTCTCTCGTCTTCTTTAGTAAGTTGTCAAGTGGTCTACTGGTCCATTTTTCCACATTGTCTATCCATTGTGTCTTTGGTCTTCCTCGTTTTCTTGCTCCCGGTGTAGTGCCTTGCATGATTTCTTTTTCTAGACAGTTTCCGTCTTTTCTCATCACGTGTCCAAAGTATGTTAATTTCCTCCTTTTTATCAAATTAAGTAGCTCTCGTTCCATGTCTGCTTTCTTCAATACCCACTCGGTTGTTTTTTTTTTGAGTCCATGATACCCTTAGCATCTATCTTATGCATTTCATCTCAAAAGCTTCAATTCTTTCTTCATCTCTTTTCTTGATGGTCCAGCTTTCACAGCCATATGTAACCACCGGCCATACCAATGCTTTCATTAGTCTCACTTTGGTGGTTAACTTTATGCTGCGACTCCTCCATATTTTCTTCATCCCTATCTGAACACTTTGTACTTTTGCCATCCTTCCTCTTATCTCTCTGCTACACTCTGCATCTTCTGTTATCAATGATCCCAAGTATTGAAACATATCCACCTGCTCCAGTCTGCTCTCTTTCAAAACGATGTTGCATGTTTTACCATTTAATGCCATGGTCTTGGTTTTATCCATGTTGATCATTAAACCTTTTCATTTCCGATCTTATCCAAACGATTGATTATTTCTTGTAGTTCTTTTTCAGATTCTGCTAGCAGTACAATATCATCCGCATATCTCAAGTTCGTTAATTTTCTTCCTCCTATTTGCACCCCTCCTTCCCAGCCATCCAGTACCTCTCTCATCACCATTTCTGCCATGATGTTAAATAAATACGGTGACATTACACACCCCGTTTTCTTACTCTGAACTCATTTGACATGCCTCCCGCTACTCTCACTTTTGCTTTTTGTTTGCCATATAACTTTGTCAACAAGTTGATGATGTGTATTGGATATCCCATTTCAATCATTGAGACCCATAATTGCTCGTGTGATATGTTGTCAAAAGTCTTTGTGAAGTTGACAAAGCGCATGTATAATGGTTGTTGATGTTCATTCATTTTCTGCATTAATATTCTTAGATTTGTGATCTGATCGCGTGTTCCACTTCCTCGACTTAATCCTGCTTGTTCATCTGTTATTTCGGACTCCGTTTTTGTTCTTATCCTTTCTAGTATGATTTTGAGCATAATTTTGCTAGCATGAGCGACCAATGCTATGGTCCTGTAGTTTTTACATTGTATTAGATCCCCTTTCTTTGGTATTGGGATGAAGATTGAGTTAATCCAATCCTCTGGCCACTCTCCTGTTTCCCATATCTCAGTGCATATGCGATGTATTTTATCTAATGTCATTTCCCCTGCAATTTTGAACAATTCTGCCGGGACGTCATCTGGTCTTATGCTTTTTCCATTCGCCACCTCCTTAATTGCCTTATATACCTCTGATCTTAGTGGCGCCGGTTCCCTGATATATGTCCTTCTTGTCTCTCTTGTTTTTTCTTTGTCCTCATCTTCTTTATCCATGTATAATTCCACACAATATTCTCTCCATCGTTTTGCAATCTTTTCTTTATCTGTAATATTGTCTCCTTTCGATTTAATGCAAAAGAATTTCGGTTTGAATTTTCCTGTGAGTGTCTTAACTGTTTGGTATACCTCTTTCATGTTCCCCTTCTTATTTGACTCCTCAAGCTTCTCACAAATTCCTTCTATCTGATTTTGTTTGTCCTTTCTCAACTGTTTTCGTACTTTCTTTTTCAGTTCTTTATATTTCTGTTTATCTTTGTTGTTGGCTTCTCTCTTTTCTTTGATCATTTCTAATGTTTCATCCGATATCCATGGTTTCTGTGCTTGTTTCTGCTTATATCCTATCACAGTTCTTGCTGATTCCAGCAATGTCGTTTTGACTTCTCTCCATTGCTCCTCTGCTGTTCTTTCTTCCTGTGATCCCCATTTTCACTTTGATGTTTCTCTTTGGTGTCTGTTTGATTACCTTATCCAAGTTCTCGTATAATTGCTCTACACTTTCCATTGTGGCCATGGCTGTAGGTGCGTATACCTGAATTATACTTAGTTTCCTTGGTTTTGCATTGATTTCCACCGCCATAATTCGATCAGAGCACCTCTGATTGGGTCATAATTAGAGAGGCACTATAGAAATTGGAATTACAATACGGTATGTGAACAGTGAACTGCATAAATCATTCATCAAGGTGGGAACTGGGATGTGTCCCGGAATGAATTTGATCAGAATTGTCTACTGTAGCAATTTGTCATTAATCATAGCGTGAACTGGGAAATGTCCCGGAATAGGTTTCTTCAGAGTTGGCAACTTGAGGTACATTACAAGCACGATAGTCATTGAAGCCATTTTATGTAATCCGATTAATGTGTTGACGTTTGTTGTCATTATATGCTTTAGATAATTGTTCTGGACAAAGTGAATGATCTGTTTAGACGTAATAAATTTGGCGACTGTGGTAATGGCTTTGGCGTAGCAATAAAAGAGGTATGTCCTATTTGGAATATGATCATCATGCATTGGTTTATTCAGTCATCATAACCTTAAAGCATGGCAGCTTCTCCTTGTTTGGTTATGGTAATTGTGTGCAATCTCTGTAGATTATATTACGGCTTCTATTGAAGCGCTTTGACTCTTGGGTTTTTCCGGTTGTTGGTGAATTTATTGCCCAGTTCTGCATATTATATGCGCTCTGTAATATCATTTAACTGTACACTTTTAGGACTTTTTGTTTAATTTAAGCATAGATTTGTCTCATGGTAGTGGATTATTTTCTTTCCCACCATTGTCGTGTTTATGACGTTCATGACTTTCTAACTAATTATGAACAGTAGTTAGTTTAACGTGGATCAATCCTAATATGATGCAAGGTTAGAAGTCATAATAGAAGTCATTAGATTAGATACGGAGTCGAAGTTAACCGTCAACAGCCATGCAAGGCGTCCATTACATTATGCATTTCCATTTAGCAAACACAGCCACATAGCGAAAGAAGGACTAGTCAACCTTACGGGGATACGGGTGTCAAACTCTGTTTGTCAGCTCTATGCCCCAGTGTGGTCACCATTAGTCTATGGCCCCTTCCGTAGACTATTAATCTGCTGCCACTTTCAGATACTAATTTCAGTCTTATTTTCTAATTATTAATTGTTTTCTCTTCTGATGTCTTGCATATGCAGATAAAGGTTCATCCAAGGCCTTCTGTATCACGAAGTCATTATAACAGTGAAACAACATGGAATTCATCCGAAGAGTTGCTACGGGTAGGCACGACATGTCCTAACGGGTGTTATAGAAGTGACTTTGCAATACAATGCTACCTTGTGTTGCTTATAAATGAAAATCATCATCACAAATAACAATACAAATTACATTTGTTTGTGCCTTCCTTCCTAAACTTGAAATCACATTCACAGTCATATCGATGGCTCATTGCGAATTCAGACATGTGTTAACACATTCACCACGGGACCATTTATTACGAGGGCACAACACCATATAAGAAATTATCGGCGTTTTGAAGAAATTGCGTAAAGCGCTAATTATTGACAAGATGTAAATACTTTGAAAACTTGTTTGACAGTCCAACTCTACTCTATGTTACTCTGCATGTGAATGGTAATCCTCAAAACATGGAACTCTCTTTCCACTGTCCGCATTTGTAGTAAACGATGCATCTCCTAGTTGGTGTCTGCTTGTGTGTAGGATGTCCATATAGTGTTTTCCTGACAGTTGTGACAGGTCAGATGATTTGTGGTGAAGTAACGCTCTCTGGGCTGAAACCTAGTCGATCTTGAGGGTTGATGAGAGATTGAATGACTTCAGAACGGAACCAGATCTGGCAACAGTGCCCACCACATTTGCGATACAGCAAGAACGCATTTGCTCATAGCCATGTCCCGGACTTGTAGAACGACTTCCTGTACCATTTGAGTGTTTTGCTTAGTCAAGAGTAGTATGAAAACAGCTGATCAAGATGATCCACACCACACATGCAATTATTGTGATCAAAGACAGTCAGTTGGTTGGACTTGTTCACCGTCAAATTTATGATTTCCTCCGAATACATCAAAGAAATCTCTAGGATTTGACTCGGCAGTTAGGTTGGTAGAACTATCCATGCTGGTATCTAAAATCCATTGGAAACATAACTACTCTGGATTTGCTACCAAACACGAGTGGCTGATGCAGTTGCCAAAGCAGCATTTAACTCATCAGGCTGGGATTCGTTGTCTGAGCCATGATACATGTACATCCAGGCCTTTCGGGGATCATAGGCCTCGGTTGCTTGACTTTCTGTGTCACTTACTGGTTCAATGTTGTGTAATTCCTTATCACTATCACGATCACTTTCCTTTTCAAAATAATCGTCTGCTAAATCAATTTCTTTCAGAAACTGTGTATCTTTTTCTCAACGCCATGGATAGCATGCGATTAGAACAGAGCAAGGCAGAGCATATATTATTTGCAGTGTACACTAAACTCATCATTATACACCAGATGGCAGCACACACCATAGTAGTAACCGAGACGCTGCAGAGTTTTTTGCCTGTACGCTGATTAGGCCATTATATAGATATTTAGTGTATACTTTATGACAAATATATTCGGCATATGCACCCAGGAACTCTAAAACAATGACGAATATATTCGGCATACACGTTCAAAGTGTTAAACAATTGTCTTGAGTCATTTTCGAATATCCACCCAAGCTTTCATGCAAGCTCAGTCTGTTTGCAAAGCCTTGTTGACTGGGTCACTAAGTAACTGCAATCACGAATTGTGGAATGTCATTTTCATCTGTCTGCATTTTGTCACTTTCCATCTCAGATCATCTCAGAATCTGTGAAAAGACCTTCATCTGAAGCACTCGTTGGTTAACTATCAAAACGACTTCATTTGGTCTTGTGGAAAAGAGTGCAATATCCAAAAAAGTAACCTGGTGGTTGAATGAGAATCAAGTTTGTAAGGCATGCCATAGTATCTGATGACATGTGTTAAGGCGGTAAGGCAAGACTTCACTTCGTGCAAGACAAGGCCAAACCAAGTGCTAAACTTTATGTTAAAAGTCTATTATTCAGGCTCGTTGAAGACTGCAGGTCGGTAGAAGCTGGTGAACCTGCTCACATGGAAAAGTTGGCTCAAGACTATTGCCACCAACTGCAGTGAATTCATTGTCAATGATGAATGACCACCAAATTCACCTGACCTTAACCTTCTCTATTATCACGTCCTTGGAGCTATGCTTCAACTTTGATGAGCTGAAGACAGTTTTGCAGTTGATATGGGATCAGCTGCCATAGGACTCAATCAACGACACCATGCTGAACTTCACAAAAAGCCTGAGCTTGTGTTAAACTTTTGGGGTGGACACATCAAACATTCTTTGTTTGATGGATTCGTAATAAATGGTGATGTTGTTTCACTATGAAAATTTCAAGTGACTGTCCACCTTGCTGTGTTAATTTGAAATACGTCTAAGAATATTTTGACAGCTGTAAGTGATGCAAAGAAACGTCTCAGTGAAATTTTCAAGAATTCTTCAGAAATATTTCCATTGTAAATCATGAATTTTTTTTTTCAAAATGTCTATTGGTTGCAGAGAAATTGCACTTAGCTTGGAGAGACCTGTCTAAGTGCAAGTCATCAACTGAGCGATACTCATTACAATGCTGGGAAAGTATGTAATGCCTTGCTAAATGAATATAAGTGATTACATTACAAGATGTTGTCTGCTGTTGCAGAGTTTCAGCTCGCGATCTAAAGAGATAAACTACTCAAACTTCTGTCTTGTGCATCTTTTCACGGCCGTACCATTCCAGTCGAGGGTGCTTGGAATCTCAAATCTCGCCGAGGCTAGTGCGTTGCCCTCTGGAGGGCTGTGTTCTGGATGTAAGTTCTTCAGAGCAGCTGTTCATCTACTGATTCTCTACTGATTCCATGTGATTGTACTGTATTTGCATTTTATTTTTGTTATTTCCCGAAATTTGATACCGCCCTTCTTTCAACATCTTTTGCTCAGAAGTGCATACACATGCCTCGATGGCGCAATTGCAGTTGTACTGCAGAGCAATGGTGTGAGAAGGACTCGCTCAAGGTCCCTACACAGTCAGTGACTCCCCGGACGAGGCTTAGAGAGCCTCGTTACTCGAAATAGCCAGTTGATAATCGTCGGTAATTTCAACCTTTACTTGGAAGACGCAATTCTACCTCATTCAACCCGATTTCTGGATCTTTTAACGCAATTTGGGCTTCATCAACATGTCTCTGGATCTACACATCTACAGGGCGGCACTCTCGATCTTGTAATCACTACTGAAGATGTTACGTTACAAGATTTGAAAATATTTCCGCCGACCCTCTCTGATCATTTTCCTATTATTCTCTATCCCCCCTTTTCATCAACAGCCCATCCATGCTCTCAAATATCTGCGTGGATGGAGATCTCTTGGATCGCGGTGCCTTCAGTGAGGCCCTACGTAAGTCGCCTCTATTCTCCTCTACCTCAGAATTCGATGCCAAATCAATATCAGAACTCTACGAACTCTACTCGTCTACAATCAACAGTCTTCTGGATACAATGCTTCCACTTCATGGAGTGAAGACTCACATTCGACCGCTTGCCGTCTGGTTCCACCGGGATTGCCATCAAATGCGTCGACGAACCCGCTGCCTTGAACGACGATTTTGTCACTCTAGGGATCCAGCCGATCACCTCGTCTGGATCAACCAACTGCGCTCCCTTCACCGTCTCTATCATCAGAAAGAGGCAGCGCATTGGGAGGATTTGGTTAACCAGAACTCAAAGAACCCTAAACGCCTCTGGTCCGCCATCTCCGGAGTATTGGGATGACCATCCTCTTTATCCGTGAATCCTTCCTTCTCAGCGAACGACTTTCTACAGATGCTCACAACTAAACTGGATGATCTACGAAATTCCTCGGCTGGCTCACCACCTCCTTCATTCAGTTCTACCGAATTGGTCTTCAAGGACTTCCGACCTATCATTGAATCAGAACTACGTCATGTCATTACTAGTTCTAATCTAAAATCATGTGAATTTGACACCCTCCCTCCGTTTGTTATTGTAGATGTACTAGATGACATTGTCCCCTTCCTGCTGTACATGTTTAATAGGGCTCTCTCTGAAGGTATCCTTCCAGCATCCCAGAAGCGGGCTATTGTCTTTCCCACTCTTTAGAAGCCAAACCTGGATCCTAGCTTGTGCCAAAACTATCGACCTATCGCAAATCTTTCTTTTCTCTCAAAGACTTTAGAGCGACTTGTTTCTCTACAGCTCCTTCCTTACCTTGAGTAATCTGGTCTTCTACCTCCTAGACAATCAGGTTTTAGAGCCAACCACTCAACTGAAACTGCTCTTCTTTCTCTTCTATCCGACATCTAGTCAGCAATGGATAAGTCCCATGTCACTCTCTTGGCACTTTTTGATGCATCTTCAGCATTCGATATGGTAGACCATGATATACTTATGCATCGCCTTGAAACATCCTTTGGTCTTAGTAGTCTCCATCTTCTTTGGTTTCGCTCTTATCTTACTGATCGTACCCAAATGATCATCCTAGGTGACTCCCGCAGTTCTTGGGTACCTGTTCAATTTGGCGTACCTCAAGGATCCGTACTGGGTTCACTTCTATATATCATGTTTACAGCTGACATTCCTCGCCTTTTTGAAAAGCACTCGACGTCAGGTCACCTTTACGCTGATGATGTTCAGGCCTTCGTGCATGGCTCTACTTCCAACCAACTTGCTCTTTGCCAGTCTATTGAATCACTCTCTGCTGACCTCAACTGTTGGATGTCCTCGACCCGTCTCTCACTCAATTCTTCCAAGACTCAATTGATCTGGTTGGGCACCCACCAGCAGCTGCTTAAACTTGATTACGCTTTACTTGCCAAGCGGTTCCCTCAGTTTAGTTTCTCTACAAATTTCCGCAATCTGGGCGTCACTCTGGACAGTACTCTATCCTTCTCTGCACATATCTCTAATCTCTCTCGGTCCAGCTTCTATCATTTGCGGCGACTACGCGCCATCCGACGATCTGTATCTTCGGCCATTTTTTCGACCATGGTTCGCGCCTTCATCTGCTCCCGCATTGACTATTGTAACTCATTACTCATCGGCCTACCAAACTCCGCCTCACTCTGCTCCAGTCTGTACTGAATGCAGCTGCTCGTTTGATCGCCCGTCTTCCATGTTTCTCACATATTTCTACTTTCATGACTCAACATCTTCATTGGCTTCCCTTGACTGATAGGATTCATTTCAAAGTTCTCTTAATTACATTCAAAGCATTGTTGGGTCAAGCTCCACTCTATCTATGTGAGCTTATCAGGAAACCTATATCAGCTACCACCGGACGTCCTCTCCGTTCTTTAGACCGTCACGATCTTCTAGTACCGCAGTCTAGAACTGCCACAGCTCAGCATCGTGCCTATGCCTCTGCTGGCCCTTTGCTATGGAACAGCCTTCCTGCTGTGACTCGTGCTGCAATCTTATCTAGTAGCACAACTGTTTGTGCTCGTTCTCTCAAGACTTTTCTTTTCTCTAGGGGTTTTTCGCACTGGGAGCGCCTCTGATTAGGTTGTACTGTTAGAGGGGCTTTATAAATCCGTAAATAGAATAGAGGTTCGAACCCATGCACTCAGCACACACTGAACGTTACGGGCTGACCGCTCTAATCGATCTGCCACTGTGCCACACCATATATATGTATGTACTCTGTGAATGCTTGTATGTATGTATGCTTATGTGTTTTTGTGCCTGTGTCTAAATCAGTATGAAAGTTTTTCCTTTTATTCGTGTGGTGCATCTTTTGACTGTTATCATGATAATTGCCTGTCATATTATGTGAATGCAACATTTTGCTGTTTAGAGCGTTAGACTTAGAGCATTCATACAGGCAAATGCAGTGAAACCTATGTGCGATTGTGCATGTGTATAGATGTGTAGTTGTGTGTGTGTGTGTGTGAGAATGCCAGTTGGCATTTCATTGGTGGCTTATGTCAGAGATTTTAATATTGAACTGGCTCACATGAACCTCAAAGGGTATGGCACCCATTCAAATGGGCTGCAGTGGGTAAAGATCTCACCCGATCAGTTCATTGAAAAATGTGGTCATATACGATTTGCATTTATCAAAGGCATCAATTGCTTCTAAAACAAACTACTGTTATTATTCATTCATTCATTCTGTGGAATTATATGGAGCCCCTCAGGAGCGCTCCCAGCCACAGCAAAAGAAAAAAGACTTGAGTGATTTATAAAACCTGGTTTGATAGATCAAAGGTGATGAGTGCAGCTCCTATAGGAGACCATTCCAGATGAATAGGAATGCAACCGAGAAAGCTCAGCCATACCAGCAATACGACCTGTTGGACAACTGGCGACCAAAGCAACACTTCGCACATGCAGACAGAGACAGAGGCGAATTTGTGAATTCATCCAATGAATTGTGCACAGAATCGGATCTAGTCGCCCCAGAACCCCATGGACAACGGTGGTCAATTCAACTGCAAACAAAAGCATGCACTTGATCATCACGAGAAAGAGAGTGAGAAATGATTGAAGAGGCTGATAATAACAGCTTCAAGACACTGAGTTCACATGTTTTGGGAAAGATTCAGTTCCTGGTCTAGGGTACACCCAGGTCAATGACCGTATTTTAAAGCTGTACCAATATCACTTTTTGCCGATTATGCCGATACCGATTATTGCCGATTATTTCATTTCCGATACCGATTATCTGGCCAATTATTTTACCGATTATTTCATTGTGTTTCCCAAGATATCCGGTTCCGAAAGATAAACCTACTGATGCTGCCTATTGTTGTCATACAAGCAAAACACTTGCTCCTTAGGAGACGTATACGTGTTGTTGGAGACTATTCCTAGGCAGGCAATACAGATTAGGCACACCGCCCACCATCGACCTTGCATGGAGGAGGAGAGAAAAGAGATAATATTATCAATGTAACTTAACAAGGCAATAATGCCATTCCCTCCCCAGACAGGCAACTTTTACGACGTGCCACTTTGGCCTAAAATACTGGCCAGCAGAGATGAGATCTCTCTTCCCAGGCACTACGACTCACTCTGCCCAACTGCTTTCCCACATTCTATACTAGCACAATGCCTACTGCATGGGTGGTCTGAAGCCACATGCTATGGGAACGGAACGGAATGCTATTCTTCACAGACCCAATGATGTTACTGTCGTAAAAATTGCTCTTAGAGACTGAAAATCTTTTAAATAAAGAAGACTCTGTGTGTCCCTCTGTCCGGCGATGCATTTTCACAGTTTTACAGCTATAGATTCGAAACCTTCGCCGTTGGTTCGGGAACACCTGGGACACGCAATAAGGATTCCTGAACCCCGCAGCCGCCCTCTTCCTGGTCTCCAGGGCCAAAAACCTACGGCTCACCTCTCACACACCCATAAAAGCAACGTTTCCTTCTTACTTGCCAGGATCGTTTCACCTGCGACATATCGTGCACGTACCAGGTATACAGTATTGTTTTCACTGTCGGTCACGTGGGTATGTACTATAAACATTATTTATTTACATGTATATCTAGATTCTGTGTATGTGTCTGTCTCTCCATTTATGCATTTGGACACTTTTACAGCTATTCACTCAAAACCTTTGTTGTTCGCTCGGGGAACACCTCGAACATTTAGTAGAGGGGCGGCCGCCATCTTCCTCCTCGCCAGGACCAAAAACCTGTCTTTACCCAGACACTGGGTGCCCCAGCTAGTAAGATTTCTCTATAATCGGCGCCGATTATTAGTGCTGCCGTTGTATCAGTACAGCTCTACCATATCTCACCAGAAAAAGCGATGCAAGCTTGAATTAGTCGATGCAATTCGATACTTGAAATCTAATTAAGAGCAAGGAACTGGCATTCAATAGGAGAGAGCAAAGGGGAAATGGAATCCTCAGTAGCATTCCAAATGGATCTTTGCCAAGAATTGATTCCACCCTCTCTGCCCTCAGCTGATTTCGGTGATAGATGATCAAGCATGATCCTAGTGGGGTCATCTGCCCTTGGACGACCAAGGGATTGGAAGCAAGACCGGGCAGAGTGGCGAATGGCAATGTTGGTAGAGGAAAGATGCCAGGGCTTGACCATGACGATATCCATGTTATTGGCTAAACTGATGTAAACACGTGCTTGTTCTTCAGGGAACAACCATTGAGTGATAAGATGAACAGCCTGAAGACGAAAGGTCAGAGGCTGACAAGGAACGGTGGGAAGGGAAGAGGACAATTACCGCAGATGAGCCAGACACCAAAGCCCAACAACGGAATAAGGTCTTATGAATCGGCACCAGTGACATGTTGAGTGATGAATGAGGTCAGCAGTAGGGCTGTCAACGGTTAACCGGTTATCCGATTAACCGACCGTTGATTAGTAACCGGTTGGTGAAATTCACCTGCCGCTAACCGTTGAAATGATATACCCTCTAAATCTTGTTTCAGAATATGTTATTTCTTGTTGTTACTCAAGGGGATATTTTATTTCAGGGAGTTAAACTTTTTAGACCACCCGAAATCTGCATGATACATCGACGGGCGAACGACCGAGCTGAAGACCGTCTAGCACACATTGATACTACTGGGCCACCTATATATTTCTAATTTATAGTACGAGCCAACGACCCAGCCGAAGACCGTCTAGCACAGCACACATTGATAAACTGCACTACTGGGCCATCTAACTAGGCATAATTTATAGTAGTACTAAGTCAGTTTGCAGCAAAGTTGCTGTAGCCAGGCCTGTATATTTTACTTCCCCCCCTAGAAAATCCCTAATAAATTAGTAAACCAACGGTTATCTGGTTAACCGCTCACATGGACGGCGGTTAACCGGTTGGGATTTTAACAGATGTTTGACAGCCCTAGTCAGCAGTGTACACAAACTCATGCACAGGAGGTGTAATAATGTCACAATAGATGTGTCATCACTCTATTGTCCAACTAAGGAAGTTTTACCCAGAGTTGTCATTTGAGACTATGTGTAGGGACCCTGTTCTATGTTACAGTGTATCTGAATGAGTCTTGTGAGGACGTTAGACACAGGTAAAATGAAGAGCTGATTTGAGACAATTCAATGTCTGTGCGAATATAAGGAATTAATTGCTATTTATAGTATTGGAAACATTTTAAGAATTAAAGATGATACGGAGATGATAATTGTGTTGAAAGATTCTGTTGTGAGTGTGATGTTCCTCAATTACATTGATGCTTTTAATTGAGATGATTCCTTTTTGTTTGAGTTTAGCTTCTGGAACCAACACGGGTTGGACTTCGTTTGTGGGTAGTGATAATAATCGTGTTCTGTATCGTCAGGCGTTCCTTGTTGTTGCTCATGGGAAGTACTGTTTATTTGTTTATTATGTAAACTGGAAGTTAGCAAGTAAGTAGTCGAGCATATTAAGGTGTTCATTTCATTAGTTACAGATGAATGATCTGATGCTTGTACATAGTTTTATTTGTAATTGTGGCTGTTATTTTTGGAATTTTTATTGTTTTTAGGCTTCAGTGTCCATTTAGCATTTCATCATTAGAGATTTAAGATCTGCAATCGGCTTCAATCATTTTTTTAAATAATTTGGCTGTAGCTTTGAGTTATATTATTTTTATTATTATTATTATTACTATCATCATCAACACCGGCTCTCGTATTTATACAGCATCATGTTTCTTAGTTACTTCTGATGAACGATTACGTGGTCTTAGTGTCCTCGATCTGTGAAAGGCCTTCGATTCGGTGAGACATGCTCCACTCGCGGCCAAACTGGCAATCCTTAACATACCTGATCATGTCTACAATTAAGTAGTCAGTTTCCTCAAGGGCCGATCACATGTCACCAGATTCAGAGACCACCTATCGAACGTCAGAGAAATCGGAGTGAGCGTGGTGCAGGGCTCAGGATTGGGCCCTACGTTGTTCATTGTGAGTGCGTCTGACCTTCACCCAGTCTACCAAAAAACCAAAATGGCAAAATACGCCGATGATACCTATCTTATCATTGGCGCCTCTCTGCAGAGCACTATTGACAAGGAGATCACAAACGTCACAGCTTGGGCCTCTTTTAATAATCTTAAACTCAACCACTGCAAGACAAGGCAAATGATGATCTATCGTGTCGCGGCTGCGCAAAGTGTGACATCAATGAACATCCATGGTGTCACACTAACAGTCGACATGAAGGCCACCGTCCATGTCAACAATGCACTAGCGACCTGCTCGCGGTCGCTCTTTGCCCTGCGAGGGCTCAGGACCCATGGGCTGCCAACTCAGGTCCTTCACGTTGTATCCAGGGCAACAACGGTTGCGAAGCTCATGTATGGCGCCCCCGCCTGGTGGGGCTACGCGCCAGCAAGCGACCGTACACGAATAGAGAAATTCCTCTGCCAAGTGAAGAGAGCAGACTACTTGCCGAAAGGATCTGAGAATGCCGAGACGATGGTGCGGACAGCCAAAGAAGGTCTCCTGCGATCGTTTGTGACAAGAAGTACACATGTCCTAAGTTCGATATTCCCACCAGTCGCTTAAAGTCGTTATGATCTAAGACCTAGGTCACATAAATTCAGACTGCCTGTTAAAGATGACAAGAACTTCATCCCTCGAGTCCTAAACAGAACTCTTATGCAGAATCTCCCAACGAATTCTCTTTATTATAATAATTTATTATAATAAAACTCGATTGAATCAGAACTAACATATTGTAATGGTTTGCGGTGTGGCATTCCATGTATATCAATAAACGAATATTTATTTTAAAAAAAAATTATTATTGTGTTGGTCCAGAGACTATAGTTTGCTATTCATTGTTTTGCAAACTGATGTAATATTCTAGTTGTTAATGCCATTTAACATCATATAAGATTGCAAAGAGATCTCTTGTCATTAGTTTGCTTTTGAGTGGTGCTATATGTAATTCAATTACAGTTGAGTATTTTGTTTCTGATCTCTGATAAAAATACTTTGAACCCCAGAGTTCTTTTTTAAGACACTTATCTAACGTCCATCAGATTGAATTACAAGGAATACAATGAAGTTTGTGGGTGATTGAATCTGTCAGCTGGCTCCACATGTGTGCAACTGTGCATGGACCTTATGTAGTGAGGTTAGTGTTCGCAGCTTAGCAATATATTCTGTGATTGTAGCTATAAACTACAATTGTCTGAAGGCTACGGGCATCAACGTATTTATGAGCACTGTGTCCTATGGGAGATTGATGTCTGGAGAGTGGATTGTCTTTGTCCAGTTACCAGGGAGACCAGTTGCCAGAGAGACCAGTTGCCAGGGAGACCTGTTGCCAGGGAGACCAGAGAGAGAGGAAGCAGAGCAGTTGCTATGGCAAATGTATTGTGTTGTCATATAGTAACTTCTGTCTTTGTTTCTGTTAAGGAGTGTTTGATTTCTGTTTACAAACAACTTGCAGAATTTGGTAGGTTTCATTTTAACTTGAATCAAACTAATGGAATAATTTTTCATTGTTGCAGATACTAATCTGTTAATGACAATGTGATCTAAATGTAATGTAATGACATGTATGTATATATAATAGTTATTAGTTAGTGTAAAGAAAGGCAAATATAATTAATGCATTTTAATAATTATAATGTGGGACAGATTTACTGTTGTAATTTTATATCATGTAAAACAAATGTTAAATGAGTGCCATTAAGTGTCTCATTAATATTTGATATAATTTTAAGCAAGTATAATTAATTCAGGATGATGTAAGGCATATGTAAATCATATGTAAATCAATGACTAATTAAATGCAATGCAGAGACAATTCTGAAATGTTCTGTATGGTATCTACTAAAAATATCAATATTCTTTGTATCAAGGAACACTGTTTAACTTGAATCTGGTGCATTTTAAATAGAGATGAACGATGTTAGAATTTTTTGCCTAGTCCGAGTACTGAGTATTACAAGTTCAATTTTTTGCCGAGTCTGAGTTTCGAATATTTAAAAAGGTCTCCTTCTTTTCATTTTTGGTTTGGCAGTTTACATGTACACAACTTTAATCTTTTAGTTTTGGCTTAGTTTACACTGGGAAGTAGTAACTAGTAAGTATTAATAATAGTAACAGACTAACAGTATTTGCGTTTTTAGTTAGGTTGATTGACATTTGTAAATAAAAATAACAGTATATGTTTTAGTTAGGTCGGTTGTCATTTTGTAAATTAAAAAATTTGATTTTCACTTTTAAAAGAGAAAATCGGAAAATCGTTGTTTGCCGAGTTCTACTATACTCGAGCCAAGCTGAGTTCTAAGCCCCAGTTTCGGTTCATCCCTGCAAGTGACTGTCCATTTTTCTCAAAATTCTATATGCTGTAATATTGAAATAGGAAATAGAATAGTTAAACTTATGCAAATTTTTTAATCAATGAAATAAATTATTTTCAATTAAAATTTCAGGATTGTGGAAAATCTTTCTCGTGCGATTCCTTCAATTTTTGTATAAAGATCTTCATTGGTGGAAGAGAAATTGCAGTATTTGTGTTTTTGTTAGGTTGATTGTCATTTTGTAAATAAAAAATGCGATTTTCGTTTCAAAACAGAATATTGAAAAGATTAAGACTCGAACCCATTGTTTGTCCGAGTTTGTGCTGCGTACTGTGAAACTCGAGCTGAGTTCCGAGCTGAGTTTCGGTTCATCCCTAATTTTAAGTAACTTGGTATTTGTTCAAACATAAACTGCTGTCTGTGATAAGGTCATGCCTGGGGCAGTGTCCATGAATTTCCGAATACAACGGCCACAGGATGCAATCCATATAAAGATGGACAATTCCTGATGTTTGTGCACTCTGTGACTGGTCGACAGGCCACTAATTGTGTGAGTATGAATATGGAAGT
Source organism: Bimastos eiseni (assembly GCA_959347315.1). NCBI lineage: Eukaryota > Metazoa > Annelida > Clitellata > Crassiclitellata > Lumbricidae > Bimastos > Bimastos eiseni. The sequence continues at coordinate 5,426,260 of OY365813.1, read as the reverse complement.
ACATATGTAATGCAATTAGTACTCTTCTTTAATCCATTTTTTTATTTTTAAGCCAATAGATACAATATTAATTTGTATTATTATTAATTTATTTTGATGTGGAGAAGTTGCCTTAGGACTTGATGAAAGTTTTATGGTCAATTTATCTGAAGTGGTCACTCCTTGCTGTTGCTATTGTTTTTGCTACTGTAATCTTCACAATTGCAATGACATTCCTCATTGTTGTCTTTATAGGGATAAATTTATCTTTGTTATAACTATATTGTAGTCATTGTTTTATATTATCATATTTAATTTTTTGCCCAGGCTGGGAATGTTTTCCATGGGTTAAAAATTCTATGGAATTTAAAAGCTTCATGAATGGCTGAAACTGCTCAAGCTTTTTTATGCTATATAACTTTGCAAGTTTTTTTTTTAGCTATTTAGTAAATCATTTAACGATCCTTTGAGATTTTAAGAAAAGCTAAAAAAGCTAAAAGCTGTTTTGTTCTGAGAATTTAAAAATGTAGTTGCTGTTGCTGTTTTAGCAATTTTCGCCATGTAGCAATCAGGCAATACGCAATGTTTTGATACACAAAGCCAAGGTTTGCTTTGTTGAAACAGGTAATTAAAAATTTATGCTAGTAGCTTCAGGAATCTTCCTGTATGTTCTGTTTGAATTTGAAAATCCAACCAAACTTATTGACCATCAATATTGATGTTTACAGCATTTATTTCCGCAGTGGTGGAAATGTAGACTTGTATTCCATGCGCAGAAGTAATTACAGCAATAGTTTTACTGTCAGTATGAATGTTTACAACAGCAGTTATTTTTTTTAATAGAAATGTTAGTGGCATCAGGTTTATGGTCCACTGAATGATGATGGTATCAGGTTTTTTGTCATGAATGATGGTGGTATCAGGTTTTTTGTCATGAATGATGGTGGTATCAGGTTTTTTGTCATGAATGATGATGGTATCAGGTTTTTTGTCATGAATGCTATTTGCAATAAGTTTTTTGTCTTGAATGATGGTGGTATCAGGTTTTTTTTCATGAATGCAATTTGCATCAAGTTTTTTTATGGATCCTTGTGGCATCAGGTTTTGGTCAAGTGAATGATAGTGGCTAAGGATGAACTGAAGAAAGAAGATCTGGCAAAACTGATGAGAAGGCTGAAGAGAGAAAGTGAGAAGGCAGGCCTATACTTCAACAGAAAGAAGACAAACAGCTGATTCGTACAGTTGTCAATCAATCAATCAATATATTTTATTGTAACCAACCAGATTAACAGCAGTAACATAGTTCGTTCAAGGTTCCGATGACATTGGTAACAATTGGGGGGCCCTGAAAGGATCTAGATCCCGCTAGATAGGGTCACCTATAAAGTACATACTAATTATACAATAAAGACAGTCGATTAACATATCAAAATATGGTGAACAATTTCAGTTAATCATATGCTTAATCCAGTTACGATGTGCTTGATTAGTATTTTATCTTAACTAACAACATGAGAATAATACTAACATAATAGGTTTATGTTTTGACCGAGCATAATACTAACATAATGACATAGGTTCATTAAATACTAACAGTGCAAGCTATTTATATCCATTCACCATGTGGGCACGCAGCCTCGTTTTTGAATTCATGTAGACTATAAGATTGCTTAACTTGTAAAGGAATCTTGTTCCATATAAGGGTCATAGCAGATCTGATTGTAAAATTACGAATATTTGAATGAGCGGGAACCGGGCGATATGCCTTTGCATTTCTGATATATGTCCGTATTAATTTGGAAGAAATCCCGATAGACTTTTGGAAGCAGGCCATGCTCCTAGCAAAAGAAGAATTTCCCAATTTGAAATATCCTTACATGTTCAATTTTTAATAATCCCAAAGTTAAGTAGATTTGTCTGGTTGTTGAGCAAATAGGGACACTTACAACAATTCGAATGGCACGTTTCTGTAAAATTAACAATTTATGTAGTCACGATTCATAAGTTGATGCCCATATCATGTTGCAATATGTGACGGCTCAGTACGAAATCAGTCACGTATTTCCAAATTTTAAAAATGGGTTTTTGATGCAACATTATAGACCTTCTTATTAGCTTTCCAGAACTGCTTCTGTTTCTCCTATATCTTATACCTGATAAAAGTTATGTCAATTTAAAATTGTACTTTGTTTGCATTCTCTTCTGAGAAAATCACTCCCAAAGTTCTTGTAACTATTTGATCATTTTCCGTAGCATGGTATTTCTTTGCATATGACCTCTTACTCAAGCTATGATTGGCTTAAATTAAAAGCTAGTCCATTTCGAATACACAAGACGGTTAGAAGAGATGTTAAGCTTGCAGGCGATATCATTATTGTAGGGTTGCAAGCATGGGAACATGATGCAACAGACCTAGAAAATCATCATAAATTTTTTTTTAAATGCAGAAATTCTAATTTTAAATTAGCGTAGGTTCCAACAAATATTCATTAAACATGTTTAGTATTATTTTATAGTAAAAGCAATTGGCAATAATGTTTATTAATAATTTGTTTAATCATTAGTGTAAAACTATCAAAAGTGATGAAAAATGGATTTTTTCACTAAAAGGCCAAAATGAGGCATTTCATAAAATGCGACTTCCGACTGGATTTGTGAAAAATTAGCACATATGTCAGATAAGGATATACAAGTGAGTAATATAATTTTATTCAGATGGAGGTGGGCAATAGATAGGTTTGTACGTGCTAAGATACCAATGTTCTTAGCAATTTTTGTGGAGATACTTTTGATGTGCTCTTTCCACGTCATGTGTTGATGCACACGAACTCCCGGAAACCTGGTTGATACTAATTGGGAGATGGGGACGCCTTTTATGAGTAGCAACGGACTTTCTGTGGCACCCATTTTCCTGTGGGATTTGAATATAATAAAGTTGGTTTTGTTCCAGTTGATTGAGTGTTAGTTTGTTTGCACAAAACCAATCCACTATAGTTGACAATTCAGTATTAACGGTCTGAATCTGGGTCTGAAGGCACTTATGAGAACAGAATACGTTTGCATCGTCAGCAAATAAAATAAAGTACATGCATGTGGAGACGTTGGGAAGATCGTTAATGTAAATGAGAAATAACAATGGACTGAGGTTCGATTCCTAAGGAACCCCAAACCCTATTAGATGTATATCAGAAAGTACACCGTTGCATCTAACGCATTGTAAATGGTTTTCAAAGTAGCTGATAAACCAGCTGAGTTGCATTCCACTTATGCCATAGCGTTCTAGTTTACTAAGGAGTATATTATGGTCTAAGGTATTGAAGGCCTTGGCTAATTCGAAGAATATACCCACTAAGTACTTGTTCTCAATTGCATTGGAAATGTTATCTTTCATTCTCGGAAGAGCCATGTACGGCCTGGTTGGAACCCGTGTTGAGAGTGAAATATAATGTTTGATTTATTGACGAAATTAAAAACGCGATTGTACATTAATTTTGAGTAGAATGCGAGCACGGAAATCGGTCTATAGTTTGTTATGCTATTCCTTTCTCCTTTTTGTTTATTGGAACAACTTTTGCTATTTTCAAGGCCTGTGGGACTATGCCATTATTGAGCAAACAGTTAATGAGTTCTGCTAATGGTTGTGCAACATATGATAAATTAGAGGTAGCAATGCATGGATCAATGTCGTCCACTCCTTTGGTATGAGTTGATAGACATGAGGAAATTTCTGTGGTAACTAGCTTCACGTTCCTGGGATCAGTCTTAGAAAAAGAGGGAAAGTGTGATTCGGAAATAAAAAGAAGAGTGGTGATAGGGAAAGCTGCAATGAATGGATTGTAAACGATATGGAAGGACAGACATGTGAGCGTAGACACAATAAAAGGCTTGCGAGGGCAATGATCTTCCCTACAGTACTATACGTGTATGGCTACGAGACGTGGACAATGACAAAGAATATAGAGAAAAGATCAACGCATGCAAAATGTAGATATGGAGGAAGATGCAGAGAATATCATGGACGTAGAAAAAGACAAATCAAGGTGTGCGCAGAGAGATTGAAGTTGAGAATGTTGAGACATTACAACAAACGGCTTTTAGAAGGAAGCTTTGGACATGTTATGTGATCAGATGGGCTGAAAGGAAATGATGCTGGCGTGTGGAGAAGGAAGGAAGAAAAGCGGGTGCCCAGGGAAAATTTGATAAACGAGATACATGAAAAAACCGGAATGAACCTGGAGGATCTAAGGGATGCGCGACTTTGGAAAGAAAGAAATGGAGAAGGTCGTTAGAGTTCATCGAACTGACACTAACTATCTAACTATATTCATATCCTCCACAAAGACTTTTGATCCACTCGACGGATTGTTCACAAATTTTCCACGAAGACTCTTTTACCACCTCGTAGCAAATATAGGGGGGTTCGCGATCACAAAGCCTTGCCCATTCCCCTAAAGTGACGAATCGAGCTAAATTAAACTCTTGCCAATTTTTAACACCGTTTAGGAACCGTAGACTAATTAGTATGCGTAACGTAGCAGTATTTTGAAATAGCTGGTATTTCATTGGCTAAGGGAATAGACAATTCTATGAGTTGCCGACTGTCATAAATTGCCCACTAGCATGGGGAAGCAATGTTCAACACATTTCAGAATTGTAAGGCTACCTTACATTATTTCGACCCGGGCAACGCCGGGTGATTCAGCTAGTAGCTTTATATCAAAGAGAATTCATAATATGTCATTGTCATCAATATTTTTTGTGCTATTAATAGTGTAATCTGGGCCTGAACCAATAATTGTCTGCATTATCAAGCATTGGAACTACAACAGAATGCAGGCCTTTGTTTAGTTTTGGACAGGGTTCACCTAAAAAGAATTAAGATCAAAAGTTTCCATGTTCAAAATAGGTTGGGAAGTACTGCTCTAAATTTTTCAATCTTTTTGCAGGTGTTTCGTTTTGTGGTAACTATGCTTTGGAGGGCAAGGAACAGTGTGATGAGGGACCTACCGGGCATAACTGCTGTAATAGTCAATGTGAACTGAAGGCTTTTAAAAACTGCAGGTAGGCTGCTTTTGAATTTCATTCTTCCAATTGTGCAAGCGATTGATATAAACTGTCATGTTTCATTTTTTTACCTTTCCTTTTTGTTGTTTTTATGTCATTTTGCATAACAATGGCCAACTGTTTGAAATTTGTGAACCATTTGTTTTGTGAAACACTTCTCTCTGCCTTATTCACAACTCCATAAGAGGATTGATCTAGTAGGCCGAATATCTTAATAAAAAGTTGCATTTGGCAGACTAGTGAGTATAGAATTGCGATAATTCAATTACGGGTAAGGTAAATGTTGTCAAAATTATAATGTATTATAACAATAATTCATTCATTACAAAGATTTATATAGCACCCCTTCAAGGCTAGTGCTCAGGAGCGCTCCCGGCACGGCTAAACAGAAAAGTTTTAAGGCGAGTATAAAAGGAGTCTGAGTGGACCCTTGGTGACAATCGCACTGCCAATAGGTATGTATACGTATGTATGTATGTAAGTGGACATTTATATGGCGCCCTACAAGTAACTCACGATGGCGCTTACCGAAGTTACGTAACAGTTCTGAAATAAATGCGTCTTCAGGTGTAATATATAATGATAATTATAATGTATAATAGCAATAACAACGATAATAATAATGTATGATAATGATAATAATGCCTGAGATTTTGAAAGTTTTTAGGAGATTTTGGTTCTGTTGTAGTGACTTACATCAATCCTGTTGTGAGAATTGCAACATTGTTAATGCAAGCGTACCCTGCAGAAATCCAATTGTGGCCTCTTGCTCGTTATTGCCTTATTGCAAATATCCTTTCAATTCTATATAGCTTGAGCATCATTGTACTGTGACTAGATTTTTCTTAGAACTATCAAACAATCACGTATATTGGTATCAAATGGGAAACAAACGGAACATAAGGTTCCGCTGCCAGGATTGTGTGGTTACACTAATCATTGATAAATTATAATAATTATTAGTTGGCACATGCTGCAAATTGATTGAAAAAATCTTTTGCTATGGTGTTCACAATAATTATTCATCGTTTAGTCTCTTCAATAGTATATTTGTTCATAAAATGATGAAAGCATATGACACACAGCAAAATAAACAGTTGTTCATGCACATGACCATCATTTTTACAACTTTAAACCAGTGCAATAATTCAATGAACAGGTCTTTAATTTGTTCTTGAATTGATACATTGTAGGCAGACTTGTAGGTTCATTAGGCAGGGAGTTCCAGAGCAGTGATCCACATATTGAAACTATATTCTAGTAGAGCTCACAGGTCATCTTTCTCCAACTCCTACCTCCACTCCATCCCTCTCCATTCCCAATTAGTACCTAGAACTCGCAGTTTATCACAGAGCTTTATATACAAGTATTTGCTGGTTTGTTGTTCGATTCTAACTACTTTTATTATCTACTGTCAGTGTGTCACTCATGTCTGCATTTTTTCCAGATTGTTTTCTTCCTTAATAGCGAATAATACAATTCAAATTCAGCATCTATGACTTTTCAATGTTTGATGTTATATAAATTGATTTTGTAAAATATTATGAAGTCAACCTTTTCCTGCCTGTTTTTGTCTTAATATGGTTACTTTGAGTTAACTCAAAGTCATTGACTTACATGTAGTAGCTCAAGAGTTTGGTTGACTAATTTGAATCTATTATGAGACTTAACAGCAGCTAACTGGTCAGTCGCCCTTCTGTCCAGACCCAGCTGCACAGCCAGATGGTGAGCCCTGCGAGAAACAGTAAGTTGTTTTGTTTCTTTTCTTGTTTTATCGCTATTTATTTCTGAATATACACTGTGTCCCAATTGAACTGATACCCTTTTTGTTTTGTGAAAAATCCGTCTATTCTAAATGTTATTCAATAGCATTTCACAGACTGAAATAAGGATAAATTACCAGGGTCTTCTGAAAATTTAATCAAATTCTATGAACAGGGTCCAAAGTTATGCACATTGAATTGTCACCTTGTGCTGTTATTTCTTGGAAATCTAGCAACCGCCATGACCAATCCTCTCCATTTTTTTCTTTCCGAAGTTGCATCCCTTAATTCCTCCAGGCTCATTTCAGTTTTTTCATGTATCACATCCATCCATTTTTTCCTTGGGCGCCCTCTTTTCTTCCTTCCTCCTCCACATGCCAGCATCTTTTCCATTCCATTTGATCGCATAACATGTCCGAGAAACCCCAGCTTCCTTCTCAACGCTGTTTGTTGTAATGTCTCATTCTCCACTCCAATCTTCCTGCGCATCTCTTCGTTTGTCTTCTTCTCTGTCCATGATATTCTCTACATCTTCCTCCATATCCACATTTCACATGCATTGATCTTCTTCTTCATGTTCTTTGTCATTGTCCATGTCTCACAGCCATATAGTACTGTAGGGAAGATCATTGCTCTCACTAATCTTTTTTTTGTGTCTATGCTCACATGTTTGTCTTTTCCTTATCTTTTCCAGTCCGATCATTGCAGTTTTCCCTATCGTCACCCTTCACTTTATTTCTGAGTCACATTTTCCTTCATTTTCTATTAATGATCCCAGGAACGTGAAGTTTGCTACCACCTCTATATCCTCTCCGTCTATCTCGAAACTGTCCTAATCAGCTGTTGTCATTATCTTTGTCTTCTTTAAGTTGAAGTATATGCCTGCCTTCTCATTTTCTCTCCTCTGTCTTCTTATCAGATTTTCCAGATCTGCTTTCTTCCCTGCCAGTAGTGTTGTGTCATCCGCATATCTTCGATTATTCAATGTCCTTCCTGCTATCTTTACTCCTTCAGTTGCCTCTTCCATTTCTACCCTCCACATTATCCTTTCTGCATACAGGTTGAAAAGAAATGGAGACAGAATGCACCCTTGCCTCACCCCTTTCTTGATTTTTAATTTGTCTGTGTCTCCAAATTCTGTTCTTATCACTGCCTCCTGGTCTTTGTACAATCCGTTTAGTAGTTATATCAGGTGTTTTGGTATTCCCAATTCTATTAGAGTTTTCCACATTCAAATGTGGACAAATAGAATTCGAACTATCCAACATGTAAAAATTCATAATTTAGTTAACTTTACAATTCCACAACGACTTGAAGACAGCAACATTTAAAATTGATCTGAGACAAATGTTCTACTTCAAAGCTGATGTTCAAAATGTCTGCCATTAGCTCGAATATATGCTCTAAGGTGATCGCGACATTCATTGATTGCACAATCAACAATTTCTTGATCAAAGCGACTCCATTCCTCCACAACTCGCTGTTTTAGATGGTCAACGTCGCGTATGCGGGTTTGATAAGCACGTTCCTGAAGGACACTCCATATCTTGTAGTCAAGCGGATTGAGATCAGGGCTATTGGGAGGCCAAAGAGTGGGTGAAATAAAATCTAGAGTTTCTCTTGAAAGCAGATCCACAGCTTCTCTGGCTCGGTGAGCTGGAGCACTGTTCTGCTGGAATATGAAAAATTCACTGCCCAACAATTCTTTAATGGCAGGCAATAAGTGCTCACTGAGTACAACATCACGATAATATGCACCATTAATTTTTACCCCTGGATTTAGAGAAATCTGAATGAATACAAAGCAATCGATTGGTAGCTACTTACTTTTTCTCGTTTGAACTCCAACCTACACCCTATCATTTTGCAAATTTACCGGTGGTAAACAGCTTTTCATCCGTGAACCACTTGAATTGAACCAACCTCTGAGGGTATTTTCGTAGAAGTTGTTTGGTACGTACCAGATGGGCAATCTTATTCGAATCGGTTAGGTCTTGGACTTGTTTCTTTTTTAAACATTTCAGCTGCAGAGCTTTGTGAATAATTCGATGCACTGAAGTTCGCAAAATACCAGTTTCTTGCGATACTTGTCGAATTGTTTTGTGGCTGCCAGGTCGGTCTTCGTGGCTCAGTACAAGTGTTTCAACAGAATACATTTTTCACAGTACGAGCTGTGTGTTGTCTACCACCGACATACCGTTTTTCTGGTGATCCGGTAGCATCGATTTTTGCAATCAATCGATTCAAGGCTGCAATAGACCAGTTTCTGTTAGGAAATTCCTTCAATAACGTTTTTGCAATGTAATGTTTTTCTTGTCTTAAAATTTTAATCAAACTCAAGTCATCTTTACTGAAACCCATCTTGTTTTATCATCGTCTGCTGAAATGGAGATGACGTTTTTGTGATGGCATTCATTTTAATAAGTAAGGCATGCAGTTTGCTAAAAAAAATATTATTTTATCAAAAAAATTATTTATCAAAAAACTTATTTTTAGCTATTTGCGGGTGTGATGTTTGCCGAGGCGAATACTTCCGAATAGTCCAATATTCGACCGAGGCGATTTCCGGTTATGCCCTAATTGTAGGCAACACAAACATAATATATTAACATTTAAAAAAAAGAGAAACTTGCTGAATTGAGCACTGATCGAACTTTAAAACTTAAACTTGCGGACATATTCTTCGATGCGTTCTGGATAATGCCAGAAAAGGAACATCCAAATATTTCAAAAGAGGGCTTTGCATATTCTTTTGCAGTTCTCCAATCCTACGTGCGTGAGCTCGGATTTTCAACTCTTACAAATATTTAATACAAAATGACAAATAGTTGAAGAAGGTATCAGAATTTTATTGTGAATGTTGCATTTCAATCTGTTCAAGTTAAGCTATTAAAATAAAAATAGTTGTCTAATCCACTCAAATTTATTTTGAACATCACACAAAACTCTAAATGAAGCAGCCTCCTTTTTCAAATGGAAAAATGCATAAATTTTCTTAAAGGCAAGATTTCAAAAGCAACAGCCATAAACTTGTTCAATATTAAATATAACAAATTAGTTTTAGTTCAATGGTGTGTCGTCTGAATTTCCAGATATCTAAAATGTGCTTTGGTGTCAAAAAGGTTGAGAACCACTGCTTTAGGATCATGCCAATGGCATATCATCTACATACTGAGCTGTTTTGCAGGACCATATAGAAGGATGAGAAATCTTGGGACATTCTTATTTATGCCCAGGTATTAAGGATTTCTTCCCTTGCTCCTTCAGGATCCAAGGCACGGTTTCCATATAATTTACACCCAAGATCCCATGACTTTAAATTACCCACTAAAGACGGTGAGAATTTCATCCCAAGAGTTCTATATTCGAAATAGTCTTCATGTCCACTGCACATTACTACCTTCCATTGTATCAATGCCTAAGTCAAATTCTATTGCTTGTAGAACCTTTGTCATCGGTATGCTTTATACTTCAATTTATTTGTCCATTTGATAAACTTTGTACATCAAAGTTGTGGTTAGCAATTGAGTTTTGAATAAAGGATATTGTCACCCATCACCCACACTTCTCTCCTCTGTGTAACCTGACACCAAATCTTCTATTATGCTGTCTAACTGTGTATAAACAAATGCACTGATGAATGCTGTTTTCCAATTTTCTTCTTCAACCAAAATGTTCAGTTCAAGTTCTTCATAAAATGACGATTATAATCAAGCAACAACTAAAACTTCTAAATCATAAAACATATATTAACTTGCTACTGTCTTAAAACACAATTCACCACTTTACAAATGAAACTTCTCGCACTCCTTAACGCATCCTGTAATGTTTGACCGTGTATGGGCTAGGAGCGCTTCTGAGTAGAAGGCCTTGAATGGACGCTATATAAAACTGCTGTAATAATAATAATAATCTGTGTAACCCTCTCTCTGTCTAACCTACTCATTATATATTCAAAAACAACACGTTCAGCGTACTTAAAAGTCCTGATATTTATTTATATATTTATTTATATATATTTAGTCACATGAATACTACAGCATGGCTCATACACTGCTAACTATAATCGCTTCACAAATATATTTAATTGCATATGGCTTTTTCCAGCCTATGGGTGCTCATCCGACACCAGGCGACAGTTAACCTGTAAAAGTTTTAAAATGACGATGATCATCAGCTTAGGAGTAGTGACAAGAGTGTTGTTTGGCTTGAAACTGATCTATGCATTTGTTAGTTATCTGTTGGATTTATCACTCGTTGTTTTGTGACTGCGTGTGACAGAGGCGTATGTGTTAACAAAACATGCATCTCCATCTGTGAATACAACAACAAATCTCTGTGCACCTGTGACTCAGGTAGATTCAGCTAAATTGCTCGACCAGTGCATGCTCGCTGATCGACTCCTCATTTGCATGCTCAGTGCATGCCTTGGAATTTTTATATCTCAACGTATGCTCAACCCTTACCAAATGATTGGAATCTCTTTTGCATAATAATTAATCAATATTGGCTTTAGAGTTCAACCTAAGATCGATCCTTCATTGCTTGTTCAGTAATGACTGTGAATGTTTACGTTCTTGTAATGAGCTTCATTAACAACATGCAGTTGTCCGTAAGAATTGCATCTATTTATGCAACAATAATAATAGAATGATCTTTGTTTATTTGCATTCAAACTGACAGTTGCTGTATGATTACAAGTATGAATGAATGAACTAGTTATTGCAGGAGTCAAGTTAGACTGCATGTAGCCTTTCAATTTAGTTCTGCTTAAATTTTTACCTTTCTGAATTAACCAGCTTTAACTGTCTTATCTGATTTAACTGTCTTTACTTATTTATCTGTCGATGATGATTGAGAATTTTTATTAGCAGTTCTCAGAATAAGGCTCTTGAATTCCCTTTTTATTCTCATTTTTGTGGACTTTTTACGGGTTTTTATGAAGCCCTTGAATGATCCTTTGTAACTTTTGTTACAGTACACTTCACTTGACTTTTCTGAAAATTTTTATTATCTGTAAAATTTAATAGTACCTCTGCAAGGTTAAAAGGTGCCACATGAATGTTCAGAAATGTCATTCATGCGTACTTGCGGATACATGCATATATATATATATATGTATACCCAGAACTTTAGCGTTTCTTGAAAACACTACCATTGTACATGCTCTGATGCATGTTTTGAACTTGAATACTTATGTGCATGTTTGCATATATACATCTATTTTGAAGTGGATGTGCATGTCTAGAGTTATTCTTATTCTGTGATGCTTATCAAACTTTTGTACTTCAGTACCAAATGCTCTCTGTGGCTGTTAACTAATCCATTTTAAGGTATTATTATTTGTTTATCAGTCTCACATCTAAATTCTAAGCTGGTGCAAGGAAGCTTTTGTTGAAGTGTGCCCCTTCCATTTATTGTAATGGTTTTTTTGTTTAAATTGTGATTTGAAATTTATATACCTCCATTTTCGGATGACTTTGTAAACTGTTAAATGTATTTCTGTTACTCTGCAGTTAGGGTTTGTTGAATTGTCAGGTAACTGTCCATGCTCTTTACCTCATAAGTTGAGTGTGGAATGAGGAGTGTAGAATGGATAGAGTAGAGTGAAGTTGATGCCCAGCTTTGAGAGGAGTGTTGTCATTGGACGTTTGAGCCTGCCCAAGGGGATAAGACTTTAAGAGAGAGATCTCATGAGTTTATTTCAGTTATAGAGTGTTCAGGTAGTTCTTACTCTTGGATATATAGTTTGTCATGGTAAATAGGCGAAATCTGCATTACCATTTCTTCAGTATTGTGCCAGTATGATTTGCAACATGCTTAAAGTCCAGCATTTTGATACTATGGGCCACTTACAGAATTATTTTTGAAGCCAATGACCAAACTAGTTGATTCAAATGCAATGACTCATACTTGTTGAAAACTATTAACTGTTTTGTGTGTTGAAAATCGTACATTGAAAATCGTACATTGAGAAAATCGTTCATTTTGTCAAATGAATAGCCAGGTTACAAATGAAGTCACTAACCAGTTGACTATGTCTTCTACCTCCAATTTTGCATAGATTGCACAAATATAGAAAACTTGGGTGTGCTACTTATAATTAGTCGGCAGACGTGTGGTGGCACAGCTTTAAGTCAAGATTTACCTGAATTTCGTTTTTAGATTTTTTGATTAGTGTTTACTTGAATTTCAGGCTTTTTTGCCTTAGGTACCAAGCAGACTGTTGCAGCAGAGTAGAGCTGTACTGATTAATCGGACTGATTATAGAGATATTGGCAATATCGGATATCAGCAAGATAATCGGCGCCGATATTAAAAATTATTTTTTTAATTAAAAAATATTATTTTCAGTCTATAAAAGCAAGATGACGACAGCAACATCACTGGGTCTGTGAAGGACGGCATTTCGTTCCGTTCCCATATCGTGTCGTCAAGCCAATGGCTTCTTCAGACCAGTGGTGAGACCACCCACTGTGCTAGTATAGACCATGGGAATGTGACAACATAGGTGTTGTGCAGAGTGAGTCACAGTGCTTGCTTATGGGCCAAGGAATGGCTGGCCAATTCAAGCCAAGGAGCGGCTGGCCAATTCATCAGAGAAACTGATGAATGTACATCGTGGAGGCATGCCTAATGAATACATGCTAGCTGCCAATCAGATCTCTCCAACACATATCAGTGGCCTGAGAGGCTGAGACTAGATGGGTGGCTGTGAATAGGACAGCCGTGCTTTGGCCTTTAATTACCCTGGGCACAGTTCGACGGCGGGCGGTGTGTCTAATCTGTATTGCCTGCCTAGGATTAGTCACCAACTACATGCATACGTCTTGTATGGGTGAAGTGTTTGCTTGTGTCACAACAATAGGCAGTAGCAGTAGGTCTATCTTTTGGAACCGGACATCTTGGGAAACAGAAAGAAATAATCGGCTAAATAATCTGGTATCGGCAAATGAATAATCGGCAATAATCAATAATCGGTATCGGCATAATCGGCAAAAAGTGATATCGGTACAGCTCTACAGCAGACCGCTGTTATTTTATTCTACTAAAACTACATCTTGGGCCGATTTATTTCGTGTAATTGTAATTACATATTTAAGTAGCACTACTTGAAAAGAAACTAGTCAGAGCACTCTGAGCCTTACAAAACAAAACTATGATTGGTTTTGAAAGAGTGCTTACGGAAATGAGACAAAGGGTGGTCAAGACCTGCAGGCTGCAGCGGTGACACTTTGACCTTGAGTGATCTTTCTGAGGCAGCTTTTGAACTGGTCTGTGTGCTCATTTGCCCATGTGATGTACTTCTGGTGTGCAATTGAACTTAGAGTTATAAAGAAGTCTGATGATATGCTGAGAGATTATTTATTAGTTTTCTCTTTGTTTTATTTGTGCCTTTCTCAGAGGAGCTTTCATGTAGAGTGTGCTGTCGCAATTCGTCAAGCGAGAACGACACCTGTGAACCGTATTGGTCGCTCGATGACCCGACAATCCTTTGGAATGTGTCTGAAAACACTCCTTGTCCAATCGGACTCTGCTCTAACGTAGGACTTCTTTCTTGATATTCTTTGTCACAGGTGTCGACTTCCTCCTGATCATTTCACCTTTTGTGTTTATCATCGTTCCCATGTTCATGCTTTGACCACGGTCGAACTTAATGGTCGTAAACCTTGGGTGAAATACACTGAAATAGAGCTAAAGAAACGACACGAAGCGACATGTTGTAGACTGTCGCATGGCAGCTGTAATGAAGAATCTACCTTTTCTAGATATTGGTACTTGACATTTAGCTTAAAGATAAAGTATAGTCACTAGGTGCCATGATTTTCTACAAGCCGTTGTCCTTAATGGTGACTGCTTGTGTGGGACATGATGGCCAATTGGTTGGAAGTTATGTAATGTGAAGAGTATGGGCTCTGAGAAGATTATTGTGTAGGGACCCTGAGAAAGTCCTTCACTAGCAATAGAGTAATGGTGAACACACTGGGGTGCAGTGCTGAGGAAATGAATTCAAGATCCGTATCCCACGTAAAGTTGACTTGTTTCCTTCTTTCGTTAGGCGTGTTTGTTAAAAATGAGCAGTGTTGTATGCAAGACTTGAAATTTCAAGACGAGACCGAGACAGTGAGATGCCGAGACAGTGAGGTACCGAGACCGAGACACTAGGTTCAAGACAGTACAAGACAGTTGGAGACAATAAAAGACAATTGATCCTATATAAAATGCTGTAAAAAGCTAATGTGTCAGTTTTCAGGAATAATGTTTATTTGTAATTTCAATTTGAAACTTATAATGTATATAGCACAAATTCCCGAAAACAGTTTTTATATTGCCGCGCAAGATTTTAAGACGGTTCACACGAAACTTATCGAGACCGCTTGTTCGAGACAAAACAAGACATTCACATCAAGACAGTTTCTAAAAATTCGAGACACTACCTCGAGACCGAGACAGCAGGCTTCCGAGACTGAGACACTAAAAAACTGTCTCGAGACCATACAACTCTGAAAATGAGTTGTATAGCGTAATGGGTGCCATGTGTGGCTACCAATGGTTAAATTTGACTCGTCATCATCACTCATACTGTACTTGTAATCATACTGCAGTTTGTCAGTTTGAAATTAAACGAAGATTATTATTATTATTATTAGCATATTGATGGTTCGTCTTGATTGGCAATAACAGCTTCAGTTTATAGACACAGTGTGATAAAAAAGATTATTAGCATCGCCTTCCTCCTTTATCTGGGCTTGGAACTGGGACTGAACTGTCAGAGAGCAAACAGTGGCAGGGTTATTGAAGCTATTATTTATGTGCTAGGATTGTGAGCTATTTTATAGGCATTCAAAATGGATGCCTGTGTGTGATTGTTACGAGTTTTTACAAGGCTTTAGATTTTCAAGTCTCAGTAACTCACAACTTATCTTTTTTTGGTTCTTGGATCATATTTGACTGTAAAGCAACAAGAATCTGAGCAACTGATGGAACTTGATTCAGACTGAAACCAGATGCTGAAGTAGCCACACAGAGCTCTTCTTAATTTGCATTTGCTAATGGATAAGTGTTGCTGCTGTTTCAATGGAATTTTCACTGCTATTTAACTTTTGTCTGATTGCTCTTTTGTGTTTTTTCACTGTTTAGGGTGTCTGCACAAAAGTGACCGACATTAGTGTGAAACGTCCCTGGAGATTTATTGAGATCATATCAGTGGCACATTTTGGTATGCTTGTTGCTTGTGTAATGAGTCATTGTGAAGCATAATGTCAAGTATTCCTGGTCTTTGTCGCTGCTTGAGTCACAAGGGATGAAATCAAAAGTCCAGGACACATGGCTATTGCATTATGGGACTTGCAGTTCTTCCTACCTTAATCCAACTGCCTGTATTATGTTTATTCACAAGTTCTTGCACAGAGTTTATATATTCGATCCACCTAGCATTCATTAAATTTTCAATATTTAATTTGCCTGCCGTAAAGATCATATTGCTGACAGTACCATTGGCATCACCCTTCTCCTTTATCCCAGCTTAGGACTAGCACCACTTAAAACAGCAGTGTTAAGTACCTGCCAAATGGAAGTCTCAGTTTTTATCAACTGTGTCAGTTATGAGCGTCTTCGTCACATCGTCATCTTCAGCATTGTCTTTTCTGTCACTCATAGTTGACTTTTCCATCTATAATTTTTCTACTTTCTGTTTATCTGTGTTTTATGATGAAGGTCTGTTTCTGATTGTTCTCTCCATAGATGTTTGACATGTGCTGTTTAAAAAACAGTCTCTTTCGTCTTTAGTTTTAAGCAAAATTTCTTATGCTTTTGTAAATTCCAAATATATTCTTGTATTTGTCGCATGACATACTTATCATCATGTGTGTGTTTGTGTAAATTTGATATTCTTAAAGTGAAATTTACATTTATGTATTTCAGTTGTATTCATGAAGAACAACATCGTGGGCACAGTGATCGTTTTGTCATTGTTGCTTTGGATTCCAGCAAGCTGTGCTGTCTCCTATATTGTAAGTTCAGTGTTTCTATGGCATTTTTCTGGTTTTAAAACAACAGATGCCAGAACAGCAACAATAATTGACCTTTAAGGAGCCAGATCATTTATGAGTTATTTTTGAGAATAAATAATTATTATGAATTACTTTTAATAAGCCAGAGTATTTATAAATTATTTGTAATAAGCCAGAACTTTTATAAATTACGTTCATGAAGCCAAAACAATTAGAAATTATTTGTGTGAAGCCAGAATGTTTATAAATTACTTTTAAGAAGCCAGAACATTTATAAATTACTTTTAACCCTTTGAAGCCGGAAAACCGGCTTCAAAGATAGGCATATATACTTGAAAAGCCGGTTTTCCGGCTTGATGATCTAGCATCATAGCCCTATGGGCCGTTATAAAGGTTTACCAAATATTAGCGGCGAGCGTAAAAAATGGCGCACACGATGTAAGCGTGGTGCGCTATGACAGAAAGGAAAGTAAACTAATTCCAATATTATGTCAAACTTTAGTGAAAGCATATAATGATTACATGGGAGGAACTGATAAAAACGACCAGATGACTAAACTACAAAATCAAGGCGCCATTGCAAATAGCCCCTAGCGACTCCTGGTGAAGTTTTTTGTTTGGAGTGCTTACAATGCTTACATAATTCAAAACTTTTACAAACCACACAGAACCCCTGGCAAGAGAAGTTATACTTTCTGCCATGAAATAGTTGGAACATTATCGTCGAAGAGTTATTCCAATAGGAAGGAGAAGTTCATCAGATCACAGACTGAACAATGAAGCTGATATCCCAGTGCACTTACCTGAGTGACCACAAGGAGCAACAAGTAACAATAGATGTGAAGTCTGCTTCGATAAGTACAAGCGAACAAAAAGAGTAAATCATAACGCCAAGGACAAAGACTTCCTGAAGCGAAAAAAACTTTTTGCTGGTGCAAAGCATGCAAAATGTTTCTTTGCATTGGGTGCAGCCATGATAACTGTTTCCGAAAGTTATCACACAAAAGTCGCTTTCTAGCGATGAAATAATATGACTAGGTATTGATAAGAACAAAAAATTACTAATTGTAATTTTTTTCTTTTATAACCTACCAAAACAATGTGTGTTTTTTTCTTATACATTATTGTGTTCATATAAAGATCAATTTCATTGACATTTTGCAAGCATTTAAAAAAAATCTTGAGTTGTGGTTTTGTATTGAGCCAGAATACCAAATTTGGAATGAATATCTCGAACGGTTCAAAAGTTACAGGCTTTTGAAGAAATCCAAGATGGCGGCCATCCGCCAGTTTGGCCAGGGAGCCTCAGATATAGGAGCAATTAGGCCAGGGAGGCCCGGGTTCAAAGGGTTAATTAAGAAACCAGAACATTTATAAATTACTTTTAAGAAGCCAGAACATTTTTAAATTACTTTTACGAAGCCAGAACATTTATAGATTGCTTCTAGGAAGCCAATGTGTTTGATGTTTCTGTTGAGATTGATTTCTTAGCAGATTTATGGCCATATACTTAACTTACACCTATTTCTATAACACAAAACAACTGCAAAAAGCAGACTATTTGATCAATGTTTGATTTGTTTAAGGATCGAAAACGAGCCAAAGAAGTTGAAGAGGGCATCAATTGGCACGTCATTACGGTAAGGTGATTGTGGAGTCGAGTTGCATGAGACTATCTGTAAAATCTAACTTTGTAGATAGCCTGTTAGATAACCGAATCATCATAGTGCAAAAGAACAACTGATGGTTGGTGACGAGTTGTTGGGTATGGTAGCTGAATGGGTGGGTCGCGTAGCCTGCGAAAGAGAGAGTACGAGTTGTGTAAACATCCTCTCTGGTGGTCACTCTGTAAGAACCTTGAGTAGGTTCACAACGCAGCCTCGCTCAGTGCTATCGATGTCTCGTGTATGCATTTCTGGGCTTTTGAAGGAAGGCTCTACCAATGACAATTGGTATGGTAACGTGTGACCAGGTTGGGGAAACAGATGGTGATAAATCTTTGAGAGTATTTGTGAGGTGAGATGATGAACAGATGGTGAACAGTTGAATGAGAGATTCAGGACTTGAGTTAAGACTTATAAGAAAATATGTCATGTGATCGTATCGTCCCAGTTTCACCGGATTCCTACGATGCATAGTGAATGACTGTTAATTAGTTTCTGTAAAGGAATTGTAAAGACGATCTATAGTAGCAAGGGGGCTTTATGAGTTTAAATACGTCACATCAAGCGAACATTTATCAGTACCTTGTGCATTATGATGATAATTTTTTAGATTAAAGGCAATTAATAAAGTATGCTGGCTGTCTTATGCATTAAACACCAGCATAATTAGATTAAATTAATTTATAATTATTAATGATTATTACCAATACCGTTTTCTAGCTATTAAATCTGTACATAGTTCAATGGATCATTGGGTGTCGCACAAATGTGATTTTGACAGAGCAGTGATTCACCAGTTTGTTTGGTTTCATAGTTCAGATGGCAGCATCAATTTATCATGAGTCTTGAAGTTTACTAGCAATCATTCCAATTATGACAGAATATAAGCCAGAGGTGTCAAAGAACCAGCCGGTCGGTCATTTCACGCCCACCAACGATATATTTCTGGTCCACGTAGCCTTGTCTAAAGACAACACAATTGAGAATAAAAGGTGTAATTTCATTCTTAAGTCTTCAAGTTTTCTGTGATGTTTGTATATCCGAATCACATTTCCAAAGCCTAATTCGACTGTTTGTATGGCCCCTCTGAGATCCCTACCCCATTTTTCCTCATGCGCCTTCGACACTCTGACACGCCACTTGCTGGAAAATACTGCTGCCTCCCTTCACAAAAAAGTTTGTTCACCAAATTTAAATATTATACCTTGCAACCATGTTATAGTGTTGCTGTGTTATATTTGTTCTATTTTAGAATAATCTTTTGGTCCCTCAGCATGAGCAGAGCAGCTTGAGAATCATGAAGGCTGCAGGGACCCTCGAACGAAAACAGCCATACAAACCACGCTACGAGAAAAGCCGACTTAATACAAATTGATTAACTAGTTTCAATCTAGTGTTAAAACAATGGCTTGGAGCAATTATGATTTTCAGGTTAACGTTGTAATCCAACACTAGTACAAATAAAGTTTGTTAATTGATTGGATGTTGCTGGTATTTCTGCTGGAATAAAAGTGAGCTCTACCTATTTTTTTATAAGGCTATGTTTGGGACCAGTATCAAGGAGCACATTATGGCTAATTTACTTTTTAATGAGATTGTGTTCTAAGTAGATATATGCTAGAGCTGCAGAATTTAACAAAGGGATGAAGATTGTGAAAACATTGCAATAAACCATGTGTCTACCGTGGTTCAAGCACATTGCTGGCATATCAGCTTCAGCATATGATGAAAATAATTGGACATTTTTTTACAGAGAAAGTTGTATCTGACTCAATGATCACATTTATTCACGTTTTTGTAGAAGATACTAAGTTGATCAAATTTGCTGAATAATCCAAGTTGAAATTTGGAGATCATTGTTTTTATCTGTACCAGTTCTAATATGTACCTTTGAGGCTTCAATATTCCATTGATTTCAAAATAATAAGGATAGAGGATGTGAATGAGTATCATGAATAAAAAGTGATGACTTGGCTGCTGGGTGATTTTTGGTGGTTGACTTAGAAATGGTTTTGTTGTTGTCAAATATGTTCTTTAGCCGATGCTCCTTCAGCCTCAAAACACTTCTGGGGAGCATCTGAGCAAGTATCTTATAAAGAGGCCATCAGTTGACGAGTTGGACTTTAGGATAATGGCACATATTTAGATAAGTCTTTGTTGCTCAAATTAGAGGTTTTAGGCGATCTTATTTTATGTTTAGTTGTTACATTTGAGTAGATTTAATCACATGCTACGTTAATCTTGTCGCTGTATTCAGCAAATATTATTTTCGTTAACTTTTCAGTTTAAAATATGAATGTCTTTTGCTGAGAACTCATGTGATCATCTGAACAATTACGATATTTCAGATTTCAATTTTTGTAGCAATTTGTTGTTGACTTGTACATTTTGGAAGATCTTTTTTCTGCTTTTATATAAATGGATAGTGTATATTTTTAGATAGACTTGATCTTTTCTGTTCTGATGACAGGATTTTTAATATGCGCTTCATCGTGAAGTTGTAAATGTAAAATTTATATGAAATGCAGTTTATAGGTCCAGATTAAATGGAATTGAAGGTTGGGAGGTGTTCTGGTGCAGAGGTCTTTGTAGGTCAAACTGACCAATTCAACATTTTATTCTGAAGCAGCTGAAGGTGTAAGACATAGGAACTTGTTCCTAGTGGGACATACAACTTGGCCCAGAGTCTCTGATCACCTATGCCCTCTTTCAGCTGTTGACGGGAATCCGTTGGTTGGTTTCACACTTGTCCGTTTGCCCCCCACTGGTGACCTTTTGACTTTTCAACTTACTGTGCAGTCTTGCTAACAAACATATTTTACTCATTCACCAAGACTTTTAACATCATTACAGGCTAGCACAGAGAGCGCCACTGAGTAGTTAACTTGAAGTGGCATTATATAAATTACACTACATACACAGCACAACAAGAACTAAGTAGTCTTGAATGTGTTGCAGCCTGTTGAGTTGTTCAAAGTCCGAGAGACCCGCAAAAACCGAATAAGCATAATCAAGGCGAGTGGAAACAAGACTGGCATGGTTTGTGTCCTGTTCTTATGTGACGTAGGCTGTAGTCCTGATATCAGAAAAGAAACATTTACACATGTTTGCTATGTTTGGTGGGAATGTGAGCATTCCAAGGACAGAATAAGATTGACACCTAATGCTCTCAACGTATGGACCTGCATGTAGGCTTATGTGCATGATGAAAGGTGTAGTTCATAGCTGAATGAGCTCGTTGCCAGAGCTTTCCGTTTGGAAAATAACCGAGCGGTAATCACTCTCGCTGGACCAAGTGCGTGAGTGGTGTCCGGAGCTTTGTGCACAGCATATTTTTCTGTGTCGTGTTTTTATAGCTGCAAATAGACATAAATAGCGCTAATCTGCTAGTAGGCTTATCTCAGTTCTGTTAGGTCTATTCGTCGCACATCATAGCCAGTAGGCCTACAGCTGTTTTCCTAACCCACTCCCATTTTCCGCATTTGATCGCTTCTAGCATTATACACTGTTCTTTGGTCTGGCAGAGTAATGGCTGAAATCGGGCTATTATTGAACTTGAATCATATCAGTAGTAGACGGTCGAGTTGTGTGAATTCGCGGTCAATTTGCATGGCCCTGGGATTGCAGTAATCGAGCTATGAATGGACAATAGAGGTTGCAATGATGGAGGCAGCTTGTTTGCAGCCTACATGTAGTAGCCTAGCTGTGTAAAATGTTGCACATAAAGCCTAAATTAATATGAACATCGCTTTAAGCATGGTGCCATATTAGGCTATTACCGCAATCTGCCATTATTTGCTTTATTATATATTTAGTTTAACCCATATAAATCACGAGAGAGCTTTGAGTAGGCCTATAGGCGTACTGAATAGGATATAGGCCTATAGTTGCAACTGACTTTAGGAATTGCATAATTTAACAAAACAGAAATCTATAGATCGACGTTTTGAGATTACAATAACGAAGCAGTATATCAAGGCCCTACCATGGTGTAAGCGATATCTCTTACACCATGGCCCTACTTAATTAAGTTTCAAAATTTGCGGGTTTATTTTTAGTTAATATTACTATAGGCCGATTAACTATATGAGTTGTAATTCGTTCATATAACACTTTTAATCATACTGTGTTTGCAATTCCGTGCTGTGTTTGCCAGTTTGAGATCAAACGATATTATGAGTAAGTAAGTAAGTATATTTTTTAAATCAGACGTCTGCAAACGCATGTTAAAATGTACAAATAAACGTTTTTTTAAACAGGTACGAACAAAATATCTAAATACATAATCTTTCGGAGGCATACAAATTAGTAAAATGCCAGGATAGCAACTGAGGGATGAAAAGTCAGTGGGGGTCAAAGTGCTGATACAATAATTTTATAATAAAGCAACACCAGATGAAATTATCAGCACGGGTAACAGACGTGTTGCGAGCACGCGGTCGCAGCCTGCTCTCCACACTCCTATTAACATAACCTAAGGGGTTTAAAGTGGTTCAGAAGACTTTAGGAGGAGGAAAATTTCTTAGAATGTGGTCAATTAAGGTTAGAGAGCATGACAAGGGAAACATATCAGCTCGTTCGCAAAGATCATCAAATTATTATTATTGTTGTTATCATTATTATTAGTATTATTTTTTATTGTCACTGTTGCTGTTGTTGTTATGATAGTGAATTTGAATTACCGAATACCTCACATGTTATGGCCTAAAATTAATTGCTACATGTTTGCACATAAATTCGGTTACTCCCATAGCGCACTCTATCCTATTGCATTGTAAATACATGTTGAATCTAGGTGATCTCTCGTCCATGTCAAGATTTACAATGGCTTTGTGATCTTGGAGGCTTTTCGTGTTAATTACGTGCGTAATTGTAACGTAATTATTTGCGTAGGTATTTATTTAGCGGCCGTTGTTGGGTTGTTTAACCGATGATGCTTTTGATTTAAACGGAATTTGAGTGTAGTCGTAAATATTTGACTTGACCACTGGGATTTCCAATGTGGCGCCTTTAACCGCGGACCACCTGCTTACGCCTTGATGCCTAACAGGGCAGTGACTTATTATTTACAGTGGTCTTTGTTTGACTTGTCAAAAGCTAATAGCTGATTTGCATAGCGAAATAAATAACGTAACTCGCTGTGAATTTCTTCGGATAGTGTGCGATTTTGCGCAAGATTGGGCTGGTTGTAATCCGAGGCGACCAGTGATTTGCCAGATCCTAAGTTTATTATCCTGTCTTGACACATAGAGGTTAGACGAAGCTGCAGGAAATACCACGGCCCATCAGAATAATGTGAATTTGAAATTTGTTGTTCAAGTAACTGGATACTTAATACATGCACAGTCCTTTTCATTTTATGCCAATGGTTGTTATCCATTCCCTCAGTCTGCTGTTGTGACTTTTAGACTAATGATGTTAGTCACAAACTGTAACAGGCTCATGCACAGTAGCGACCCCATGGAATAGGATAACCCCTCAGCCTGTGAAAATGTGGAGTTCAGCTGCTTTCTTCATTTTGAGAATGCCTGAAAACTCAATATTTGAACCATAGGTGTCAAAGAACCCGCAGCGGATGTTTTTCTGACCCGCAAAGTCTTGCCTAACAAATACTATGATGTTTATGAACAGTTGGTAATGAAGATAAGAAGATTGTACAAGTCTAATAGGACTTTTTGTATGTTAAAATGCACCGCTTCCAGACCCTATCATCATTTTGCTTGGATTCCTTCTGAACCCTTCCAACACTTGTTGGAAAATATTGCCACTGGCCCACCATTAGGGAAGGTTTGGTACCTCTGATTTAAACAGTTTTCAAGTGCTTGGTTGTCCAACTGTGCTGTCTATTGGTGGCAGTTGTTATTTCCCATTCATTTTGGTGATTCCTTGTAAGGCAAGGAACTTCTGAATTTGACATCAGAATTTCACCTTAATATTCTCTTACACTAAGGACAGTAATCTTCATTTATATCCATGTTTCAGCGGTATGTTTTGTTTTCATTCCCACTTTGAGTCGTGTGGAGTAATGGATAACAAACACACTGTGAGGCAGAGCTGAGTAACCGAGTTCAATGCCCGCATCCCCATATAGTTGACTAGTTCTACTTTTGCTTGGTGATGGGATTTTTTAAATTAGATTATAATGTAATGGACCTTGCATGGCTGCCAACAGTTAAGTTCGACTCCTGTTATAATTATTAATTCATTTTGTACTTATAATCATACTGTGGTTTGTCAGTTTGAATCTAAACGAAAATTATTATTATTATATTATTATTAGAGCTGTACCAATATTGCTTTTTGCCGATTATGCCGATACTGATTACTGCCGATTATTTGTTTGCCGATACCTGATTATCTAGCCGATTATTTTACCGATTATTTTACTGATTATTTCATTGTGTTTCCCAAGATGACTGGTTCTACAAGATAGACCTGCAGCTACTACCTATTGTTGTGATATAAGCAAAACACTTGCTTTGTAGGAGACGTATACATGTAGTTGGTGGGTCATTCCAGCTCAGCTCAACCAATGCCTCCCACCCGACCATCTCCGAATTGGCTGAAATTGTTACCACATGTTGCTTGATATATTGGATGGAAAATCTAAAATCTTTGTGCATGATTTCAAATACTTTTCAAGATATTGGGTTTTCCGTGACCCAACCCTCCGAAGACGTTTCGCGAAACTTTGCGAGGTCCACTTTTTGAGATTTGATATCTCTAGAATGGTTGGACTAAATCAGATGAAATTATTTTTATCTGTACAGTTTCTTGCATAGATTACATAAATATAATTATTTTTATTGTGTGTCTTATAATTTCAGCTGAAAAAAATGTCAAAGTTGCCTTCATATTCACTTTTTATCTACTTTTTTAAATAATCAGTGATCAATATCTCCCTATATACCCGGCATAATGTATTCATTCGAAGTTTCGCGAAACGTCTTCGGAGGGTGGGGTCACGGAAAACCCAATATCTTGTGAAGTATTTGAAATTATGCACAAAGATGTTAGATTTCTCCTTCTAATATATCTAGCAATGTGTGGTAAAAATTTCAGCCAATTCGGAGATGGTCGGGTGAGAACCTTCCTCAAAATTGGTTGAGTTGAGCTGGAATGACCCTTGTGACTAATCATAGGCAGCCAATTCAGATTAGACACACCGCCCGCTGTCGACCTTGCATGACGGAGGAGGAGAGTGATATCTTTGTAATTGGACGCCTTCTTCCAACATGCCAATGAATGATACCATCACCTCCCCAGACAGACCACTTTTACAACTTGCCAATTTGGCTAAAATGACATGATTGTGCCCATGGTAATTAAACAGGCACTATGACTCACTCTGCACAAAAGCTGTATACACTTTCCCACGGTACTAGCTGTCTAGCACAATGGTAACTGGGTGGTCTGAAGTAGAAGCCCGAGTTCCCCACACTATGGGAAGGGAACGAAATGCTGTCCTTCACAGACCCAATGATGTTGCTGTCGTCATTTAGCTCTTAAAGACTGAAAATAATATTATAAATAAATTAAAAAATTTTTTAATATCGGCGCTGATTATCTTGCCGATATCCGATATCGCCGATATCTCTATAATCGGCCGGCCGATTAATATGTACAGTTCTAATTATTATTTTTATTATATTAATATTATATTATTATTATTATTGCTTCTATGTACAGGACTGTATGGGCTGAGTCTGAATGATGTCGAATCAGGGTAACAGCGGTTCAGAGACAACCCACGGTACGGGAATTCTTCCCGGGTGTCCGGTGACGCCTTCCAAATCGACCTCGCTGCCCGACTCAGTTGCAGGTGGAACGCAGGATACTACTGATACAGAGAGTGTTCCTTGTTTGTCTCCAGCTCCTAGTTGCTTATCCTTACAACAGACTACGAATCCAGGTTGTTTGAAGACGAATCAGGTGTGTTCTCATTTCAGGTTTATGACTGCAGTAAATTAACTAGTCTATGGTGAAATGGGTTGTGTAGAAAAGAGAGAAGGACATGATGATGTGGCTGTGGAAATAAACTAGTGAACAGAGACCTTGGCTAATCGTTGAATAGAGCTGTTTTTGATGAGGTTATTTTTTATGTTAAATTTAATTACGAGATTCATTTAGTTCATTTCGAAAATTTATATAGCACCTCTTCAAGTGAATCTACTTGTCGGTGCTCCCAGCATAGCCACGACTAAAAATAAATGAATTTAACAGCTTACAAATGGTAGGTAGGTCATTGTAAGGGGTAAGACGAGATGGAGACTAACAGGGAGCCCAGATGGATGGACCTGCCACTGATCAAGCGCTATGCAGCTTTAGCGATGAGCGCAATCTGGAGACCAGAAGCTTGCCCTTTGCAGAGTAGCACAGAGCTTTACACAAAGGAAAATCAGAAATTCACGATCTCTGATGCCGTATCAGATTTGTTATAAGGATAAATATTATGGTTTCTGGCTGTAGATGTGTTGTGATTAACATTGTATGAATGTACGTGTTGTATGCTTAAGATAAATTCTTTGGTGAGTAGCGCATGCTGTCTTCTGTTTGGATAGGGCTTCCAAGCGGTGTCTTGTCTTACAGCGGAGCTGACACAGCCGCTGGCAGCCAAGAACCTACATCTACAGACTGACCAAACGTCACAGCAGCAGCACGGTCCTCTGCAGCAGCAGCAGGCACAAGATTCACAAGCAGTGCAACATGCAGCACAACATGGGCAACAGCTGCAACAGGGTCAGCTGTTGCAACCAAACAACCACTTGCAGCAGGGTCAGCAGCTGCCACAAAATCCACAGCAGTTGCAACAGAATCCACAACAGTTGCAACAGAATCAACAACAGTTGCAACAAAATCCACAGCAGTTGCAACAGAATACACAGCAGTTGCAACAGAATCAGCAGCAGCAGTTGCAACAGAATCAGCAGCAGTTGCAACAGAATCAACAGCAGCTGCAAATGGGTCAGCAGTTGCACCAAGGCTCACATATGCAGTCGACTGGCTTGCAGTTGTCTCAAGTACAGCAGTTGCAACCGGGGCAGCAGAACCAGCAGCTGCAGCTGCAACATCCGCTTCAGTTGCAACAGGGACAACAGCTTCTGCAACAGCAGCAGACACAGCACATGCAGCAGCTGTTGCAACAGCAGCAAAACCAAAACCAGCACCAGCAAGGGCAACAGCTGTTGCAAAGTCAACAGCAGCAGCAAGTTCAGCAGATGTTGCAACACCAGCAAAGCCAGCAGCAACAGGGTCAGCAACATCACAACCAGCAACTGCTACAGCACGTTGATCAGCAACAGCAGCAGAGCCAGCAGCAGCTGTTGCATTCCTCACAGGGACAAGAGTTCTTCCAACAACAGGGACAACCACTTTTGCAGCAGCAGCAAACCAGCCAACAGCAGTTGCACCAGCAGTACCAGCAACAGATGCAACACGGCCAGCGTTTTCTACAACAACCAGGTCAACATCTGCTGCCCCAGCAATCACAGCAGCAGTTGTTATCACAGCAACAGGGACAACAGCAGTTGTTGCAGCCTCTGCAGCAGCAACAACAGCTTAACCAGCAACAGCTTCTACAACAAGTTGGTCAGCAGCAGTTGTTAAGTTCGCTCCAGTCGTCGGGACAACAGCTTTATCAGGCGATGCAATCAGGACAACCTGGTCTGTTTCAGCCACAGTCGGGTCAGCAGCTGTTGCAAACGTCGTTGATGCAATCGCAGCCCAATCAGGCACTAATGCAACAGCAGCCATTCCAAGTAAACCAACAACAACTGCTACAACAACAGACTCAGCAACAGATTATGCAACAGCAGCAACAACTTAGTAACCTCCAGCAACAGATTGTGCTTCAGGGTGAGTCAAGATTCTTTTTGCAACTATGCATTATTAACACAATACTATTTGCACTATATAAATGCTTGTTAAAATTCTGCTATAATAATTATTGATAGTTTAACCCATTCCCACCCAAATTGTTTTTTCTGAAAATTAGTAATTGATGGTACCTGTGGTAGAACAACAATAGAGCAACAAGGGTTACATCTAAGCATAGTTAAGTAAATATTTTCTGAATCAGCAGACTTCTGGCTCTGAAACTGATATTTTATTGTGAATGAAACTTGATTTATATAGCTGCTTTAGATGCCAACATGCAAAACAGTCACTGATACACAAATGGACATTGTGATTTTTGCAGCACAATGTCCATTTGTCTTTGTAGTGTCTTTGTATTTCCAATCAATTTATTTTATGCTAGGCACAAATTCTGCACCTTCTATTAACATGTCCACTGGGTGGAAATTGCTAGTTAAGCAGCCTGGAAAAGGAGGAGGGTGCCTGCCAGAATCTGGCACGAGAGCATCGTCTGGTGGGGTTGCTTGCTGTACAATTGTGTCATCTGTCTGAAGGTCCTGCTGTCCCAGTAAAAGGAATGTCCTGCTTAGAAAATGTCTTTTTGCAAGTTCCATTTCTCATTGTCAGAAGTTGTTGTCGGTCGGTTTAGTGACGTTCCGCCGAAATTCATCACCTGGATGCTGATCTTTGCGAATATGACCTTGACCATGGCATCACAACCTCGACAGCAACTGCTTCCCTCTCTGATGCTATCGGCTGTGGTTTTAACTTCAGCGGATGTAAATGTTGCCTAGAAATAGAGAAGAAGTCGTTAATTCAGAGTGTGATAGGCTGAATGGAAATAAGAATCAGTCATTCTCAACAGCTGATGAATTGCCACAAATTGCCCATAATATAATATAGCTGCTGTAATTGCGGCTGCTGTAATTGTATGCATATCTAAAGGCTATAATTTTAATATTAGCATTCTGTTTGTATAATTTTAGCCATTCAAGCTCAAGGATCCGGATCTGGAGTCAATCTTTCCAACATGACTGGTCGGTCTCTTTCGATCATGCCGAGCGGGTCATCGATCGGTCTGGTGAATACAGTTCCGGCAAATGTCTATCGCCAGATCGTCTCCTCAGTTGGCCAGGGATCAAGTACAACGACACTGGCAACACAGATCTCCAAGAGCAACCCAGTCGCTGGCTCCCGTGCGGTTCTGAGCCAGCCGTCGACACAGAGACCGGCTGCAATGCAGGTCATCCAACCGCGACAGAATACTCCACTGTTCATTGGACAGTTTGGTACGATCTCGTTTTGAGCATCTGGCTTTGGCTGAAGTCATAATTGGCCAATGGTTAAACCTTACGCTGCAGAATGGCAGAAGGCAACAAAGGCTAGCGCAGAAAGGTGCGGGCGGCGGCATTTAGTGTGGCCAGTAGCTTGGTCATATTTATAGACCAATATAGATGTAATTGCTATCTTAGCATAGATTAAAGCTTTGCCACTGTTCACACTCTGACAGTGCCAGTCCCAAGCCTGGATGAAGGAGGAGGGCGACGCTGATGATCTTTGTAATTGCGTAGTGTCGTTAAAATGAAACTAATACTAGCTCAGATTTGAGTATTGATTACATTCTTGTTTGAGTGAAGAGGAAGCGATTGACGAATGAGGCAGACTTGGCGTATATTGTACTGTCAGCTGTACCCGTGTTGGGATGTCAGCTGTGTAGGGGTTCAGTCACATATCAGTGGGTTGGTCATGTATTGTGTATTTATGTATGCAGACAAGAAGTTGAGCTATAACATTTTCTTGTACTATTTTCAGTTACGGCTACAATTAGGGATGAACCGAAACTAGGCTCAGAACTTGGCTCGTACCGAGTTTCGTTAGTACTCTGCATAAATTCAGACTCGGATAGACAATCTATCCGAGTTTTAATCTTTCAGATTTTCTGTTTTGAAAACGAAAGTCGGATTTTTTTAGTTTCAAAAATTGACCTAACTAAAATTGCAATTAATGTTACTATTAGTACGTGCTAGTTTCTACTTTTTAAACTGAAGCAAAACTATAAAATTACACACAGTTTTGCAACTGCCAAACTATAAATCAAGAGAATGAGACTTTTTTAAATATTCTAAATTGACCAGGCAGAATTGAGCTGATAAAACTCAATGTTACTTTTGGATACAAATCGTGTTTCGAGTGGATTTTTACCCCCAAGACACCAGTTTGTGACAGACTACTTGGTTCGTCAGAACAATGATTGATAACCATGGACATGGCAATTTACATATTGTTTATTTTTGGCCCTACATGTGTTTCTTTTTGCAGGGATGGTTTCCAACGGAGCCATCATTCCGTCTGGTATCGTACCTCTCACTCGGCCACAGGTCAGTGGTTCAGTCACGGTTCAGGCGACTGGGGCTCAGCCACAGATACTGGGCAGCCCTACACAGGTTCAACTGACAACTCCACTGCTGGGTAGTGCGGGCAACATGCTTAATCCTCAGACTCTTCAAGCGGTTGGTGTCTGTTGCTTGTGTTTTTGCAGTCATTCTCTTCTGTCTTGTTTGTGTGGTTATATGGTAGAACGTATGTTTCTATTATTATTGTTTCACAGGGTTGATAAAAATCGATTTAAATAAAAAAATCCGATTTTTTTAGAATTTTGATTTAAATCCGATTTTTATTTTAATTGGATTTTTTGGATTTCAATCAGATTTTTTGGATTTTAATCTGAGTGCTATATTTTAAATGGATATCAGAATGCCTTAGAAATTATTTGGTTAATCAAATAATTACTACTAAAACATACACATATACATATGGCCACAGTTACACACTTGTTTTACTGTAAATTTAAGGTAAAACATGACATACTAACATAGCCACAGTCACAGAATTGTTTTACTGTAAATTAAAAGTTGTTTGAGATACATTGAGTATCATAATTCCATGCAGAATTTCAGATATTGATACAATGTCACTTGAGTTAAAACCAAGTACGAGTTACTGGTACTACAAATCTTATTTATTAATATTTATAATCTTACTAATCTATTTTCAATATCTATTTTCTTATAGGTCTAGTTCTCTTGAAGTCTCTTGGTTTAGTAACTAAACCAAGTGTCCAATGACTCCACTCTGTGTAGCATGGATCTAACTTTCACGTAGCAGTGCTATTCTGATGAATCACAGCTGTTGTGGAATTTGTTTCAAGTGTTATTTGACACAACTATTGTCCAGAAATTTTTATCATTCATTCATTCTTGAATCTTGATTCAAACTTGAAATATTTCAAAACATAGAAGACACACTTTTCTAGAACTTCCAGGGTCTGTCACCTATTGAATATTTAAATAACACTGCAGAATTGAAGTAGAATTACAATTTCTTTCAAATTACTGCTAGATAGTTTGAAAGCTGTTGATTTTTATCAATTCAATTTATTAATTATGGAAAAAATTGATCTAAATCATGATTTAAATCGTTCGATTTAAATCGAATCCACCCTGCTGTTTCAAGATACTTTAAATGGATGACATCTTCCGTTTTTCCATTTATGGTTAATAGGAGGTCCGGAATGTTCCATTATTGTACAATGGCATGTGCAATGATGAAATCATTTATAAATTGTAATCTTTGTGTTTTGATAATAATTTATTTATATGAAGTGCCTTATGAAAATGCTGACGAATCATGAATTTGTTGGCAAATGATTGATGTCTCTGTTGGGCTGGAGAGCACCTTTTGATTTGTTTACTTGAAGCAATATATAAATGTGAAATTAAACTTACAATTAATTCTGGCTATCGATACAACTCTTGGAATTTTAAGTTTTGTATTGAAAAGTCACCTTTGCAATCGATGTGGATAGTTAATGCATACATTAATTAAATTGATGTCTACCATGAGCTTCAAAATCTTCCAACTGTGACTTTCAGTATTACGTCCTTTTTGACATGACATATATAAGAATTGTGATAATCTTATTGTAGTTAACATGATGATTGCCTTTTTTATGTTATTCTACATTGCCTCTGTTACCTTGCCTCTATTCCATTATCTCTCTTTTGTTTTCTGGCATTACCTTGGTTTCTTTACTTCATCTGTTTTACCTTGTCTTACACGTGTTACCTTACCTTATATTTGTTACCTTGCCTCTGTTGCCTTAGTTGGCCTTTGTTGCCATACATTACCTTCGTTACCTTGTCTTAACTTTGTTTCCTTGCCTAAAGCTCTGTTTCCATACCTCTGTTACCTTGCCATAAACATCTGTTTCCTTAATTTACCTTGGTTTCCTTGACTTGCCTGTGTTACCTATGTTACCTTGTCTTACTTTTGTTAACTCGTCTTAACTGAATCACCTTGTCTTACCTTTGTCACCTTGTCTTAACTGAATTACCTTGTCTTACCTTTGTTACCTTGTCTTAACTGAATTACCTTTTTTACCTTTGTTGTCTTGCTTTACCTATGTCACCTAATTATAACTTATAAGCTAAACTTAAACATCAAAGAACATAGGATTTGGCAATGATCAACAAGAATTGAGTTTGGCTATTAACACCACATGCCATTTTAGTGGTCATCTTTAGGGACTGATGTATGTATGTATGCTTGATTTCTCGGGCTATTTATGTAGCTCATTTCAAGAATCTTAAAGAAAGAACCTCATTGCACTATTACGATGATTCTTCTTTATGTTGCCTCCAGAGCTAACCGATTTTCTTATACCAGTGCAAGTTAGATAATATTTTCTCGTCTAAATTTGATTGCATCAGTGGAAGTTCTTTAACGCTAAGTGCAGGCTTGTTTGTTTTCTAAACAGGCCATGGCTCAGCTGCAACAGCAACAGGGAACCACTCTCCTCACTTCGCAGCCTCTCTACATTCAGCCGGGAATCTCGATTTCACACCAGACAGGTTTGTATTAGCGCAATTTTTATATTCTGTCAGAATGTCAGTTTTTATCTCAACGAGCTTCTACACTGATTGCTTTTCTTTAGTGTATCTGGCTTTGGCCGAAGTCATAATTGGCCAATGGTTAAACTTTACCCTGCGGAATGGCAGAAGACAACAAAGGCTAGTGCAGAAAAGTGTGGGCGGCAGCATTTAGTGTGGCCAGTAGCTTGGTCATATTTATAGACCAATGTAGACATAATTGCTATCTTAGCATAGATTAAACTGTCTGTGGGAAGATGAGATGGCAAGGGAGAGGACTGGTCACCCACACTCATATGCAGAGGCTAAGAAAATGAAGTCACTTACACTTCATAACCATGTCAGGGACTGCTCTTCTTTCTCTTCTTTTTCTTCTTTATACTAGGAGAGAAAATGTGAGGCCTTTGGTCCACTTGCCCAGTGGTAAACATGAATGGAAGGATGAGAGGGTTATAAGGGGTGATCTATTCATAAATGCTGAGGCTATGAGAGGGTTCAATTACACTGGTATTTCTAGTTATTCGTAGAACCAAATCTAAAATTTCGTTTGTTGTTTGTGCAAACACAAATCTCTGAATTTATTGAGCTGTTTGTGGCGAGTGTCGATCTGATATGTCAGCTCTTGTATTATTTCTTTTAGTGTTTTTTTTCTGAATTTCAGATGGTACAGGCACTCCAGTGACAGTGGCTAAGTCAACTACTCCTCTGAGCTCCAGTCACTTATCCGGCCTAAGCATCTCGCTTCCTGTCCAAATAGCCATCGGTGCGAGCGGCCTGACACAGGGTCTCCAGACGAGACCGATATCCTGGCCTGCCGTCACAACGACAATGGCGGACAAGAACATCTTCAGTCTCCTGCCATCTGATGCCAACCAACTAAAGGTTGCTGCTCTGCCAACGTCAAGTCATGATCTGACACTGCTGCCGCTGATGGAGCCAGTTGTCATCGACAACAGAGGATTGTATTCGAACGTGTCCGAGAACTGCGGCCTTCGGTTAGGGTCAGAGATCAATGTCGCTTCTTTGCAAGGATATTCGAGCGGTAATTGTCTGCTGTCGACCTCGGGCCGACATGACGGTGTCAGACCGGAGAAATCTCATGGCTTGTCGGGGTCGATGTCCGACACGAGTGGCGGCCATGCATTGGCGAAGGTGTCGGGGTTGTCGGAAGGAATGAACGCTGTCGGGGAAAAACAGACGGCGACGGTGAAGCCGCAGATACTGACGCACGTCATCGAAGGATTTGTTATTCAAGAAGGTTCCGAACCATTTCCCGTGAGTGAGATGTTTACATTTTCAGCTCACAGAACTTTTATCTGCCCTCGAGTTGCCGTTAATGTTGCTCACCAATTGTAGTAATGGAAGAGACTATTGTATAGACTGTTAGATTCTGATCCCAATATAGCTAACAGATTCTACTCTCCTTGTATTCGCTTGAAGCGAATTTCAGTAGCGCTCTTGTGCACATACAAATTAATTCTTTCTTTACTCTGTTGCGCCTTCACTGTCAATGAGAAAAGCTATTTGATTTGGTTGCAATTAAATTATCGTTATTGGGTAATATTGTTAATGTTTGCGTTTTCAGGTGCAGCCGTCTTCGTTCATGAGTGAATTTTTGGATTCAACAGACGAAATGACGGACAGTTCGTGTGACGGACAATCAGATGAAGAGACGCCCGAAGACAAGACTAAGACGACAACAGGCATGTCATCACAGACCATGCACAACTCATCAGGTGATGATTATATTGATGATAATGGTGATGGTGGTGGCGGCGGCGGTGATGATGATCGTAATATGCCATCGACTGGTCAACGCAAAGTTATCGAGGGATTTGCTTAATGATTAAGATTGTCAACCATGTGTTTAATAAGGCTGTCAATGGGTACCCACCCCAGGCTAACTACCAGGGTAATGAAATCGGTTTTCGGGTACCCGAAATTCCGTTACAATGTGCGATTTTACGTGAACATAATATCCCAGAAATTTTCCGTTGGTCATATTCACTGACTGCAATGAACTCGGTTCTCGTGTAACGACATTCCGTAAAATGCACAATTTCCTTATTTCCTAGCAAAAAAAACTGTGCGGTCGGGTACTCAGGTGCCCAACTGCGTGGGTTGACGGTTACCCGGGTTGTGATTTCAACAATTTTCGACAGCCTTAGTGTTTAAAGGGGTAATGAGAACTTTGATATTTAGTGCCACTCTGCAGATCTTGTATGGAAATTTACATTAATGACATTTGCATATGTAACATGAATTTGCATAAAGTAGAATGGTGCATAACTGGAAATGAGTATAAACTTATGTTTATTGTAAGTTACCCTATTGTGGAGAGCAGATGCTGTACATAATTGTGATGAGTATGGAATATGTTTATGAAAAACATTTCTTTTTGCAGAGCGTGTATCTGAACTAACTGTGGAAATGGATCATAGATTGTTTTGATAGAAACTGTTTCTCATCTTAGTTATTTATCAACATCTCTGTAAAGAACCATAAACTTGGACTGTAGTTTATTTGAATAATTTTGTATGGAGCCAAAAACTTTTTGTATAGAACCATAAACTTAGACTGTTATTTATTTGAATAATTTTGTATAGAGCCATAAACTTTGACTGTACATAGTTTATTTACATTTTTTTAGAGCGATAAACTTTTGCATAGAACTGTAAACATTGACAGTAGTTCACTTGTATTTTTGTATTAAATATTAGAACCATAAACTGTAGGTACTCTATTCTTTAAAAAGACTGCTTAAAGTACGCTGTTATAGTCTTCGACTTAATGAGACTACTGGAGCAATTCACATTAGAAACTGTGTGCTGTAAATTTCAGAAGTTGAACATCCATTGGGATTTGCAAAGAACTCATCACAGCTGTGCACGTACTGTAACAAACATTACGAGCTGCCTGCCTTTGGTCGCACGGGTAAGTTCTGCTCCCAGTCGTGTGCCAAACGCAGTGCTGCCAGTTCACGATGGAACCTGTATCACGTCAACAAAAGCAGCGAAACGCCAGTGACGAACAAAACGCCCGTCAAGCGAAGGTCGTCAAACACCAATGGAAGAGGCTGGATTCGCAGCAGTGGCAATCGAAACTTAACAAATGCAGCTGGGACGCATCAGAAGCTGAACCAGGTCTGTTGTTTCTATGTTAGGGTACAGCCTTTGGGAATGAGGCGGTCAAATGCCTCCTAAGTGCATATACTCATGCTTGTGTTTGATTGTATGTTTGTGTGTCTATATATATATATATATATATAAACAATAAGAAAGATATATATATATATATACACTTTATACTTCTTTGTTTTCTGGCTCACTGCCTCTACATTACCACTCCTCTTGCTGTTGTGTCTTTCTTTAACCCTTTGCTGTCATCATCTGTATTGGTCTTCCTCTCATCTACCTCCCATTCAATTCTCCTTCTATGACTGTTATTAGTAGTGAGTCAACGTGTGTCCAATCCATTTCCTTTGTCTCTTTCTTACTATTTTTATCAGTCTGGCTCTTTCTTCTCCAATCCATTTATTTTGTCTCTTTCTTATTGTTTTGATCAGCCTGGCTCTTTCTTCTCCAATCCATTTCCTTTGTCTCTTTCTTACTATTTTTATCAGTCTGGCTCTTTCTTCTCCAATCCTTTCCTTTGTCTCTTTCTTATTGTTTTGATCAGCCTGGCTCTTTCTTCTCCAATTAATTTTCTTTGTCTCTTTCTTATTGTTTTGATCAGCCTGGCTCTTTCTTCTCCAATCCATTTTCTTTGTCTCTTTCTTATTGTTTTGATCAGCCTGGCTCTTTCTTCTCCAATTAATTTTCTTTGTCTCTTTTTTATTGTTTTGATCAGCCTGGCTCTTTCTTCTCCAATCCATTTCCTTTGTCTCTTTCTTATTGCTTTTGCCAGCCTGGCTCTTTCTTCTCCAATTAATTTTCTTTGTCTCTTTCTTATTGTTTTGATCAGCCTGGCTCTTTCTTCTTCAATTAATTTCCTTTGTCTCTTTCTTATTGTTTTTATCAGCTGTTTCTTCTCCAATCCTTTTCTTCATTAGTCTTTTCTTCTGTGCAGTTGATTTTCTTCATTCTTCTCCATGTCCACATATTGCAAAAGCCTCACATCTTCTTATGTCTACTTTTCTCATGGTCTATGTCCCTGCTCCATTCAACACCACACTCCATTTCACAAGTGTCTTTATTATAATTTTTTTTCAGATTCCTTTTTGTTTTTCTCTCAGTTGTTCTTTCCTTTTTGAGTATACCTCTTTTCCTAAAGAATAAATTGCCTTTTAAGTACCTTAATAAATTAAATAAAATGAGTTTAAGTAAATTGCGTCAAATGAATCACTGAATTTTTACGTCGGCCAGTGTTAATACTAATGCTGAAACTTTTCATTGTTTTAAGATTTCTCTGATTTCCACTGTGGTTTAAATATGTCCTTCTCAGTACTTAACTTTTTCGTAGCATACGATTCTCGTTATTGCCTTTTCGTTTTAAATAAGTTTCTCTGCTTTCTTCATCATTCTTCTGTGCCTTAATTATTTATCATGAATTTTTTTCTGCTGTATTTTTGCTTTCTTGATTTCATGTTTTAATTGTTTTACAGACCCCTCCTGGTGCTCTGATTGCCCAGTCTCCAATCTCCAATCTGCATCCTTCTTTGCCAAAGAGCAGTCAGCAGCAGCAGTCCACAGTATCTCATGGTCCACGTCTGAGTTCGGACAATGGTACCACGTCGGGTGAGCACGATGCCAGTTACTCGTTTCAGCAGCGCATGCCACCGGTGCCACTTCTACTAGCATCTCCAAGACGCGAAGTCACACCTCAATCGCCGGTGCCAACGGGAGATTGCCAAGTCAGAGACTCTGATCCAACTCGCAAACATCCGTCTGAATGGGGTGTAAGTATCTGAGCATAATTGATTCAATGAGTTTAGATGACATGTGTAAAATTCACTAACAAAGAAGCATTTAAGGGTGTTTGGACATAGATACATAGATGCTTACGTGTATGCATATTGGATACTGTCAGACTCGTTTGTGCAGATATCTTGAATGCTAATTTGTCAAAATTTCTCTTTTGTTGTTGACTATTACCTGTGCTTCTCTGTTGCTGTATCTTCCTCCCTCATTCTCTCTACCTCTTCTCTCATCTGTCTCTGTTTTTCCCATCCTACCTTCTACACTTCCTCCCTCATTGTAACAACATTATAAGGTCAATTGTAAAATTTGTATTCACATAATTGGCCAGGTTGAACCCAGTGATAAAGTCTATCTATGCCTCCCTCAGATTATTTTTTACACTTATCGCAAAAATGAGAATATGTGAGAATATGGTTGAATAAGGACAGTGAAGCAACCTTTATTTTGCTCTTCTTTTCTCTCCTCCTATCTCCTCTTTTTTTTCTTTCCTTCTTTCTATTTTCTTCCCTTTCTTGCTGTATTTTTCATCCGTCCAAATACCGCCATATGGAGGTGCCAACTGGGACAACTTGCCCCTCCTCCATACGCCAACCACGCCACAGGTTACTCATGACAAAATTAACATTGTACTGATTGTGTGATTGACGCTCGATGCATTTTCTTGTCAGGTACAAGAGGTCTATAGCTTCGTGAAGTCTCTTCCCGGCTGCAGCGGTTACGCTGAGGAATTTCGGCTTCAGGAGATCGACGGTCAGGCACTGCTGCTTCTGAAGGAGGACCATCTCATGACAACACTCAACCTCAAGCTCGGTCCAGCGCTCAAGATCTGCCAGCAGATTATGGCGCTCAAAGATTCCTTATCATGAGCAAGACTGTTTCCTTCGTGATCATATCGATCGCACGCTGCTGTTTCTGCATCCACAGTTTATGATCTGTCATTTTATTCCATCACTCGGAAAGCCATTCTTTAGGTTGCTGTAAGGGCCTTAGTCCAGAATATACTTACTTGCTTACTAACCTGTTATTCTAGTAAGGTCAAGGGGTCAAAGTGTGTTGATCTTAATTAGGTGTCTGAGATTTGTATACTCTGGACTTGAGTAAAACTGACTTTAGAGCCACATAAGATACCGCTTTGTAATTGGATTATGGTATTATAGAATGAGGCTCAAATTCTGGAGGTCAGTTCAGTACTTTAGGATTGATATTTGAGATCAGAATTCGTGTTATTTTGATCTATGTTGTAAAGAAGTTTTGGTTTTTATATGCCCTAATACATATTTATGTATGTATGCCTTTTATGTTTATATAGCAAAATGTCCATATTACTTCTAAGTACACATACATCCCTATTTGTATATGTATGCCAGGTACATTTATATATATATATATATATATATATATATATATTTGTGTGTGACTGTATGTGTGGAGAGAGGTAACCAATGAGAAAGAAACAATGAAATGGAGGTATTACCATTTTCCAGTTGGTTCCATTTCTAAACACCATTAACGAGAGTTTCTGTTGAGATGTTTTGGCGAAGAGAATATTGGAAGACCTCATATCATTGGGAGTGGTGCATCTGTAACATTCAAAGACTGAATCATGAGGAATTTAAACTATATTATCACTAACAATGAAGAACATCTCTAACAGTTACTGTGCATATTTTACAAGATTTCCAGTTTAATTTCTCGATCCTTGCTAAATTAGTTAGACGGAACTGGTTTTAAAAAGCTGAACTGGTCGTTGCAGGCTGCATCTTTGTCTTACAGACTGATCTGATAATGGCGTTTTTTTGGAGTGCCATCGGCTGATGCCTTTTGCATTGGACCCCGGCCCAATAGAAGACTTTGTCAACTATAATTACTACTGTTGGTTTTCATATCTAGTCATTATGATGGTAAAGCCTTTAGTTGAACATTTGCCAGCTACTGTGTAGTTTATGATGATGGTAGAACTTTTATTTTATCCAAGTACAGTATGCACTCATAAACAAGAATTTGTCGATATTGTATTGTATTTATAGATTTAATAGCTCCTCTCACAGAATAACTATTCAGATGCGCTCTCTGCGCTGGCCATTTATGTTGTTAAGCATTATTTTAAAAAATAGTGTCGCAACAATTAGCAGAATAGTATATAAACCAGGCAGTATGTAGAAATGGATAATCGTGAATACAGTCAACACTTTGCCGGTTCATTCATTACTAGAATTTGTGTATAGCGCCTCTTCAGGGCGACTACTCAGAGGCGCTCCCAACCCCAGTGCAGCCAAATAAAACAGTCTTAAGATGAGAGAGGAATGCCTGAGAAGGGATTCTAGGAAGGGAGCAGAGCATCAAAGGGAGGCCATTCCAAAAGGGGGGGCTTACCACTGAGAAGGCTCGGCTCAGTCTGGTGGTGTTGCGAGCATGAGGAACACAGAGGAGACCCTGTTCAACCGATCGAAAAGAGCGCGTATCCCAAACGCCTAAGGGTGGGGCTGCAAAGTTCAATCAGGTAGGCAGGACTGAGGCCTAGGAGGCATTGCCAGACTGGTGCAGCTATTCGATACTCTGTTCGCTGCCTGAGGGGAGCCAGTGGAGGATGTTGCACATGTAGCTGGTTGTAGATGGTGCTCTGACCAGTGGAGTGTGTCGAGTTAGTAGATTTGGGAATGCCACTTCGCAGTCTTTGTAAACTTGGATTTATAATTTAAACGAGTCTGTGCTGTACTTGAAAAGATTATATTGAGAACAGATCTAGTAAAATTAAACATAATCAAATACCTCTCAAGTATTTACATATCTTGCGGTGTTGAACATATTTTCTGTTAAACTGATTTTAGGAAATGTCTGAGCCTGTTGAAATTACTTTTCTCATGCATTTGAGAATATTTGAAAATGAAAGATCAAGCTTAATTAATTACAGGTTGCTAAATGTTCCAAAGGGCAAGTGAATACACATTTGAACATGTTAGTGTTGAAATTGATGCATACATTGCTGGTATGCACTGTACACTTTGTTAATTACTGCTGATTTAGGAAGCCATGTGGATGGTCACTTTGCACTGTACTGTGAACCAAAAGCGTGGGGGGTAACCTCCGCAGGTTCAGAAGATCTTCTGAGATTTCTGCTCCAATTGTGTCTGTAGCAAACTTAACCATAAGCTCAATGCATTGCTGATTGGGAGATCAAACTGGGAGGAAAGACTGGACACCAAGCTCGCATGAGTAGGATTTAAACAAATGAAGTTGCAAACATTTCATACCAATGGATGCACTTAGGGTGTTAGCTTAAGGAACTGCTCTACTGCTAATGCGAGTTATGTTTGGAATCCATATTCATGACCGAAATGTCAACATCTGTTTTATTGCACTGTATTTTTAATTATTATTATTATTATGAAAGTCCCTTAATGAATTGTATGTATATATTATATATACAATTATACATATATTCTCAGTGCACAAGGCATGCTTTTTTGTGGGTTTATGCTTGCTGTTATTGCTATTACCTTTCCTTTATTACCTTTCCATTTAGTCTCTTGAAATTAATCATCTTGCACTCAAAAATAAAAATGAATTGTGGCTCTAGTCTGGGCAGCAAATGAGTAGGTGAGGTAGTCAGTGACTAGATGATTGGCAGCTACTTTTATGATAGTCAATAATTTTGAGGATTGTAGATTGTCTGTCAGCAGAAATAAACATAAAACTTTGAGTTGTTTTTATGGTCATTTTATGACCTTGTGGCATAATGTGGCCGTTGTGTTTTTGTATGTGGGTTTGTTGTAGATATAACTATTTATATATTGTGTTTACCATGGTGTACATTATAGCCTTGAGTTATAGTTTTGCTGTCTCATCCGCTGCATCTTCGATTTATTTTTCTATGGTTTTGATTGTTGGAACTTAGGACGAAACTTGGTTTTAATGTCCGACTTGGTAGTCATAGAACAGTGTACATTGTGGTGAAAACTATGCTTAAATTAAGTTTGCAAATCAACAGATCTACTGTATTGATGTAACTAGGTAGAGTCTCTGAACATCCATGCCATCTGTCAGCTGTCGATGGGAATCTGCTGGTTGGTTCCATGCATGTGTGTGGGCTTGCCATTTGTGACTATTTCAGCTTGCTGTGCATTCTTTTACTAACTGAAGTATATAATGTTCGTAACACTAGCATAGAGAATGCCTCTGAGTAGATATCTGTAATGGGCGATATAAATATTACGTTACACTAATCTGAGAACTTCTATGATACTGTAAGCATATCACAGAAATGGTAATTAATTGGTGATCACTGTAAATTTTAACTGCAGTCTGCAGTCACTAGCCTTAGGACAGCTCTGTGGAATATTCAGTAGATTGGCCATATGCAGTTGATTGTACAATCTGATGGCCACTAATTGAAGTCATAACCTTTTCGTGTAATTTTCCTTACAGCCAATTTTGATGTATCTTGTCTATCAGCCTTTCTGGCAAAGAAGGAAGGTTGTGTGTTGCAAAAGTACTAACTTCGTTTCAGCTTTGTAAACGTGTACAAATATAATAATGTTGCAAGTTAGGTCAGTTCTTTTGCTCTATTTCTAACGATGGAGCTAGTTAATTTCGTTAATATTTCATGAACAGTAGACTTCTAAATTATTAATTGATTGGTGTCTTGTTAGTCATGTCGTAAAATACAGAAAATCAAAGCTTGCTGTGCTATTGTGCTGAAACTAACATTTTGTATTTTTTTCTTGCATTGAGCCAATTTCATCTATCAACCACCTTTGGCTGTTGGTATTGGGAACAAGTTAAAATGAAATATCCTGGATCTCTCAAGCTAGAGACATGAATGAATAGACAGACTTGTGACACCAGCCTTTTCCATCTGCAAACTTGAATGAAATCTTCACCTGCCTTGACATTTTTTTTGCAACTGATAGAAAAAGAGAGATACTGCTGAATAATTTATGACTGAAACTGCTCTATTTTCCAGTGTGTTTTATATAGCAACTTACCAGTCAGAGCCTGTCTGTAATACTATTACATGATGTTCTGTTACATTTGACATCAAAATTTAGGCCATTGCATAAAAAGCATCTAATTTTTCCCTGGAGTGTTGCGATTTGTCAATTTCCTCAATTTAAGTAAATATATAAAAATAATCATTTCAGTGACTGAATTCACATGATCTTCTGTTCTGTGTTCCTTGACATTTGGAATCACTGGTGTTGCAGAACTTTCTTGTACGACGTGTTCTTCAAGGCTGAGGAGAAATGTTTGTGTGAATATCTTGAGATGATGGCATTCAAGTGGTATACTTGTGTCTTCTCAGGTGGCCAAGTATTACAGTTGTTGAACTTACATATTTCTAATGTCCTGTAGATGTTACTGTAGGCCTGTGTGCAACTGTCGTCTAGAGTTTAAAAGAAAATTAGGTCTGTTGAGAATTGCACACACCAGCTTTGTCGGTAGTGGGTGATATTTTTGTGTTGACATTGTCCATAGTTACAAGTTTGTAACTAATTCTTTCAATCTGGCTTAGACTATGGGCTCCCTGCAGATGTCGAACTTGAGCTTCTTCTCACCAAGTGAGTAACAGAAATTGTTTAAAACGACAAAGCACTCTGTCCGTGCTATTCTTTACTTCCGAGTAAATTCTGGCGTTAAAGTTGTTCTTTGCACAGGGTACAGTCTGTTTGCTATGTGTGCTCTTAACTGTATGTTCATCTTGTGTCTTCTCTTGGTGGCAACAAAAGATATCCTGTGTTTTTGTAAATGTTGCTGATATATTCGTACAGAGATTAAACTTAGAGCTACTGCATGTTTATGCAAGATTAGACTTTGGGATTTAGTCGTTTTAGTAAATTGTTGCAGTATACAGCAGTTATGTTTTGTGCATCTGTATAAACATTCATGATATACCAGTCTAATGATTGAATTTAAAAGTAAAATAGGTTTCTGACACATTCACGAATAGATAAGATTAAGTCAGTGCTTCTTCGTCAATGAGAGGGATACGTCATTTTTCTTGGGAATGCAAGACATCTTTGTATTGTGTTTACAGATTTTTATAGCTCTTTTTCCAATACAACTTAATCAGAGGCTCTCCCGGTGTGAAAATCTAAGAAAACTCTTAAG
The DNA here is from genome assembly GCA_959347315.1 of Bimastos eiseni. Classification (NCBI taxonomy): domain Eukaryota; kingdom Metazoa; phylum Annelida; class Clitellata; order Crassiclitellata; family Lumbricidae; genus Bimastos; species Bimastos eiseni. The sequence continues at coordinate 5,381,967 of OY365813.1, read as the reverse complement.
AGTATGGGCAGAAACGGAAGTACCACCAGTTAAAATCAAAGAGGGAATCTTAGAGGGAATATCGAAAGCAAAGAACCAACAGGCGCATAGGTCTGGTACTAGCAGAAGAATTAGGAGTCCGAGATATGCGACCAGAGACAGTTGGCAATGAATAAGGACACAGATAGCTTGGTACCAGAATTTTTGGTATGCCTTTGGTATGCATCAATGGCTTTGGGAAGATGCATCAATAGTTTTGGGAATTCGTCATTGACCTTGGCAATGCATCATTGGCGTTGGGTGAAGGAATAGAGACCCATGGATGTAAACTGAGAATATTAAATGAACAACAGTTCTGATATTTGAAATGTACTGTCAATAAAGAATGAGAACATCAGTTAGTAATAGGATAAGAATTAAACTTCTCTAGGCGGTTTCAAGCATTTGTCTTGTGAAATTTTCATAAATGGTCTGTGAAAGTTTCATGACTGATCAGTAAATTCTAGTATCCCTTCTGCAAAGCATGTATTTGGTTAGCCAGCATTCCTATTTCGACCATATCTGAGAATTGCATCTCAAACCATTAACCTGGCCTGTGTGACATAACTTAGATCAAGGAATGGCAAAGGAAAATACATGTAGCATACTTGGGCTCACCAAATGGCAACATACAAAATTTTATACATTGCATCTTAATATCCTTGACATTACCAAGCCTGTGCAGCTATCAAAAAGCCAACTTTCACACTACAAACTTTCAATCAAAAACAAACCAATTAGTGATAATGTGCTTTTGAGGATTAATGGTGAGTGACTTTGTGAATAGAGGTCAACTTATTTTTGTCTTAAACTTTTCAGCAATGTTTAGGTGGAGGACTCTCGGGTTGCCCCAGGGTGCGGTCCTGCTCTGGATCCGCCGTGGCGTCTAAACCAAACTGTATTCTATCAACACTGCTCTGTGTTCTTCTGAGGGCATTCTCAAAATCATATCCTGAGCACTGAAGACCATCTATTTTAAAATAGACGTAGTCTTAATTGTGATGTCAGATCATATGAACTTCTTACGTGGTTTCTGGAAGAGGGACAATATGAGTGTGCAATTACGGTTAACCGTCTTATGACACTATCGAAGTCTTCTTCGATCGCAGCCGAGAATTTTCTGGAACGCCTTTCGGAATTCCTCGTTGAAGACAGCGTACAGAACGGGATTAATACTCGAGTTGGCGTATCCTAGCCAGAAGAAGAAGGCATCTAGAGAGGCTGGGATGCGACATTCCTTGCAGCAGGCATGGATGACGTAGACGGTGGAAAAGCCGATCCACATACCACAGAAGAATGAGATGATGATGGCCATTCGGATAGTTGCTCTCGTCTCCAGCAGTTCCTGGCGCCTATTCTGTCCAGAACTACGAGACACTACCATCCTCTTGTAGGGGTTTGCCTTCTTGCTGGCCACTCCCTGCTTCGCCGTCGATATTTCCTTGCGTTTTTCCGTCTTGTCGCGTACCATTTGCGCCAACGCCATGTTTGACGGATGTGCCACGCTGTCTGCTGGGATGCATAGATTTGCATTATTAGAACCAGATCTTTCTTTAGCGCCGTTAATAACCGCGTCATAATAATCGCGGCCCAGAATACACGACTGGATGGATTCGCTTTTGGTAAAGGTACTCTCGGTAATGGTTGTTTCCTCGGTATTCGTGCATTCTTCGTCTGCTATCGCCGATCGTTTGTACCTTCTCGACATCGAGTACGAAGACCGACGATCCTGGCTTCCGTTTGCTCCAGGCAAAGTCGGTGCACCAGCAGATATCACGGAATTCTGAGCAAGCGGACCTTTTCCTTGGACTTCGTCCTTGACTGGACATGGAACAGCCAGGCCGCAGCTAATTTTGGCTGCGAGGCCGTTGTGATGAAGCGGGCCCTTCTGGATTTTTCTCGTGCGCTTGCGTATTGCTGTCAATATGAGCCCATATAGTACGAAGGTGATGAAAAACGGTACGTAGAAAGACCCGAAGGCCGAGAATATGACGTAACTGAGGGTACTAATGAGGTGGCACTTGTAAACGTTCAGCTCATCGTCGTACTGGTAGTTCTGCGCCAGGTCGATCCAGCCAAGAGCGGGTGGAAGGCAGATGGTGACCGATATGACCCACACGAAGAGGACGTATGTGGCTGCCTGTTTGGCGGATCTCTTCTCGCGGTACCAGATCGGGTAGAAGGTAGCCGTGAATCGGTCGAAAGCGATGACGCAGATGTTCCAGAGCGAGGCGGTGCAGTAGAGCGCGTCGCAGATCAGCCAAGCGTTGCAGATCGTCCTTCCGAAGACCCAGTGTCCCAGAACCTCATTGCAGACTGAGAGTGGAAGGATCGTCGTGGCGAGTAGAAAGTCGCTTAGGGCCAGGTTCCCGATCAGGTAGTTGGATATCGTTCGAAGGGGGCGGTACTTGAAGAGGGCCAGACCGACGAGGAGATTGGCAATAGCTGGAACGATGATGACTAGGGTGAGGACGAGGGCTAGGATGATTAGACCGGGGAGAGGGTAACTGATGGAGACCAGCGAACCCCAGCGGAAGAGGTAGGGAGTCTGATTACCCCAGTCATACGCTCCAGAGTGGAATCGGGGTACGCCCGACGTATTCCACACGGTCATGTTCGATGGGTGAGTGGGTCAATGACGAATCAGAGAGAGTCGACCTGTGAGTGATAAAATGTGACTTACATATAACTCGGAATACATCAATATAAGTCTAGTTAGGACAAAATTAACCCTAGCATGGTAGCAGACCATTCGACTCTACGGTTAATAGTTTCCTTAGTGGATAGATCTAGATACAACGGACAGAAGCAGAGTTGAATTGATTTGTAATTCCTCCATCTACGACGGACCTTGGGATGGTGTGGTTACCGTGTGCTAAGGACGTCGTTGTTCGTTATCCTAGACGCAACGCAGTCCTCCATGGATTCAACTCTGGATGGACTTCCCTCGGCTAGGCTCTGCCCTGAGGCCTGTAATTATGAGAGATGCCTCTCTGACGAACCTTCACCGTATTTCCATGGTAACATCTGTATTCACTTGTCTGTCTGCATTGTATTTCCATGGTAACCATGTGAATGCGCAAAACGACCATTCCGATGTCATCCATGTTTTGACAGAGAGAATCGACATGACAGCCGCATCATAAAGCACTCGTTGGTTTTAAGTTCTTATACATTACAACCGAGCTGTAGAATCTGCTAATCATTAAGGAATCACCATTACATATGCAGTTACTACTTACTAATCAACATGCCTCCGAGTTTATTGTATTAAATATTCGAGCAGAAGGTGACCTTATTCGCCCAACGGGTGGTGTATATATAGGCCTACTGGTCAGGCTCAAATACACCAGCAACTGATTTTTTTCCATTGAATTGCGTCGTAGTAACATTCAATCTGTCGTCCAACATCCTTATAAGACAGAGGCGAATTGACATTCAGCAGCAGAGAGCGTAAGCCCTATACGTGCTGTGGTGAAGGCAAAGGAGGGCCTCGAGAGCGGATCGAGACAGGCGGGTCCTTAATGAATGTTCGCTGGATAGTGAATAAAGGAGATCAGTAAAGATAACACGGACTGACTGACTGCTAACGAATTGCGTCGTATCACGTCGACTGCGAAGGCACGCACTCCCTTCTACAATTACTGGAGAGAGAACAACTTTCAACGAAGACGCTTGTCGGAACAACACTGTAGGCTTTCCATTTCTTGCCTATACGTTCGAATAATACATACCGACACACGAGACAAGCGCATGCGTGCTGATTAGCAAATACATGATGACTAACGGTATTCGATAATAATTTAATAGCAATTTATATAATATAGCGATGGTGGCATAAGGTATTTCCAGATAGTGCACCAAAGCCAAGGTATAATCAAGGTAAGTCCAACGAGACAGTGAGAGGTGATAGTGAATAAGCAGGTTGACAGAGGTACCTGCCAGCACGCCCAAAATAATGAATATCACGATCCATATTCGTGGGATTTCTTTTTCCATGGGGTTTCCGGGCTGAATTGCTATTCTGTGAGAGGTGCTATATAAATCTCAACACACGATACAACCTCCCATATGGGCCCAATATAATGCCCATGGGTACGATGCCATGGTAGGTCGTACCTGAAGACGAAACGCTGACATTGAACAGAGGACGTGATATGCTTTCTCGTGTGCCTTGTTATGTCCAGATCCACCAAGGCATAGGCCTACTGTGATTATGCCATCGCCTCCGAGGATAAATAATGCCAAATTATGGCCATCAGAGAGTGAGAAATTACCTTCATCCTCTGCGCACATGTTCGTATTCCTATAGATGTAGGCCTATCTATGATCGAAACACAGAGAGATCAACTCGAAGTCAAACCCAACGTATACGAGCCTTCCTGGTAGAACGACTGGACACAGGCATCTTCATCAATTTATAAAGTCCTCGTCTTTCTGACTGCACTATATGTATACATACGATAATCTATGCGTGGAAACGGGAAATTTTACTTCTGTCCTCCGAGGAACCTTTTCCCAGAAGGCGGAAACGGTTTCGCCCTTCCTCGCTCTGTTTGACCAGTCGGCCAACAATTCAGCGATTTCCCATCAACAAGATATCGTCTGTTTTATGAGCTTTCGTCTCAGCCGCCAATTACCAAGAAAATAGACGACAACTGTAATTGCATGTCGTTATACATGTATACTGTTTTTGGAATATGACATTGAATAGCTTCTCCTTTCTAGTCTCCTCCGTTTCCGCTCCACGTTTCTGTGAAAATTGGGCGTCTCTTATTACTACCCTGTTTCTGTCTTTATTACTGTCTGCTTGTCTGTATGTGTTTATGTCGTCTGTCTGGCTCTCTTTCTCTCAGTCTGTCTGCCTGTTTGTCTTTCTGCCTCTATGCGTGTCTACAATTTGTCACTCTATCGTAACCCACATACAGATTATATCTCGCTATCTCTAACCGTGTTTCTAGGCATTTGATGTGACAATCTACATATCTTCGCCAAACTCCGCGTCTGTCGCATCTCTTTCCATCTGGCTATTGATCTCTCGCCTTGTCTCAGCATTTCCCTTCCTCTTTGTCGCTCTCTGTATTGCTGTCGTTATCTTTCATCTCCATCTTCTTATACTCCTCCATATCGCTCCCTCACATCCTCTTATCGTATCACTTCTGTAGTATTATGTCTCAGCGGATGTCCAGTGCAGAGAGAAAGATTAAGAGACAAACAGACAGCCAACGTCTCCGACAGACATGCAAAGAGAAAGAGAGGAAGGCAGACAGAGAGAAAGACAAAGAGGGTCAGACGCACATATGCTTGAGCTACCTCGCGAATTACGTTGGCGTTATAAAGGACATCATAGGTATTAGATGATACAGTGACGCCTAAGTTAGAAGTATCGCTGGTCCTATGGCTGCCCTTTGACCCTTTCGTGACCCTTTGTCTCAGTCGTGACCTTTTGACCTAATCGTGACATAACAATGCTAAGTTCTGGCCTCATATCAGCCATGAATTCGGTAGAGAAGTGCACTTAATACGCTGGCTAAATACTAAGAAAGCAAGGATTCTAGCCCAAAGTGTGGACAATAACAGAGTCATCAGCCACAGACAGACATAGGCCTACAGAATGAGACAAACACACAAAGAGAGACAGACTGAACAAGACATTACGAGACAGAACGAGACAGACATAGATGCATAGATACATACAGATTGAGACAGACAGATAAAGAAAGACAGATGGACAAAGAAAAGCAGACAGAGACAGAATGAGACAGAGACAGAATGAGACAGAGACAGAATGAGACAGAGACAGAATGAGACAGAGACAGAATGAAACAGAGACAGTCAGACGGAGACGATAATTCTATGGCCAATGAACATGACTAAGAATTTGGTCATTCTCATTAATCCTCTTGACTGCTTTCCATCCTTCTTCCAGATGCGCATCTGGTGCAGCAACTGCAGCCAGCGTCCGCAACAGAAGGCATCTCGGAAGATGCTCCAACGTCTTCTTCTGCAACGCTCGAATACATGTGCACGGCCGTCATCCGAAGCCACGCGTCCGTTGCCCGTGGGGGAGAGGGAAAAGGATCGCCCCAACCCAGGCGACCAGAAAGCAATTAATGTCCGGTCTGTTTGCATTCTGCTGGGCCCACGATCGTCACATCACAGAGAATCATCGTCTGCACGGCCGCCATTTTCGTCCCTTCACGTCCTCCCCTCTCTCCTTCCAGCCTCCCTCTCTCCTCCCTATTTCCAGGTCCAGTTAGGGAAGAAATAGGGAGGCGACCGTGACCCATCCGTCGTCAATAACAACCTTCTGCCCTGAAGGGTACGGAACCCGGCGGGGGCAGTGCGGGGCAGCTGTCATTGCAAATATTTGCCACGAAATCGTGTTTGCCGTGGGTTTCCGTTGGCCTGTGCCGCTCGCAACGGATACGCAATCTTTTCATAATCGCAAGCAATGAGAATCCTATAAAGAACCCATCGACCGATTCTATTGCTTCCCATCTCTACAACATCCCTGCTGCAGCAACATTTGTCTAGTCAGCTTGGTGACGTATCTTTGCCATCCAAGAAAGGCTCTCGTATCCGATCGTTAATAATTAATCATGCCATTGTTTATGGTTACAGTATAATTATGAATTATATGTTATTCGTAAAGCTATTTGTGTAACTGCATGCTAATTAAAAATTAATTGTGTTATTCTACTGATAAACCTTTGTTTATTGTTGCTGTTTTTATTTGAAGGATGAACTACAGAGATTGTTGAATACTGCATTAAACAAGGGAGAAGACATTTGTGACTAGTCTATGCCAGTGTTGTATGCAAGACCTTAAACTTCAAGACCAAGACGAGACCGAGACAGTGAGGTACCGAGACCGAGACACTAGGTGCAAGACAGTTCGAGACAGTAAAAAAACAAGTGATCCTATATAAAAGGCTGTAAAATACTAATGTATCAGTTTTCGGGAATAATGTTCATTTTTAATTTCAATTTGAAACTTAATTATAATGTATATTGTATCAGTTCCCAAGAACAGTTTTTATATTGTCGAGTTTTATCTTTTTCAATATTTCTTCTTCGGCTTAGCTTCTGAATAGTATAAAGAAAGCACGTGTGAAATCTTCTAGACGATTTTAAACAAATTCGATACCAAATACCAAACCAAATTATAAATTTGCGCATATCCTTACTCACCCTGAGAAACTCGAAGTTGTTCCGATAGTTTCGGTTATGGTGGTTTTACATCAATGACCAACTATTAGCCAATAGCTATTGTTTGTAAATAGGGTTAACTTCAAATTGCGCAAACGCAAACTTCACAATTTCAGGTTCCCTCTCAGACATTTTTCCACTTTAAGACAATTGAATTGATTTCAGTATTATGTGACTCACGCGCTAACCAGAATTACCGTTTCTCGAAAATTCCGGGTTCAATTTCTAGCGCAAAATTTTAAGACAGTTAACGCGAAACTTATCGAGACCGCTTTTTCGAGACAGAACAAGACTTTCACTTCAAGACAGTTTCTAAAAATTCGAGACACTACCTTGAGACCGAGACCGAGACAGCAGGCTTCCGAGACCGAGACCGAGACATTAAAAAGAAAAAGACTATTTCGAGACGTCTCGAGACCGAGACACTGTCTCGAGATCATACAACTCTGGTCTATGCAGATGTTAGTTTTGCTCAACTGTTGTCTATCCCAGAGAAAAATCTGAGTATAACGCAGAAATAGTGTTTCTATATAATTATATCAGTTGCACTTTCACTTCTTCGTTACAGTGATAAATATTACCATTATTATTGTAATTGTAATATTGTAACTGTAATCTGACATTCATGAAGCCCCACTTCCTTATCCGCAAGCGTACTCTATTTTTGGTCTGTTCCCTCATGTGGAACAGTCTATCGTCTTTACCTAGAATTTTGTAAGTAACTAGTTCCTTTCGACGATTACTACGAACGTATTATAGCATAAGAGGCTACACAAATCGCAAACTTTATATCAAATATCAATATTTAAGAGAATGTTTTCAAGTTCCAACGAGAGTTTGTTTCTCGATAGCTATGAAAATGAGCCAACCTACGTCGTAAACAGAGCTTGAACCGATCAATGTACATAACGACTAAATTATATTTCATTACCCTTATAATGATTCCTGGCGCTTCCATCAATAAACAAATGGACGTGAGCAACTAACCATTGGAAGTTTATTTACGTCTAGTCCTACATTCTGGGCGTTTTGGACAATTGTTTCTGACGCAAAACAGCCATTTGGGCGCTAACGAAAACACTGGTTGAAGCGATTAGATCGTTGGTAAATGAATTCATTGATTTGGTAAATGATTAACTGCTCAACTTCTGGTATGATCGGTGTCTGTTTGTAAATATCGGCCCCGGAAGCAATATAATGTCGACCATCAATTATGTGGAGTGCTCTTTTGAAGGGTACTAAATTTCTTCATTCTTGTTTAATAGTTTGAAGCCAATATGATGTTGAAATACGCGAAATACGAACGAATCAACATGTTATAACCTATAAGTTTGGTTGCTATACGTTATAAGTTAATAACCAATAGGTGCGAAGTTAAGGACACAATAATTCCTAGCTTTTTGAATTTTTCCGTCATCAACAGATTTAGATGGATGGTAGGAATAAGTTTTTGAAAAAGATGACTGAGAAGTATACGAAGAGGAACTTTCAACATATATCTGCGTCAACAGATATGTGCTTGAGATTCTGCATTGGCTTCCTGTCCGAAAGCGCATTGAGTATAGAGTTGTCTCTCTGGTCTGGCGATGCCAACTTGGCCTTGCACCAGTCTGTCTAAAAGATCTCTGTAATCCTGCATCGAGTGCCCGAGACAGTCGCTCCCTTTGTTCTGCTGAGAACGGGGTTCTGATGGTTCTGCTAACCCGAACAGCCGAACAGCATCTGTCTCTCTCTCTCTCTTTCTCTTTCTTTTTCTCTGTGTGTGTGAGACAGACAGACAGAGGGAGAGAGAGAGAGAGAGAGAGAGAGAGAGAGAGTGAGTGAGTGAGACAGAGACAGAGGCAGAGACAGAATGAGAAAGGGAGGGAGGTAGGGTGGGGCGATTTAGTGCGTAACAAAGATAGATCGGTTGGTTGAGATACAATACTTTGTGGCCAACAAGGTATATCATCTTAAAACTGATTCTATGCTCCAGGGCAGGCGGCCAATACTGTAATGCCATATGAGTGTAATCTGCCGACATCGTTGAATTAATGTTAAACAGTACTTGAAATAATCAAATAACTGACCTTATTGATTTTAACAAGAATTAAACACGAATCGTCGCATCGTTTAAGCACTCCAGATCAGAGTTGAACGACTGCATTGATTATCAACCGATGTTACTTAGCATTATGTTCCGTGAGATACATCGACCAACGAAACTTCTGCTTCTGTTGTGGCTTCCGATCTGTATCGTCTGAATGTCGCCTCTCAGAAGAACTGACAGAGGTCGGCAACAACAATATCTCCAGTGTGTGTCGCCTTCTCTACATCTATCTGTCTTATAGTCTTTGGTGACGCTGCATGCAGAGGCAATTACACGCAATGCTATGTGACGAGGAACACGGTGGCCGATTGGTTGTGGCGCTCGCATTGAAACCAAGTTAATTATTAATCAACTCCATCGATATCATGGGTGACGCTTAATAAGCACAAAAATAATGCGACGTAGGCCCAATGTAAGGTAAGAAAATACCATTTCTGAAACGTGTCAACTTGAAACTAAAATCTCACCTTTTCAAGAATTCTTACCCAGACGCACTCGGTCATCTATCCTCAAATCCTCGACCAAAGCGACACCCTTTAACAGCTTCACTGCCTCCTCTGACCCTCTGGAAACCGGACTCTGCCCTTCCTCGTACTGCACTTTTGACCACTCATTTGAATTGACGCAGAGCTCGCGAATAAGCTGGTGCCCGGCGCTTAAATTTATGGCGCTTTAGAAGCTTAGAGATTACGATCACAATAAGAGCTGCCTAAGGGAGACCAGATTTACAAACTTGTAATTGTAATTGTAATCACGACGATTTACAGAGCGACGTCGGTAGGAAATTTTTTCTGGGGTGCTTAGCTTCCTCTGTTGCAATACAGTATTAGACAAAATGAAACGAATGAATGTGTACTAAACACCTGCGCAACATGAATGGATTTCATATAATCGAATGTCAACGATAAAGCAGACGAATTTATGAACTAAGCCTGTACGAACGCACATACGTATACATACATATGTTCACATATGCATGCATGCATACACACATACATACATACATACATACAATGTCATACATACATACAATGTCATACATACATACAATGTCATACCTACATACATACATACATATAATGTCATACATACAATGTCATACACACAATGTCATACATACAATGTCATACATACAATGTCATACATACATACATACATACAATGTCATACCTACATACATACATACATACATACATACATACAATGTCATACATACAATGTCATACATACATACATACAATGTCATACATACAATGTCATACATACATACATACATACATACAATGTCATATACATACATACATACATACGTAACGTACACATACAATGTACATACACGCATACATGTTGCCATATGCATATATGCATGCATGAACACATATCTAAATGCACACATATGCACAAGCATACGTACAAGCGTATAATAAAACATACGTACATGAATGTAGACATACGAACATACAGTCGTGAATACATTCCTTAGAATAATAATTATGTGTAGTTGCGTTTTAATGACACTGTGATAACAATGATCATTAACGTCACCCTCCTATTTTATCCTGGCTTAGGACTGGTACTGCCCGAAAGCAAACAGTGGATGAGTTTTCCTTAGAATAGACGCAATAGTACTTTTATACAGCGCCCAGAGGAGACAGAAGCCACACAATTATAGGATGGAGAGTGAGCCTTTCTATCGGCGTAGATGCGATCGGGTGGAACGGATGGCTGCCTATCAGCATCGAACCAGAGCGTACAAGAGAAGGCGAACTATGAATGGGTTGCTGAGACTGGGACACTCTGTCCATCCATTGGGATGATGAAACGAATCGGAGGAATGGTTGCCCTTAGAGACAGAACCCGACAGATACCCACGACACGTGACAATCACGTGACAATCAACAGACGCTTTCAATTGACTCTTTGTTATCTAGTTTCAACCTGAATAATTCTCTCATCAATTCTGACTGGCAGCGATTTATTGAATTTTATTCTGATGCGAACTTCAGTCGCTGCTTTTTGCACTGTTGAAATGGTTCATATTATGTTAGTTTGTCTATGTACAGTAGGTTCATCCATTGTGGTTCATCTATGTTGGTTCATCTATGATGGTTCATCAATATATTATCATCTATGTTGGTTCATCTATGTACGATCATCTAGGTTGGTTCATCTATGTTGGTTCATCTATGTTGGTTCATCTATGTTGGTTCATCTATGTTGGTTCATCTATGTAGGATCATCTATCATGGTTCATCTATGTTGGTTCATCTATGTTGGTTCATCTATGTTGGTTCATCTATGTTGGTTCATCTATGTTGGTTCATCTATGTTGGTTCATCTATGTAGGATCATCTACGTTGGTTCATCTATGTTGGTTCATCTATGTTGGTTCATCTATGTTGGTTCATCTATATAGGATCATCTATCATGGTTCATCTACGTTGGTTCATCTATGTTGGTTCATCTATGTTGGTTCATCTATGTTGGTTCATCTATGTTGGTTCATCTATGTTGGTTCATCTATGTAGGATCAGCTATGTAGGTTCATCTATGTAGTCCATCTATACTCTATGTAGTCCATCTAAGCAGTCCAACTCTGTAGACAATTTCTATGTAGTCCATATAAATTATTTAATTCATCTATTTAGTTCCATCCATATGCAGACCCTTTCGATGTAGTCCGTATATTTAGTCCATCTATGTAGTCCACCTATGTAGTCCAATAATGTAGTCCGGCTATATAACTCAACTCTGTAGTATCCTTCTATGTAGTCCATCTATGTAGTTTAACTCTTTAGGATCCTTATATGTTGTCCGTCGATGCAGTGCATCTATGTATTCCAATTCTGTAGACTCATCTATACATGTATATAGAGTGACACAAAGTTCGTTCACCGTTTTCAGACTGCGTTTCCTCAGTAAGGCTTCATATTTTTTCTGATATTTTGCCAGTACATACTCAAGTCAAGTGAAAGATACTGGTAAAATTTGGCTTTGATCCGGTCGTCGGTTGCCATTATATGTAAAAAAATCAAAGAGGATCAGTTTATTGGAAAAAAACTCCCATTCAATACAGTTTGTTCATTATAGAATCACTTCATAGCAAAATATTTGACGAAGTAGACTCTAACACAACATTGTTACCTAGAAGTATACTATTAGCGTACCGTATATTCGTTCTGCCTAATGACAGAACCGACCAATATAGCATAGACTGGATCAACGAGTGAAGTGTTGCAACTTCCAGGGACCGCCACGCTTCTTAGAATCAGGATCTTTATGAACTCTGAGAGACTAAATACTCCACAAGTTCTCAGTAGGAGAGATCCGAAGAATTTTGATGGCCAACTTTTTGCTGTTGTATGACAGCGTACACCATCCTGCTGATATACTCCCAAGAGCGTTGTCAACAAATAACTTTCGTTGCATAACACTGCCGTTGTCTCTCAAACGCTGGCTTCACGTGTTGCTCGAGAATGTATCATGCAGTACTGCGAGCTCAGTCTGGTACCATTTGATACAAAGTGAAGGACTGTGAGACCAATGGCAGTCATCCCATCCACATCATCGCTGAAACCCAAACTGCATTCGGTACATAAAACACATTGAACGGCGACTCATCGGTGAACAAAGCATTAGACCAGTCATCCGCAGTCCAGTGTCGATGCTCCTATTTTTAATCAATTAGGCGGCGTGAATAATGGCTGTAAACGTCATATCCAAACACGAGCCGGAAATGCACCTCGCGCACCACGGTGTTCACTATTACGGCATTTAACGCACGTTCAACTTAAAATTGTCAGGGTTATAATATATTTGAGTCCAGTATAAGCTTAGAAAATATTTAAGAGCTCCAAATCATTTTGACCGAGATAGTCATTGAAGTTTTAAAACGGTGAACGAACTTTTGTATCACCCTATATATATACTGTTGGCCCATCTACGTAGTCCCACATTTGTAGGCCCCTAGCCCAAAGACCAGTCGGAAAGTTCCCCAATTCTTAAGGAACACCCCTTAATAAGCCTTAATAAATGGTATGCTTTATTGCGCTACCAAGCGGTAGTATTCAGTGCTGGTGTAAGCCTGGAGATGAAAGCCCGTCCAGAAATGTTCTGGTCCCGTGTGAGATGCCTTGAGTAGGCGCCTGTTGTTGTCGACTCAAGGGCCGTATAGAGCAGGCGATGGGCGCTTTCAACACGCGTAATTACGAACGTGGTTATTTCGCTGTCTTACTTTCAGCAGAACCAAGTCACTAATGGATTTTGAAGATGAACAACAGCAGAGTTTAACGCGTATAAATTGCGTCGAGTTGACTCTTTATGTCTGCCAGATTCATTAGCGAGAGTTAATCACGGGTTATAGATGCTGCAGTCATCGTCCTGAGAGCTTGTATCCTGCGTGGTTAACAAGAACTTAGAGCTTTTATCTGCTGGACGTGTGTGGAATTCCTTCGTTCAACGCCGTATCGTAATGCATCAAAATTAGGCAATTGCTAACGTGGTTAACAGCAGATAGTTCGAACGGCGGGTTGAACTGGGTGCGAGGATTACGACCTAAGCCTTTGGTAAGTCCAGAGGATGGATGTCATACGATGCCTGGAGATTTAGGGTCTCTTCTGATGATGCGGTATACACCGAGATCTTCGGTGACATAAACCATGACCCGGTCAGGTCATCTGTGACGCGGTGCAGTCTGTGATCTTGCACCGGAACTCAGCAATCGGGAGCGACCGTCATCCGGTTCGGGAGTAGAGAGGGCAGCCGACAACTCACAGTTGTATATGTTCAACGGGCGATTCTGCCTATTAATTAACTTCTGCCTTTCCGCAATACGGCACCGGTTGAACCCAAGTCGGCATTCCGTATGGACAAATAGGCGGCTTCTTTGATGTCACCTTATGAAGGCCCAGCCGCCCGGACAGAGAACGTTACGAGGGACACTTGATAGATCGACGACAGCTACTGAGATCCGACCGACGATCCTTCGCGTCTTATGTCTTTTCGGATTCTGACAGATCATTAAAACACTGCCAGCGACCTCGAAGAAAAGCGAAATCGACAGCACACACACATCCCTTTGGTTCGCTGTTTGTCTATTCATGTATGTCTCTAACTCGCTCTCTCGTTCTCTGGCTGTCGATTTCTGTCTCTCTTTATGCTGCAATCCATTTTTGTGTATGTCTTCCCTCCCTCCCTCTCTATTTCTCTCCTCGCTCTCTCTTTCCCCCCTCTCTCTTTCTTTCTCTATCCATCCATCCATCCATCCATCCATCCATCCATCCATCCATCCATCCATCCATCCATCCATCCATCCATCCATCCATCCATCCATCCATCCATCCATCCATCCATCCATCCATCCATCCATCCATCCATCCATCCATCCATCCATCCATCCATCCATCCATCCATCCATCCATCCATCCATCCATCCATCCATCCATCCATCCATCCATCCATCCATCCATCCATCCATCCATCCATCCATCCATCCATCCATCCATCCATCCATCCATCCATCCATCCATCCATCCATCCATCCATCCATCCATCCATCCATCCATCCATCCATCCATCCATCCATCCATCCATCCATCCATCCATCCATCCATCCATCCATCCATCCATCCATCCATCCATCCATCCATCCATCCATCCATCCATCCATCCATCCATCCATCCATCCATCCATCCATCCATCCATCCATCCATCCATCCATCCATCCATCCATCCATCCATCCATCCATCCATCCATCCATCCATCCATCCATCCATCCATCCATCCATCCATCCATCCATCCATCCATCCATCCATCCATCCATCCATCCATCCATCCATCCATCCATCCATCCATCCATCCATCCATCCATCCATCCATCCATCCATATATCTATCTATCCATCCATCTATCTATCTATCCATCTGTGTTTGTCTTTTAAAGTATTGTTTACTCTTTCTTGCTCTCTTTCTCTCTCTTACTTTCTCACTCTGTATCATTACATTTATCTCTTTCTCTGTCTCTCATTCTTTCTGTCTCTCTCTCTGTCTCTGTTTCTGTCTGTCTCTTACTCCCTTTCTTGCTCTCTTTCTATGTTTTTCTCTATCTCTTCTTCTTTATCTCTCTTTCCCTCTCTCACTTTCTCTTTTTCACTCTTTATTTTTCCATCTCTCTTTTTGTCTATCTGTCATTCTCTCTCAAGTATCTCTGTCTCTGTCTCTGTCTCTGCCTCTGCCTCTCTTTGTTGTAGTCCTTCACTCAAAGAAAGACTAACATTGTGGCAGATTTTTTTTATTCCAGTGCGAGCATATTAGTAATCAATGTTGTATGGACTAACGCAACTATCGGGCCTATCTGAACTGAACGGGTTTCGATTGGCAATCATTGCTCTTTGTATGTTGCAGCATTGACGGAATAACGACAGTTTGTTCTGGCAACTATGCTTTCCCACACGCTCGACAATAGCATCGAACGGAATGAACCAATGGTAAATTTACAGGGTGGGCCATTAAAAGGTTACCCACTTCAAATTTTTGCTAATATTTCGGCCAAAAGTAGAGATTGGTAAATGCAATTTTACAGGCGCTAAGCTAATTCATATTTACATATAATCGCCAAATTTTACTAAAATATTTTACACAGAACAAAAGTTATATCACTTTTAGTGAGTGCAACCACTGATTATTGATAGTCAAAAAACATTTTACGCAGCAAAAAGTTACAAAACCGATTTTATGAGGTCACATCTCAAGTAATTGTTATAAAACAAACAACATATTGTATCACAACCAGCAGCCACACATATTCTGGGTCTATTTGGCAAGTTTGATGACCTGGTTGGGGGCCATTGCATCGTTGATAATTTGCTCAGGGACACGAAAAGCGGTGAGGTTCGGATCTTCTTTGGCAAATCTTCTAACAGATGTTCAACTTTGCTTAAATACGCCGTGTTGATTTCTGATGCTGCTATACGTGAACATGCTCGATATTTTGTCCGGGTGCCGATAGATTTCTGCCTTCCGCTGCCCTTACGACGCTCCACCTCCCACCCCTATCATCAATGTGTCCGCATATTTTTATAAGTGCTCAGCTCCAGTGATTTCAGAGTGAGCTTAGATTTCAGCTTTGGTTCAAAGAGATCATGCTCATGATTCATGAAGTGTCTGTATATGCATTTTATCTGTCATGGACACCTTGCCCATGCTTATTTTGTTAAAAATGCTGTCATACAATGATTAATCGCAAAACATTTTTATTCACAAATGCAATAG
>OY365813.1:5115377-5360377 GCA_959347315.1 Bimastos eiseni | reverse complement strand
ATCTGCGTATCGGATATCTGGATGACCTGACATTGGGAGGTAACAAGGAAACAGTGGCCGACGACGTTCAATTAATCGAGCAGGAATCAAAGAATCTGGGATTGCTATTGAACCGCAGCAAATGCGAAATCGCGTGTCACAACACCCAGATGCCGAACAATGACCCTGCGTTCCAAGAGTTCACGAGCATAGCCCTCGAGGACATGACCTTGATGGGTGCACCTCTAATTTCAGGTCCAGCTGTGAACATGGTCGTTAATTCAAAGGCCAATGACCTCGAGAGGGCAATCGGAAGATTGTCCTTGCTTTATACACATGACGCTCTGGTTCTGCTGAGAAACAGTCTAAGTGTACCGAAGCTCTTGTACAGTCTGCGCACAGCCGTCTGCGCTGATTGCCCGGGCTTGGCTCGGTTTGATCAACTGCTGAGAGAAGGACTGTCAACCATTTTAAATGTGGACCTTGACAATGACCGCTGGCTTCAGGCTTCTTTGCCGGTGAGAGATGGTGGTCTGGGAGTTCGTTGTGCATCTACGCTGGCACTTTCTGCCTTTCTGGCTTCTGCTGCTAGTACAAGCGAACTCCAGGCATGCATCCTACCAACAGAGTCTGCTGAGGAACCATATGAACTTGCGAGTTCAGCACTCAACGCTTGGAAGACCCTGACAGATGCAGAACCACCAACAGGAGCAGCGAGTCATCGCCAGAAAGAATGGGACCTCCGATTCACAGACAAGACATGGAAAGGTCTGCTGGATTCCAATAACAATCCATGCGACCGTGCTCGCCTGCTGGCCTCACGAGCACCTCATTCTGGAGACTGGATGCTAGCGCCCCCTGTGACTGCCCTAGGCCTGCGCCTCTCAAACGAGGATGTACGACTGGCAGCCGGGTTGAGGCTAGGAACGACGCTCTGCGAGCCACATTTGTGTCACCAATGTCAAGAGAGAGTCGACGCAAAAGGGCTCCATGGACTAATTTGTAGAAGAGGCAGCGGAAAACATCAACGACATAGCATGTTGAACGATGTCATCTGGAGAGCTCTTGTCAGAAGATTCCAGCGCAAAAGGAACCTCTCGGCTTGCTAAGAGAAGATGGAAAGCGACCGGACGGCGTCACGCTCATTCCTTGGACACGTGGTCGATGTCTGGCATGGGATGTGACAGTGCCCGACACCTACGCCAAGTCACATCTTGTCGACACATCTATCAGAGCTGGCGAAGCAGCCGAACGCGCAGCTAAGACGAAGAGGGCCAAGTATTCCACCATAACCAACACCCACGACTTCGTAGCCCTCTCCTTGGAATCCGGCGGCGCTTAGAGCAGTGAAGGACTGCAGTTCATCTCAGAGTTGGGTAGTCGAACGAGTGCTGCAACCCACGATCCAATGGAGACGTCATTTCTGTTCCAACGTATCTCAGTTGTCCTTCAGCGTGGAAACGCAGCCTGCCTCTTCGGGACATTGCCAACACTCACTTAGCTCATCATGGGCGATAACAGCATAATGTGAAACATATATAATAATAATAATAACATAATAATAATAATAATAATAATAATAATAATAATAATAATAATAATATTAATATTAGTAATAATAATAATAATAATAATAATGCTGTTAATTATGCCGATGATTATGTCTTTATTAATACATTTACTAATGATAATACTGATAGTTATATAATAAAAATAATAATAATAATATTATTATTATTATTATTATTATTATTATTACCGAAATTTGATACCGCCCTTCTTCCAACATCTTTTGTTCAGAAGTGCATACACATGCCTCGACGGCGCAATTGCAGTTGTACTGCAGAGCAATGGAGCGCGAAGGACTTGCTCAAGGTCCCTACACAGTGACTAACGCCCCGGACGAGGCTTGAAACCGCGCGCTCCGCACACACTGAACGCCACAGCCTGACCGCTCAAACCGATCGGCCACTGTGCCACACCAACACATGTCGGTTATTTTCGATTATCAGAGACACCGGATGTTTAGGCCCTACGTGATTGTGATCGACTTATGGTGTGCTGACCATCTATATATGCATGTCACTATGGGCAAAAAAATACATTTGCAACTGAGCCAGTCATTTAAAAAAATTGCTTTCACACATTTCAAGGTTTTGGAACAATCTAGTAATTATGTGGTCGCTACGTGCAGACACTGTTAACCTTTAATTCCGAGTACAAGTACAGCATTCAAACGGAACGTTAATCTCCTTGTTCAGATGGCTTAAAGTATTTGCCTATGGTATACTGTACGTAATTTATAGTGTGATATTCTCAGGCCGAAGCCAAGGGCGGAACCCGCAAAAGATCAGACTGGCCGGTAAAATTATTTTCTGGACCATTATTAAGATTAGTATTCTTCAGCAATATAATTAATGTTTTAAGCGTGTTATTTCGTTTTAGCGTTTTAATAAACTGAGTTGTAAAATAAGCATCGATCTTGGTCTTGGACCACCCGGTCTCGGTCTTGGTCTTGGTCTTGGTCTTGGTCTTGGTCTCGAGGTTTTGGTCTCGTGCCCAACACTGTCCCAGACAGTTCGTCCTAGTCATCTGCAAGTCAGGCTGTGGTTGTCTAAGCCTGATTTTCCATGAATCGAATATGTCATGTTATGCTATGTATGCACAGGGAAATTAATCGCAAACAACGTGGTCCTCGCATTGTTCTAAAAGAAGCATCACATCACAGAAGGAAATTGGAACAAATAGAAAACAAGCCTAGTCATCATATATATTTATATATTTATATATATATATAATTTTATTGTTATATATATATAATGTATTCTATCGCTACACATTGCATTCTCATACTATACCATACCTAATAGTAGTATTTTACATCCTAGGCAATGGCTCATGCCTCACCTTATTTTCCCTTTACCTTACCTCATTCATTTACACTGTGCCCCATATTACTATTCGGATTTCTACCCTATTGATAGTGCCCTACACTAGACTGCAAACCATTATGCAGCCACGATAGACTACAAGAAGTTAGTTACGGCTTACAACATTGATGACTCCTCCACTGTTTGCACTCTGACAATGTCAGTTCCAAGCCTGAATAAAGGATAAGGGCGACGCTATTATCTTTGTCTTCACACAGTGTCGTCAAACTGAAGCTACTCTACTACTACTACCCCTACTCCACCTACTACTACTACTACTACTACTACTACTACTACTACTACTACTACTACTACTACTACTATTATTACTACTACTACTACTACTACTACTACTACTACTAACTACTACAACGTTGATTCGCTGGGCTATGACGGAATAAACATACGCTGGATGTCTGTGTGGTGATCCTGGTGCCTCCTGCCGCCCCAGACAGGAAGACGACCTGTCCTTCTTCGTTGAGGACCAGAGTCGGACTCATCGAAGACATCGGATTTTTCCCTGGCTCGATGTAGTTGCTTGGTGAGGCAGGGACGCCGTAGTAGTTATAGGTTCCGGGGGTCGAGAAGTCATCCATGTCATCGTTGAATATTATCCCCGTTCGTCTTCCACGAACTTTAGCACCAAAACTATGAAATGTACGAATTGTCTGTTTGTATGGTAATGATAATTTAAAATTTATATAACACCTCTCCAAGTAAGACTTATCAGATGCGCTCCCGATCGAATATTATACAATGAAGTGACGATTGAATAAAATGACCTTCAAGCGCCTATAGAAATGCTATTAAGGCTACAAATATAGAGCTAATAAAATAAAAGGGAGACACATCTATTCCTCTAAAATATATATTAAGTATGTTTCCCAACTAGTGGTCAAAGAGGGGTGTAATAATTAGCCTTGTTTATCTTATCATACACTGTATGGCTTCACAGCAAAGAAAATAATTAATAAAAATGGTCTACATCACTACATAAGAAATTCAGGATAACTGCTAAAATGGAGAAATCTCCGTTTCTATACAATACGCAATGTTTGGAAACGAATGGCTAAAGAACGGAAGATAATTAATTACCCTAATTCTTTATCTGTACTGTATGGTTTTAAAGAAGAGAAAGTCATTCATTGAAATGGCCTACAACCTGATCCTCAATCAAATGGAGTAACCACTATTTCTCTCCAAACAGAATCTAACACAATCAACAACGATGCTGAATGAAAAAGCAGCGAATGTTGATAAATCTTACAATAGGTTTATGGTTCCGGTCATTGCGAGAGCGGACCCATCTGGACCGAGAATGTTCATGTGTGCTGTTCCTGCGTCGGGCTTCATGTCAAACGTTGGACCGTAGTAATCGATGTCATGCGTTACGCTGTCATCTATCTGTCGTCGGATTTCATCGGCGTATTCGTCAGATGTCAGGTTTCGCACGAGCTTTAAAAAAGAACAAAACGGTTTTCGCAGGTCTTAGGATGCTACACTTGTACACACAGCGATAGCACGTCGCGCATTAATCTGATTAATGCGATGGAATATATACATATTATATATACTAGCGTCTTTTTGATGTCCTTAAAACAGCGCTAGACTGATAGGTCTAGCCTACACGCAGACGATTGTAATGCTCGTGCACAACAGACTGTTTGCAGGCTGTGTTCCAACTTAGCTTAAGGAGATGCGCGTTCAAGTCCTTCCATCCAGTCCATAATTTCTTTATTCTTAGTCTATTCATGACTGCAGTTGTATGTGCTCATACTTCAAAAGAAACATTCGGAATGAACTACGTTGTACGTTTAATTGCCTCTTTCTGAAGAAACTTAAGAACATTTCTTGTCGGTCTTGGTTTCATGTTGTCCGATTTCTCTTCAAGTTGCGCTACATAATTTGCAAATAATAATTATCCTATCCATTCGTGTAACTATTAAACGCAAGAATTCCGTCAGTTATGTGGCTGAGACAAATAAACATGAGAATAGATTCAATCAGACACTTACTTCGGTTACGTCAACGAAATCTTCATCACCAAGTTCACTTCTTTTGGCGTAGGCAAACTTAAAGGCTTCAACCATCCGATGATATGTTAGAATCTTCGAGTCTGTGTCAGCGATGCTCGATGGAGACAAGTTATAACCTAGATATATAATTATATTAAATAGGCTACACCAAGCCAACTAAACGCCATTGCATAATAATAATGACGACGATGATGATGATAATAATAAAAATAAAAATGATCATGATAATAATAATAATAATAATAATAATAATAATAATATTTGCCGGTGAGAGATGGTGGTCTGGGAGTTCGTTGTGCATCTACGCTGGCACTTTCTGCCTTTCTGGCTTCTGCTGCTAGTACAAGCGAACTCCAGGCATGCATCCTACCAACAGAGTCTGCTGAGGAACCATATGAACTTGCGAGTTCAGCACTCAACGCTTGGAAGACCCTGACAGATGCAGAACCACCAACAGGAGCAGCGAGTCATCGCCAGAAAGAATGGGACCTCCGATTCACAGACAAGACATGGAAAGGTCTGCTGGATTCCAATAACAATCCATGCGACCGTGCTCGCCTGCTGGCCTCACGAGCACCTCATTCTGGAGACTGGATGCTAGCGCCCCCTGTGACTGCCCTAGGCCTGCGCCTCTCAAACGAGGATGTACGACTGGCAGCCGGGTTGAGGCTAGGAACGACGCTCTGCGAGCCACATTTGTGTCACCAATGTCAAGAGAGAGTCGACGCAAAAGGGCTCCATGGACTAATTTGTAGAAGAGGCAGCGGAAAACATCAACGACATAGCATGTTGAACGATGTCATCTGGAGAGCTCTTGTCAGAAGATTCCAGCGCAAAAGGAACCTCTCGGCTTGCTAAGAGAAGATGGAAAGCGACCGGACGGCGTCACGCTCATTCCTTGGACACGTGGTCGATGTCTGGCATGGGATGTGACAGTGCCCGACACCTACGCCAAGTCACATCTTGTCGACACATCTATCAGAGCTGGCGAAGCAGCCGAACGCGCAGCTAAGACGAAGAGGGCCAAGTATTCCACCATAACCAACACCCACGACTTCGTAGCCCTCTCCTTGGAATCCGGCGGCGCTTAGAGCAGTGAAGGACTGCAGTTCATCTCAGAGTTGGGTAGTCGAACGAGTGCTGCAACCCACGATCCAATGGAGACGTCATTTCTGTTCCAACGTATCTCAGTTGTCCTTCAGCGTGGAAACGCAGCCTGCCTCTTCGGGACATTGCCAACACTCACTTAGCTCATCATGGGCGATAACAGCATAATGTGAAACATATATAATAATAATAATAATAATATCGATAATAATAATAACATCGATAATAATAATAATAAGCGGCGACCCAGATAGCATGATAACAGATCCGTTGGCAATGCCAATGATGAATAATAATAATAATAATGTTAATAATAATGTTAATGTTAATAATAATGTTAATAATAATGTTAATAATAATGTTAATGTTAATAATAATGTTAATGTTAATAATAATGTTAATGTTAATAATAATGTTAATGTTAATAATAATGTTAATGTTAATAATAATGTTAATGTTAATAATAATGTTAATGTTAATAATAATGTTAATGTTAATGTTAATAATAATAATAATAATAATAATAATAATAATAATAATAATAATAATAATAATAATAATAATAATAATAATAATAATAATAATAATAATAATAATAATAATAATAATAATAATAATAATAATAATAATAATAATAATAATAATAATAATAATAATAATAATAATAATAATAATAATAATAATAATAATAATAATAATAATAATAATAATAATAATAATAATAATAATAATAATAATAATATACACAATCATCATCTGCGTTCGGTAATGATCATTGGTCGTTGACATCATCTATGTCTGCAGTTCTTTTGGTCACAGGTCCTAAGTATCTGTTGAAAGCTAACATCTGCTCAGCAACAGATAAAGTTAATCAAGAGTCAACTAACTCCGAAATAGATCTCTAGGCGAGAGTTTGTACATGTATACGATTAAAAAAATAATTTTCCTTGTAAGCCGCCGTGTAATATATGGATCTAGGAATCTTCTTATAATTTAGTTCGGAAGAATTTATCAAACAAACCATCCAAGATGTTGACGATGAAGTCAAGGACGGAACCACTAGATGGCGGAGGTGGGTTGAACAACTTGTATCTTCCGTTATCAAGCGTAGCATTCAGTGGAGTCTTTATCTTACTCACGAACTGATTTAAATCGTTCGTGGTTATGATGGAACCTATGCGATTATATGCAACACAGTCTCTTATAGAAAAGAAAACCATTAATGTATTATTGATTATTGCAAAATTACAATCCAGACGCATATCGAAGTAGGATTATTTGCGAATCATTGAAGACCTTTAGTCATAAGAAAAGCTAAACTATTCAGCGCATTGTTTTATTATATTATAAGCCTATAAGACAGACGCCCATCATGTTATACTTCTAGTTTAACCAAGACCGACGCCTGGCTAAAGAAATACTAGTCAACCTTGGGGTAGTTGGTATCAAACTCGCTTCCTACCACTCTTCACGTCAAAGTTTTATCCATTACTCTACGGACCTCCACAAGTTGACTTTGTATAAAAGTGTCCGCAGAGCATACGTGACCAATCATGTGCAACGATACAAGCCTTAGTTTATCGCTGTACCGTATTCTCTCAGATCCAAGGCAATATCTGCCGCCAAAGTTCCGTTGTAATACGTGAACGGATCTGCAGCGATTCTTCGGAGCGTTGCACCCAGTTTGGGATTCTTCAGCAGATCACCCTCTTGAACCAGCGTACCGTCTTCTTTGACGAACAACTCTCTGGAAATTGAGTAATTATTGTAGTGTATATTGCGATTGGACAGTTGTAGAGCCCCTCCTACCGTATAACTACTCAGGCAGCGGACAGTTATGGAAGAGACCCAAGTCATATATCTAGAACGCGTCGAAATTAGGAGTTAATACGCAGAACTATTTAAAAACTACATAGCTATTATAATTGTCAGTGTCTGCTACAAATTGCTACTCTACGCTGTCATATTCTGAGACGCTGTCACATATATCACGTTATCATATTTCGCGTTGATACGCTATAGCTAACAATGCTATTCTGAGACGTTGTCAACTTTTTATGTGCCATCACATTCTGTCATAGCCTATTGTCAATTTTCTGATTCGACGCATTGTGACATGGCATTATATTCTATTAGGCAGTCAAGTTCTAATATATTGTTTCTATTTTTAAATGCTATTTAACATGCTATTCAACATGTCCCTTAACATGCTATCGAACATGCTATTCAACATGCTATTTAACACTTTATTTAACATGCTATTTAACGTGTCATTTAATATCCCACTTAACATGCTACTTAGAACTCTATTTAACCTTCTATTCAACATGCTATTTAAAACTCTATTTAACATGCTACTTAACATGCTGTTTAACATGCTACTCAACATGCAATTTAACATACTACTTAACATGCTATTCAACATGCTATTGCTATTTAACGTGCTATATTTGTAGACATTCGACGACATGCCTGAAGTTAGGATCACTGTACATGACGTCCTCGTATTGTTTTATGGCGCCCGAGAGATCTTTCTCCACAATGAATCCTTCCTCACAGCGACTAATCGCCGGCTGAAAGAGGTCACTCCAGGGCAATCGACCGAACTTATTCCACGCCTCGTAATAGCCTCTCACATCTCCAGGAACGGCCACTGCTAGTCCACCTGGTGACGAGTAAATGAAAAAGGATGAAAAATGGAAATATAAAACTACATGAACTATTTTTCACGCCAATTCTCATATATAACTTTTCATATAATTTCTAAAGTCAAATTACAGCGAATCAGGTTATAAACGATATCATATGAAGATCTCTTGGAAGAGCGAGAGTCCTTTCACAGGAAGAACCGTTCGGCCTCACCAGAGGAGATGGGAAAAGACCACACGGAGTGACGCTAATCACTTGGTCATGCGGCAGGTGCCTCACTTGGGATATGACCGCTTCGGACAGCCTTGCGACATCAGCTGGAGCAGATGATGCTGCAAGCCTGATAGTTGCCGAGAAGGATTGAAAAGTGGTTATCATGGGACGGCTACCTCTAAAATCGATGCCAATTAGAAGCTTAATGAAAAACCCACTGAAAGTCTGGCGTTTTATTATTGCTATTATGAGTTATTTGTGTAATAATAGTAAAAATGCAAATCATCAGAACTTGCATGCGACTCCTCTCAATTTGGGATTGCAGTATCCTAATCATTTTGCTTGAATTGCTAACAGTTTTCATGAACAAAACGCATCTGTGTATAGACTTCTCTCTGGCATTTATTCAGATAGCTATAATTTTATGACAAGGACACTATGAACTATTTGGACCTATTGACAGTAATCAACATTAGCCCAATACCTTCGGACAAGTGGCGATTACAGAGGACAATTGTTAAGCTGTATTATTGATCGGTAAATTTAATATCGATGATCAAAGTCTGCTTAACCGGCGTTGCAATTCATGTCCTTAATCTGCGTGAACCTCTTGACCAAATTTCAACAGTCTAGCCGCCCTACTTACTCATTCTGGCCTTACATCATTGGTAAGTAAGTACATAAGTGAGCAATCGCATGCAGCGCAAGACAAACGCACACATAGTTGACAAAAGATGGTGCTTGCGAAAGAAGCACAATGTCAAAAAGTATGACACATAATTATGTACCAATTTAAGGATCCTGTTTAAAGCATGGCTTGTGACAAAACTGTCAGCATTTATTCTGGCAAAATCACAAAAAGAACTAATACGTTCAGACAATTTTACAAATAACTTGGATGTTGAGGGATTCTTATGAAGCAGTAGACCTACATGTAGACGTGTGGTGCTGGCCAACGGTTCAATCTAAAAGCATGCTTTGTTGTTTCGAAAATAATTTATTTCTCTCTTCCTTAGAATGAGTTCGATACTAATGACGCAGATTTGCATCGTATACATAAGCAACTGATACAGACCGAAGCTCGAAGCCTCTGTGTTATTGACGAACATGTCTTGGGTGGCTGCCCCAGGAGCACGAGTACGAGACACTACAGATGCCAGAACCCTTTCAGACTGTCCCCTCGGCCTGACAGGATCCATCAACAAAACCAACACACAATACAAATGACCAGAAGCAACAAAAGTGTTATTGTACCCTACTATTGCAAACTTTGTCTTGGACCGTTGTTCACATTATTATTATTTACACCATTGCTTTACGCCATGTCTCACACCATGGCTTACACCATTTGTTAAACATTATTGGCGTCCTTGAAGCGGTATGGCCGCCACATAAATTGTCTTTATTGTTGTTGTTGTTGTTGTTGTCGTCGTCGTCGTCGTTGTTGTTGTTGTTGTTGTTGGTGTACACCATTGTTTTGCACCAGAGCTATTCATCATTGCTTTACAATATTCTGCTTCGCTACGATTCTAGTTATGAATGAATTATTGTTTAACACAACTCTCACACCATTGTTGTACAATATCGTTTTTCCTCGTTGCTGTAGTTTAAAATTGGATTATGGTTAAAAATATAATGCGTATTTATACTGTCGTTGTTCATCCTTCTAGGATGATGTCCACTATGCGACGCTGTACGTTTCCTTTGGGAATATCTTCTAATTGAAGTAAGTATATAAGTAAGCATAGCTAGTGCTTTTTATAGCGGAACTACGTTCCGGCACCTCTTTTCCAATAACAAAAAAATAAAAATAGTATTTGTACATAAACTCTGCAAATTGGATATAACACTTTAAAATTTCAATTTCTACATTCTAAAAGTTCTAAGTAAGCGATAGTTATGTCCTATAAAATTAATTTTATTTGGCAAATAGGCATATATATAATTATACATACGCATATACATGTATACACTCACATATATGCATGTATTTGTGGCATGGTGGCTGATCGGTTAGAGCGGTCAGCCCGTAACGTTCAGTGTGCGCTGAGCGAGATGGTTCGACCCTCGTCCGGGGCGTCACTGTGTAGGGACCTTGAGCAAGTCCTTCGCACACAATGCATTACAACTGCAGTTGCGTCGTCGAGACGTGTGCGCGCCTTCGAGCACGACATGTCATGATGAAGCGCATTATAAATGCCGAGCTGTATTGTATAGATAGGCCTAATTTTAGCGTTATTTCTTTCGACAGTAGCCTCGAGGTTACAAATGCGTTCAGGCACATTTTCTTCTAGAAAAAAGGACTGAGTATATCCTTTATGAAATCATAAGCAAACTCACAATGAGACATAGAAATGGATATAAAATAACACAAGGATGTGTGCTACAACTATTTCGTATGTAGTTATATACCTAACCGCATAGGTCAACTTTACAGACACAAAAAATATGTATTATATATAGACCCTGATACACCGTTATTGAATATATTATAGGCAATCATGACATTAGCTAACTCGTGATCGACCAGGTAGGAGACCCCTACCGTTCGTAGATGGTGGCAAAGTGACCACCGCCGAGACCACAGCTGTGGGAGTTAACGACACAAACACAAAGCCAGGTAGATATCGCTGCATCAACGACGGAACCAATGCCTTCGCTCAAGACGTCACTACAAGAAGCAACAGTATCATCAGCACCACGATCACCATTAGCGACAGCATCATCAGCAGCAGCAGCAGCATCAACGGCATCTTCACTGTCGTGATCACCGCTACCACCAGCAACAGAATTTATCAGCCCTACCGCCAATCAACACCTCCAAGGCTACCTATATAACGAGTACGATAAATACTACCGCGAATATGCTACAATACCACCAAAGCTACCAATACGATCATCACCCCAGCCCCACCATCAATAACACCATCATTCACATCACCAAAACCGGTGTAGCGATTTCAGATTACCATCATTAGCACCAGCATCATCATCACCTGCTTTTGCTTCTGATCATGCTCAATTTCTTTAGTCAGTTTATTCCTCCTCTTCGTCTGCAAGACTTTACTACAGAGAAAGTATAATATAGACTCTGCAGAGGAGGGTATAAAATGACTTACACTGCAATCTGTGAGCAGTTGTGTGTGTCCGTAGTGACGGCTGTCGTCGTGAAGGTTCTATACTCCGAGTTGAAAGGAGCTCCACTGGCAAAGGTATTCACCCGGTCACCACTCGCAAGGGCATTCGACGATCCGTACTCAGGTAAATCTCGCACCATTCGTTTAGACCGAGACTCTCGACCCGATTGACCCTCCAGATTCTCAGGGGGTGGACCACCTCCGTATGGTGGAGGCTGCTCGTAGAGGCCCAGTGTCAGGCCAACCAGAGCCCCACTGACGCAGAGTATGACGGCAACTGTTCCGAGGATCATTCGGAACCTTGGAGTCATCATTTCCCGTTTCAAACTGCACATCAAAATTAAACGATCTGTGAAGATAATTACGAAATAATTTTAATGTAATTTCAATTATGATTATATAATCGATATCAGTTAACGTGCATGACCGCCAATCTAGAAATAGAGATCCCCACCAGAGCAGAATTTATCAAGATTTCGCCACAACATACACACGTGCTCAACCTAGCCATGCTGAGTACATTGATTGCACACTGTCGGTTGGAAGACTAGACCTTGAGGGAGAGGATTGGCCACCTGCCCTCAGATGCCGAGGCCAAGAAACGTATACTTGGACGTAACTGACCTAAAGAATAACTGACCTCCAAGAGAAAAGTGGTAAAATGGAAGAGACCGGTAATCTTAACTGAAATGCTTCTCTTTTAAAAAGTCCGTTCAATTTAGTTTTCGATGTCATTCCAGTTACCCGTTATCCATCATAAGACTCTTTACACATGGCTTGTCTGCACCAACTTAAACCCAATGACCTGAAATCTGCAGCTATAGACGGAAGGAATTCTAACCTCTTCTGCCAATTGACTTCGCCTTCACTGAGTATCTATAAATAATCTACTTGCGGCGATTCGTAAATTTGCGCGCTATAAAAATCTTGAGTTAACGATTATGATTACCTTATGTCAGACTCTCCAAATAATCGTGATACTGCAAAATTACGCTATCGGAAACATGTTCAATCAATACAGGTAGGACAAGTATCGTCAGGTAGAACGTTTACAACTGATACTCACTGCATGGTTAACTCTCTATCTCTCTCTCAACAAAACCCTAACATTTAATTATGTTTACTAGCGCAACTGCGATGAAGATCGACAGCCCTTTAGCTCACCGACCAGATGATATAACTAATTAATTTGCTTAGTGCTTAGGATTGTCAATTACTTAGGTTCAGAGGTCGTTGTATGCAATGCGATGTATGCAATTGCATGAGGCCGTTCTTATCACACAGTCCAGCAAGTCTCAGTTCCTATTCGTGATTGGCTAAGTCGGCCCAATTGACGACCAATGAAATGTTCGTGACCTGATTTCGAAGTGCTCGATCAGATCAAGCCTATAAATAATCGCCAGGCTATTGTTGACATCGAAATATACATTGAGTGATAGGAATAACAGAATGCATATGTAACAGCTGCAAGCCCAACCATATCACGCCTGTATATGCTCACATACATGCAGATATGGCCTGTATGTTGACATACAATCTACAGGATTCTCATTCTATCAGATAGGCATAGATGCATATACATACATAGGCCCCTACATGTGTATAAATACAAACATACGTACATGTATATATACACATATATGCATACATATCCACATATATACGGACAATATCAGATAGGCATAGAAGCATACATACATACATACATGTATATAAATACACAAATACATATGTATTCATACGTATATATATATATATATGACAAAGTTGGTTTCACCGCCAATTAAGACTGAGTTGATTGTTGTCGTCTGAGTTTATGCATCGTCTATCGCGGAAGACAAACCCATATATGGTTGAAGGGTCGACCACACTTGATCATTGAAGAACAAGAGACTGCATTTTCTCATTTACACTTATCAACTTCTTATACGTGCAGTTACTTTACGAGAATGTCCGAATACAATAATTTCGATGATAACGAGAAACGTTACAACAGCAACTACGAATCTGCAGTCTGTTCTAATCTGTCCAAACGATATTAAGCATAGTTAGTCTTTTCATCGTCGCTTGACGTGCCATCGGCAGTTGAGGCAGCTACAGCGGCAACCGACTCTCTCTATGTCTGGAGTCTGACTGGCCTTTCCGTCTCCTCACCTAGGATTATCTTCCCTCGCCTAGGCCCATCAAAATTGGCATCATTAACTTGCATTTTATCAACTCTATATTTAGCCGTACTTAAAACGCTACGATTGGTTCAACATTGGATCATTTCCCTGTCCATACAATTAAGAGGGTGAGGGTACATAGCGTCAAAGACACGCTCTTCCTCCAATTCCTTTATCCTCAATCCATTCGCCCTTCCAAGTCCATTATTAACCGACTGGAACGCAACTTCAACACTAACTTATTCAGACACTAAATGTTTCATTATAATTGTGATCCTACATGTATAATATATAGCTCATTTTCTACTCTGTGATATACTCTTCCTCTCCCGAAAACAGAACTTCCCGTTCTGAAGTCAAGTCTGAGAGAAGCGCTTCAGAAGTTAGACAATAAAAATGAAAATAATACACTGATGAGCATCTCGAGATTAGTCAAGGTGTCCGCTACTAAGATAATATGCGATGCTATAAAATCGCTGCGAAAAAAGCTAATAATTGGAAGTTCATAAAAATGTCCGACTGTAAGGCATAAGGATACATGAATACGATAATGCGTTTTATCAGAGCATTATTACAAATAAGACAATTTGTAAACAGAAAAACTTAATGAAAGAGTGGAAGAAAGGCCACGAGAATTTCACTGATTCTGTTAAATGGAAGCATTTGAATGCAACGTTCAGAAATCGTGACAAGTATGCGCGCAGAAGACGAATTATGGAGTCGAATACAGAATTAAAACTGAGACGTTGGCTACATTTGAACTGCACAGCTTTCGAAGATATTTGAGACGCGCCCAGCAGTTTTTGACTCTCGACTTCCAGCTTAGCATCGCAGGCCGTTTTTCCACAGACATGAAACACAGAACAAACCAACGCATTAGTAAACATGAAGACAATATAAAACAATGAACGAAGAAAAAGAATAACCTGAAAATCTGAAAATCGTAAAAGGAGTGCAAGTCCTGTTTGCCCCCCCCCCCCAAATATTGTGCTCAAGCGTAATAGAAGCAAATCGACCGTTTAAAAAAATGACCATGTCATGATGGAGATTCGAACGGTTGGGAAACTCGTGATAATCGTTCGTGACCGTGAACTTGCAAGCAACTTATCTGTAATCGATATATTTAAGACACTGCATAGAATAAACTGCGATAAAAAATAGGTTTGTAGATTCGTATCGTAAATTGCCTTTCTGGGACAAAAGCTAATGCTGCACTCTTGGTTTGAACTATTTACTCTCATCTCACTTGGCAATGGTTAACTGTTAAACTCATGTTTACGTGATTGTAAGCAATACCTCATCTACTCTATATAAAAGTCAATGCTCAGAAATGTCGTTTCACTAGACAACTCGATGTGGACATGGTAGTCCTCAACTCTTATCAGAGATTACCTACTCGATGTATCTCGAAATATGCTACTCTTCTCTACTAAGAAATCTGGTTGTCCTTGTACTGCTTACTCACTATGCGCATCTGTCACTCTTCGTTACTACATAGGCCTAATGAGTCACACTCAGAGCAAATGGTTATATGCTGATTTATTTATTAATTAAATTTGTAATGCGCACAAGGTCACACCTAAATGTGAATCTAAGGCGCGGATAGTCAGTCACCAGGAGAAGATGCAATTAGATTTCCAAATCCTTGAAAGCCAAAGAGAAATAGTGAGTTTTAAGTCGCTTTTGAAGAAAGGAAGTGAATTTGAGCTACGAAGAGAGAGTGGCAGTCGATTCCATTGCCTAGGAGCAGAGACATGAAATGCACAAGATCCCATAACTGTTCTGTATCGTGGTTCAACTAAAAGACCGGTATTTGATGATCGTAAGCAACGAGGAGGAATGTAAGGCGTTAGTAGAGCATGAATATAGGTAGGTTTACTGGTGATGAGGGCTTTGTAGGTCAAACAAGCTAACTTAAATTTGATTCTGAATTCAACAGGGAGCCAATGTAGCTGGTGGAGTAGGGCAGAGGAGCATGTTTGTAGTGGGACACGTACACTGATATACACTATAGTAACAATATCTCACCTTACCCTGCATAAAAGTCACTTCTGTCAAATGCACGTCCACTAAACAATACTAAGGATCATGATTATAATTACTGCATACTATCTCCGTTAATCAAATGCATGCATGGCACTTCCATCATACATACTGTTTCACATTCTCAAACAAAAGTGGTTGCAATACTGCTAAATCTTTGTAAAACTCAGAATGTCGCCAAACAACATGCTATCAATTATTAGATCAGATGTAGGGTTGTAGGCCTACACCCGTTGTTCTTAAGTAAGAAATATGTCCAGTTCAGGCCACCTTTCGGGTCGCTGGCCCACGTGCCTGGAACAGTCTCTCTGCAGCTATCCAGGAAACCAAAACCCTCCCTACCTTCAAAAAACAGTTGAAATCGTACTTTTTTTGTAATGTTCAGAATTAGTACCATAATTATCTGCAGTGAACTGTCATGTACATGTACAGCACCTTAGAAGTAGCTTGCTACTTACGGTGCTATAAAAATTTTCGTAATTACAATTACAGCTGTTACCAAGCCAATTTCTTGACTGAAAGAAATGTATCGTTCAAATTTTAAGGCATGACAATATACAAAGATAAATAGTTGTTGAATTTTCCAGAAATGTAATGCGCATGTAATTTCTGAAAAATAATTTCTCGAAATTCAATATCTCCAAGCTTACACGATTTGATAGACAGGTGCACCTGTGTTGATAGATTCTTTACTTTCGCAAATCTTTGGCTAAGGTCTAGTGGGGACTCCAGCCATGTGATAGTTGTTAAAAAAGTGAACTTTTTCGTAACTGTAGGCTAGATGATTTTGACTGATCTTCACTCGATTGGGTTGTTTCTTAGGGTTTACGTTTACGCTTTTTCCCTGCCCGTGTGTAAGCAATATAGAAGTTATGTTTTAGTTAGAATACAATGTTATATCCGATACACCGTCAAGTAATATAAAGTACGCAAGAATTAAGATATATGTACAATAGTAAGTAAGAACGAATCAAATATAAAGACTCAAAAAAACATCGAATACGTTTGGCTTGAATGAACCTGTTCTTCTATGAGTTGATGTAGAATTTTGGATGCAAACGGGCTTCCCAACAAGTTTAGTGCATCTAGATCTTTGCGTCATCATTTACATTACCAATTTTTGTCAAAAATCAACATCTGATTGAGCTAGATAATTTCGTAATACAACGGGAATCTGTTAATTCGCGAGTGTGCCTCGTTGTAGAGGAATATAACAATGGAGGGAACAGTAATACTTAGACGTCCTCGCTGTTGTTTATAAACAAGTTCTAGCAATACTTGCAAACGAAGAATGCTTAGAACTCGAGTGCACAGAACGTGTATCAGACACAGATGTGTTAACACTTGGTCTCTAAGTACGTCGATAAAAGGGAAAACTCGTTATTTGACAGAATGCAGTCTATAAATGCATAGTAGCCCAATACTGTCATGTTCTAATATATAAACTACGAGCGAAGCCAATGCAGTCATACTTCAGTCTTATGTATATACCTAACTCAGGAGCGAAAGATGATAAGATAACAAGACGTTGATGGGCCAGGTTGGCTTGCCTAGACGGTTGATTAATTTGAGACCACGTAAGATGATCTGTGTGATGGAATGAGACAGTGCGAAAATAAAATTTAGTTTACGATTAATGCTGGGCGGCATATGTTATGTCCTGGCCAGCTTATGAGCGGTAGAACACCGAGATATTGAGATACGGGAGACAGCGTAGATAAAATAAATGGTTTTAGCCTGTAGACGAGTCTCTGTTACTTGCCAAATTATGCTTGGCGATAGCTGGCTGCGAAAACGACACTTGCTCTAAAGTAAATGCATAGACTGATACACAATAATCGAATGTGTGGGTAGATGCAGAATCAAGGTTGAGGGAAATAGAGGTATCAGACATTTGGAGGGGTTCAGGCATTAGAGATTTGAGGTCATCCAGGATGAGATTTGGGCGACCACATGGAGAAGATGATCAATGGAGATACTAAATGGAGATATTAAATGGAGATATTGAATGGAGATATTAAATGGAGATATTAAATCCTCCATTGCCGTCATCGTGCTGCATCAGTCCTATTCCTGGGTAAACCGCGACGGAAACCAAATTGCATGAACAGTGAAACGCGGCATCAACGCCCGCTAACCTGTAATGGTCAATCCTACAACTCTCTAGTTTCATGCAGCAATTGAATGCTTGAGTAGGTTTTTAAAATAAACCATAAATGAAAAGCAGGACAAATGGGCGTGACTTTAATGAATGTTTTCATGAATTTTGTTTGATGTTACACTGAATTGTTAGGTGTTTAATGGCCTACACTAACAGTAAAACCGTAGAACATAAATATTAGGGGTTTTAGAAAATCGATCTAGATTTTTTGCAGAGGCGCAGCTAGGGAGGGCAGAGGGCATGTGTCCCCGGGCGCCGAGTTCGAGGGGGCCAAAGTGACCCTGTATTAATATGTATTTATAGTATTAACTTGAGGCAAACCAAACTTCATGCTTCTACACTCACCCGCGGAGAAGCAAAATACCCCATCATGGAATAAATATGTGGAGCTTGGACCACGTCATCCTGTTCAATAGACATTCCATTCAGATCCAGACCTTCTTCGTCTATCAAATCTAGTAGATCTACACTCTCTCAATTTACTTCGTTTGCGATTACGACCATTGGTTAACGTTGCCGACGTGCAGCGACTTTCAATGGCCAGATGCATTTGGCGGCATAATTGATTCCTGCTTGTGTGTTACAACATGGCTGCCTAGCTTCCAAAACCCCAAAATTGACACAGAGTATAAAAAATGCAATAATCATAATTATTTTTTTTGAAATTGCCGTAAACAATTGCTGTAAATTAAGTGGAACATGTTTAATTGAATAAATGTTTTTGAAATTGCGAATTTTGATGTTTGGTGTGATGTCACATATCTTATATCCCCTTCAATCGTCAGAGTCGTCACACATCGTCACAACGTTTGACCTCCTTCTACTAGGCGCGCGACATTATTTATGGACGGCCCCAAAGGGGCGCCAATTCCATAATTTGTCTCCTGACGCCAAATAACCTAGCTAAGCCTCTTTTTTATGTTGTAGCGATGATGCACGAAGTCTTGTTCTAAAAATAGACGCCAATTAATATACATCCTGCATCTTGACGCGGCCTCTAAGACTAGGCATTTTTTATTAATATTTCTTGTTAACCCGTAGTAATTCTCATGTTATGTTCACAATTCTCATAAATTAAACGTTTTCATTCAGGTAAGCAGCTGATTACAGTAATCATATTATCAGATATACAGAACTCCAGAGATTCAGATCTGTTACAGGAGACAAGGACAATGTTCACATGCGCAGTATGTAAACACATGAGAAGCGAAAGCGAAAGTTATCCTAAACTTACGTTTGCATGTAAAAAGACAAAACATTTCAACTTTTACTGTGGCTTTCAGCAGAATATGTATCGCATTATGAGTGCATGAAAAATTCTTCATCGTTTATGTATCTTATAAAACAATTACAAGGTGTCGTGCAATTTCTAAGTAAAATTAGTACATTGCGCAGATTGCAAAGTGTAAATGGTCAGATCATGATTGATAGGGTGCAAGTTCAATTTTATGTATCGCTCAAACTATTTGGCTTAAAGGCATTATTCAGTCTCATGCAAATTAGCTATTTAGGTCAGAAGCGATACTCGGTAGAGCTCTAATATATAGTGAGATGCCAATCATGCACTCTTAAAATTATGCTGAATAATGTATTCGACGAATCAAATACGAATATTTGATAGAGATCTAATATATAGTTAGACGTCAA
The DNA here is from genome assembly GCA_959347315.1 of Bimastos eiseni. NCBI lineage: Eukaryota > Metazoa > Annelida > Clitellata > Crassiclitellata > Lumbricidae > Bimastos > Bimastos eiseni. Next base: position 5,340,310 of record OY365813.1, on the reverse strand, counting down.
AACTATGCTGAAAAGCACAATGACGGTAAGCAACATTGAGTCAGTTGCTACCTAAATGAGTGTCGTTCCAAAGAATACCGGGCAATAAGGCAATTTAATTAAACTAGAGCCTACCTGTATTATTGAAAAATGACCAAGGATTGGAAGATAAATCGTGACTGGTTTTGGTTAATATATCCGTTTTTGAGTTTCGATTGTGCATGTGATGGTTTATTTTAAATGGACACGTAGATAAAAATAATGATATTAAATATTCTTATGACGCCTATGACAAATTGGATGCGAAAAACTCTTTTGATAGCATCCTCTTGTCCTGCTTTGATGGCGTCTGCGTTCATGAACCAACCAATATAAAAATGAACTGGGGAGCACATGCGAGGGGAGCTCATGGGGCTGGGACAAATGCTTTGGAGAATGGTGATTTTTCATAAGCCCGGAGAATTATTATCAGGCCTATTTAATAACAGATCTCAGAACTTTCGTTATCAGTGAGTAGGTAAGCAGGACTCATCCAAAACTGCAGCACAACGTCGTACAACGTCGTGTATATTCCAGGGCAGTTTTTATTGGCTAGGAAGCTTTTTTACTGACTATTCGATTAGACAAGAACAATCGAATTGTGCATTATTTCAATGAATAATAATATAAACTGCATGTTTGGAAAGTGAATAAAATTTAAATTGCAAGATTTGATGAAAACGTTGTATAAAATAGTTCTGCTAAATACTTTTATTTGAAAGAGGAATATCAAGGACTGATGAATGAAACAATTGAACAGAATGAATCTCGGTCTCGTACAGCGGTAAGTTTGTATACTATTTACTAGAAATTGTAACAAGGTTAACACCATCATTAACTCTTTCGAGATCACACTTGAATCGGTCATAGACGAACCGGGCATTTTAATAGCAGCGCAGTTTAAAAGCCATTTTATGGGAATAGTATTTCAGATGGATGGCACGATGCACGAAAAATTAAATGTCGCAGAGGAACAACAACCATTGAGTCCCGAGGTCCCATTAAACGCATCAAACATTGACCAGGTTGAGAACAGGAATTCATAGCCTCTGATGCTTTTAGGAGCAGCATCAAGTATAGCAGCCTTTCCCACCAGGAAGAGCTTGAACTGAAATCTGTTTAATGAAAGCCGTAGTGGAACCGAGTGAGGTTCTGAGAAGAGGGATAATATTGGCGCTATAACTAACAGTTCCATTGATCGATTGACTGAGCTTTATCTGGGCTTTGTTCTGGTGTCCAAAACGATCCTAGATTAAGAAATCAGAATATTCAATGTTGTCTTCTAGTGCTAACATAGCAACCCTTTACATGTGGTTGCAGTTATACGATCTTCCGCTGGAGATGTTGGACATTATCTTACAAAAGTCCTATCTACATTGGATATTGAATTCACCAACAAAACAGAAAGACGAAGAAGTTATCAGATGTCTCATATCAGTCGATTATTGCTTCAATCGAAGATTTGCGAGACAACGGTTCAAGAAGGCAATCTGGCGTTACCTGAACGGTGAGATGTCTTTCAAAAGCACCACCGCCAAGCTTGCAAGCTTATTTGTCTCACATCTAGCATCGCCGACGAGCACAACTACCAGCTTATTTACCTCACATGTAGCGTCGTCATCATTGCCAACGTTATCATCATCAAATTCAACTATTTCATACAATTTTGCGTAGCATTTATAGGGAATGTGCAATATCTTGCTAAGGCACCGCGCAATTAGATCATATGATCATAGGATCTGTTTCTTCACAATGCGTAAACATTAGATAAGCTACGTGTTCTTTAGACACATGTTGTTTTCTAGTTGAAGAAATGTTTTATTCATCTCCTCTGTCTCATCCAAAGTCAGCAGTATGAGTGAGGGTTCTATAAACCTCGGACAAAAAGGTTTTGACAATGGCAAACGGAGCAGCGATGGCATTAAAATTTTGATATTTTGTGTCTTTGTAGATTTCTATGGAAAGACGAAAAAAATATATGCAATCATTCGAAACAATAGAAATTATCTCTTCGAGCATATTCAACCAACGGATGAGTTAATTGCTTCACTGTTGTGTCTCGACTGCATAACGCAAGAAAAAAGTCTCTTCATTCGACGGCGTAGTTCAAACAAAGAGAAAAACGACAAACTTTTAAACATCGTGAAATCTTTTGACAGAACCAAATTGTCCAAGTTTTTCAAATGTTATCGACAAAACAACCAGAAGATTGTGGCGAGGATCATGGAAAACGGGGAGGTATAAAGTGGTACTAACTTTACATAAATGATTTGTATTAGCATATTCTTCGCACAGTAGTAATAAATAATTACAGACTTCATTTTATATCGAAGTAGCCTACTTGGAGATTGTCCCGAGATCTTGAATTACTACACGTCTTATAATAGCCATTGTATACTATGTAATCACAAATCCAGTAAAGTGGCAAAACCTACGTCACATTGAAATAGGGTTAATATTAAAGAGCAAATTTAATTTCCTAATGTGAGTTATAAATTCATTCTGTCACATGATTTTGGGTAATTTTGATGCTTATTATAATGAAGAAAGGAAAGTAATCTCCCATGAGAAACTCAAGTTGAGTTAATTTGCAAAAGTATCAGATTTCGAATAATAAATTATTGTATTTAGATTTATCTTCAAGCCTTAAATATTCCAGTACGAACTGCATAATTATACCAAACCCTTAATAGATTGTTCTGCGTCAACGCGCTTGTGCTTATTAATTGCAATTTAATCTGTACAATGCTATCCATTATCTTCGAATTGTTAACTGCTTTACAGAGGCATTAAAAAACTATTGAGCCTTTCAGCATTTTGCTAACATAGTAGGACTGCAACTATTTAATTCACTGCTGGCCTTACAACTCTCTGATCTTTATCACAACGTATTTTGCAGTCTCATAGTTGAGATCTATATTTCCGAGCATCCGAATGCTCCACGTTTTACTTATACGAACATTGATGCAGCTTTATCTTAAAAACATGCAGATACTCCCGTATTGTCAATCAATCAATCGATCAATCAATCAATCAGTCAAGCCAAATTATTCTCATTGGCAGATCTGAATGGGCGTCGAACGACATTGACCGCGACATATCAACACGGGAACCGATTTTGCAACTTATCTACACACATAGCGCCCTTGTAGCGGTATGGCTGCTTTACGGCACTTTAGAAATCGTCCGTTTAAAAATAATAGATTCTATTTTAATTAAATTCCAGTTATCCCGAACTTCGTTTTGCTTTAGGTGTAGTAAAACTTCAAGTGCAAACTCGCAGTGCAAAGTGTTCTACATCAATGGAAACACAAGAGCTACTTCATCAAAGAATCGAAGATCTTCGATCTAGAACCAAACCACGGTCACCTCAAACTGATAAACTTATCAGTCGACTGAAAAAAGAAGGCATTGAAATACTCAACTCTCAGCTTGAGAGACAGTGTGTGGTCGTTTGGATCTGGTGCCACTCACACACAACCCTTCAATATATTCAGAAGCTGCACGAATCGAATCAGCTGAGAGATGTAATCCTTGAAACTATTCAACCATCAATTTCAACTTTGATCGACATTGATAGGAATCAATTCAAGAGAACCCTTGGCAAGTTCATAATTTTATTATGAAGAAAGCTTAAGAGGCGTTGGTATATGGCTAAGAATTAGACTGCGATGACGAACAAGATTAGTAGAATGTTGAAGTGCACAAGAAAAAAAGTTATTTTTTTAGAATGGATTGAAAACGAATGAAAATAAACTCAGACAGTCTGGACAAATGATTTTAATCGACAAAAAGTTCATCTACCAATCCTGTTAAACTCACTTGTAATAGGTTGCAATAATGTTAACGGAGAATATAATATGTGAGAAAGACAATTGTATCTACGTCTCTGACGCACTGGAGAATTGCGTCTGGAAGATAAAAAGAGATAGAAGTGACGAACACGAAATCATCAAATGGTTGTACACTGATTATGAACCAGATAATCTGTCAGTGTATATAACATAGTTACTGAAATTGTATTTATATGGTTTACACCGAGTGAAATCGAGATAATAGAAGACACCATCAGGTTGTTTTTGAAGACAAACTCACAAATAATGACTGAATTCGGAAACTTATCAGATAAATAGGAACAAAATGACATGAATTGGAGGCGAGATATGGAAGCGGCAAAAGTCAGCAACAGACCAAAAATAAAAAATAGACAAATAATGAAAGATGCAACGGGCAGCAAGTTGATTGAATATATAACGATGCAAATATAAAGAAAGTTACACAATAACAGTTTATAATGGTCTAATTGACTTACGACGGTAATCGGCCATACATTTATTAAAATAAATGTTTTATTTTAGTTCCGAGCATTGAATTGCCCAATTTTTTTACAATTATTATGCTTATAATATAATAATAATAAGAATAGTAATAATAATAATAACAACAACAACAACAATAATAATAATAATGGTCTAATCATCATCATTTTTTTGAAAAAATAGACATACGAATCATTAACCTAAATAATAACAATAAATTATTAAAATACTACAAGTTTTGATAAATAAAAATGAATATAGTAATCATGGTTAGTCATTTGAATGTTAATCATTGTTGTATTTTCATTTTAGTCACGTGTTCCATTTCCATCAACTTCACTCAAACACTCCAGACACCATTGAATGAAAAAACATTTGCCCAAGAAGTGACTAAACTGCGAGATAAAATTTACATCCTCTGTCAAATTGATTTAGCTCCAGGTAGGCCTATGCGTGTAATTCATGTATTTAATGATCTAATTCCATTTCGTCCCCAGAAGGCAATCGAAACAAAAGTGATGAAACGACCCAATGGCATTAGATCCAGTGAGAAAGACAATTGTATCTACGTCTCTGACACACTGGAGAATTGCATCTGGAAGATAAAAAGAGACAGAAATGACGAACACGAAATCATCAAATGGTTGGCCACTGATTATGCACCAGGTAATCTGTCAGTGTCTAATAATGGTCAGTTGCTGGTTACCAGTTATTCACCGTTCATTCTGAGGATTTACCGAATAGACGCAGAACTTATTCTATCCATTCAGTTATCAAGATACATTAAAGTACCGTTTAATGCAGTGGAAACATCCGTCGGAAATTTCATCATCTGTCACAGATGGATGGAAGAGAAGAATAAAGAGCACGGATCAATAGGGAAAGGGAAGATGATGCTGTATGACATAAGTGAATTGAGCAGAGATGGACAGAGAGTCATCCGTCGTTTCAGTCGTTCAATTGAGGAACAAGAACTTGATCGTCCTGTGTATCTTTCACTCGATTCAGACGATAGAGTGTTTGTGGTTGAAGCCAAAAGTGGAAGAGTGATTCTCTTGGATTCCGATCTTGAATGTCGTCAAATTCTTTGCCTAACGAAAGAAGAAATAATGAAGCAACGGCCAGTTACTTTGTTTTACGACGAAGAAAACACACAACTGATCGTAGGATATCTGTATGGGGTTAATGTTTACAATTTAAGTCGGATGTGAACTAATATTTGTATGTAGATTCTAATAACAAATAGTTCTCTAGAATGAGTTTGAATGAGTTTCACGAGGTAAATCGTATTTAAGACTGAAGATTATGAGCTTCTCTCCAGATGCGCTTTCTACTTTCGCTATGAATGTTTCATCGGATATCAAAATCCGGAAAATCGGATTGAGATAGATGGTTAAGAATATCGAAGGAATAAACGACTGGAGGATAGAAGCATCCCTCGAATGTGATTGAAACCACATACTTAGGCAATTCTTAAGAAGCTATTTTAAATAAGGTGTTTTGTAAAATATATGTTTTACCGGACTGTTTTGCGATAAAGCTGGGTGTAAGTTGGTTCTACGTCTTTTGATCCCCGTCAGTTGATCCCTCGTAAGTTGCTCCCTTAGTCAATTGATCCCTTCGTCAATTTGTCCTCTACCTATTGAACCTAGCCCAATTCATGTTCCTGTGGCGAACTTCTCCTTTTCTCTAACTCTCGGCCTTCACCGTAGGCAACGTTAGCAAGGGAGGTGGCACTCCATTCGGTCCGGTACCACCTAGGATGGTGTTCCCCCTCTGCTGCTGTCCGTCATAATGGTTCGGTCACCGTGGTCTTTGGTGACCTTAATGAATGCCACACGATCACCAACGACTGGACTACACGAGAAGAAGACTGACTGACTACTGTATAATGTACTTTATTAATAGTGTAGCAATGTTGGGCTACATAAACTAACACTATTATTATGTAAGGAGTATACTATATATTCTATTACGTTCTGGGGAAACTAACTACACATGTAGAGAAAGAATGAATATAAATTATCTTTATTAAACACATAGATGAATATAATAAAATATATATATTATGATTGATTACATAAAACTGTTACAGGTATTTACGAAGCGAGAATGTATGAGACGCTAAGTGTCCAAACCCTTCAAGTTGATGAGTATAATAAACTAGCGCGTGTCGGCTATATCTATCAAAAGCTACTAGTCAGAGACTCGAATATATTCAGTAAATCTAATACACATGCGAAATCTAGAATTCGTTTATGAAAGATGATAATACGTGGTGCGACTATAAATCGAAAATGGTCTACGGCAATTAAGAGAATTGTATGACGAACTACTTACCTTACTCAATGCAACCACTAAATGTGCGCACAACGTAAACACACAAACAACTAGAGCTGTTACGACAATCTGAATCCTGAGAAACACGAATAATAAGTTCCTGATAGTTCTTCCAGAAGCATTGGCAGCCGGCCCCTGAAAACGCGGACCTCCTGGTCCATATCAAGAAATAGTACAACATCAAGAGTAAAAAACATGAGAAGAAAAACGCGGTAAGTATCGTTGATGACGAAAGCAAAAAGAAACTGACACAGAGGATGGAGCAAAGTGAAAAACACGAGAACGAAGAGAATAATGTAAATGCAGAAATAAACAAACGAAATCGACGTAACGAGAGCAGTTGTCACTCTGAAAACGCGTCATCATGAAGAAAAACTGCATACAGTATGAAGTCGAAATACCGTATAATGTATAATGGAAAAAGCCCAGCTGTATGTAAAATGCACAGCTGACACGGTTGATTAAATCGACCGTGCTCGTCCCGATGGGGTGTTCAGCGCGCCACACAGAAAATGCGTGTAAGCCATGTTGTAAAAATAGAAGACAAACATAGTCCTCTGACAACATAATCTGTAAGCTGAAAACGCTGAAACGAGGTAATACTAAAACGCGAAGATAAAACCAAAGAACGATTAGTAGGCTGATGAACCATTGAAATCAGCCCATGTAGAAATCAGTTCGGGGCGAAGCCATCCAGAAACACGGAGGTTAGTGCAAAACAATGAACCAGTGATAAGATAATCGGCTGGGCACCCAGAGATGGTCTGCAGCTTAATGAATAGGCAACGGTGGTCGGACTTAAGCTCAGGATAAATATCAAAGGAAGAACATGGGCCAAAACAGGGGCGACGACAACGCCACAATTTACGCGCAGTAAAAATGCAAACTAGAAAGAAGAAAATATAAATATAAAAATCGGTGGGGAGAGCAGCATGTATGGAAGGAAAAGTAGGAAGAGGAGTGGAGGGAGGGGCAGTGGCAAGGAGAAGGGTTGGAGTAGGAAATGCACGGGCTTTGTGGGCGTTGTACATGAGAACAGCTATGGCAGAGAGAAAACACGAGATGAACAGATACTGTCACCGCAATGGCAGTTGCCAAATATTCTGGAGTGGAAGTGAAATAGGTAGAAGGAACGGATACATCAGCAGCAGGGGTGTAACAAGCGGCGGGGGGGCACCGCTTCTCCCCCCCGTTTCAAAACTGGGGGGGGGGGCAAAAGCCCCCCCCCCCCAGTTTTAGTGCTCAGTGCCCCCCCATGTGCCTCCCAAATCGGTTCTTTTTATGTTTATCCAATGGATTTTTAAGATTACTTATGCTAAGATAATTTGTGCCCCCATTTTTCAAATTTCTGGGGGGGGCAAGATTCAGAAAGTGGGAGGGGCAATTCGCGCAATATTTTATAAATTATGCCCGCCCCCCACTTTTCAAAACCTTGTTACACCTCTGATCACCAGTAAGCAGGGAGTCAACAATAGAACGAAAGATGGTTTCGTCCGCTTTGGCCTTGAGAACATTGATTGCATTGACGACCTTGTCGAGACGAAGACGTACGTCATGTGAAACAGCGGTTTTGTCATCACATAAGGGTGACTGAAAATTTCATGGGTGGAAGTTGCACAGAAAGAGGAGAAGAGAGAAGATTGTCACTGAGGAAAATTCCGAGGGTGTCATTGTCAAAGAAATGCTGAAGAAGAGCACGATTGATAAGATAAAGAAGAACAGAAGTAGAAGAATCGAAAGAAGAAGAATTGTCATGAGATATACGAGGTGGCAGAAACCCTAGAGAGTTGAAAACAGAACAAGCGCAAGGAACAGAATAACAGCAAAAATGACATAGAGAAGGTTACGGAACAGGAGAAGGACAGGATACAGTGAAATTGATAGCGTTGTGTAACAGGATTTCTGGGTAATCTAAGACGTACACACCAGTGCTAAGGGATTGGTGGTCGATAATGATGAAATCACACAAGGATTTGATGGTTTGTGAAACGTCCTGAAAAATAGCGAAGAAGCAAGACGGGATTGAGTGCGCGCGGACCATGTCAGAATCGAATGTAGTAAGGGGTGCATTGGAACGGGTCACTTCCGCAAAGTAAACGGAATCAGGAGAGAGAAGGAAATGTGTGAGTGTTCTGTAAGGAAGTAAGAAGAGAGGAGTTGGTTTGAAACGTGACAGGAAAAACGGTAACCGAATAAACGGTAAGGGTTTTCAGGAAAACTGTGGTAACAGAGAACTTTACTGTAATGTACAGATCTGTGTCAGAACGATAATAAAAAAATCACTGTGCGAATAATAATATGCGGGATCTTGAATGGCAATATGAAGATGAGGAAAACGATTTGTGAGAGTCAAACTGATGTCCTTAATAGCTTAGTGTATAGTTGAAACAGAAAGTAAAGAAGCAGGTAACACTCCTAAAGTTAGCAATTCAATGGCGTTGTATAATTGATCTGTGGCGGACAGGCCACAAGGCTTGAATAAAGGATTTATTAATAAATAATCGGCTTGCCGTATGGTTATTTTAACGTGTATTTTTTTACAGTGTTGGTATAGGAGGAAAGACCGCCGAGTGCATAGCTTGCAGACGCGTGAATCGGGTTGAATATAGCCTGACATACGTTGCATTGCTATATATGTGGAGCAGTGGTTCGTACTGCTTCATCTATAGAGTGGTTCTAGTATACCGCTTCAGATGTCGTTGAGTGATCGTAAAGTTTCCCATATAAATACGACCTCTAGTGACAGCCGCTCTCGCGGTCAGGCCGGTGCTGCTTTTCGCTGATCTGGCAAGGTGCTCTACCGTCGATCGCAAGACGGGCCGTACCTTGATCGTAGGGGGTCAACAGGCTGAATGGGGAAGGACCGATCGTGTGAAATAAATGAATGACAGTTCTGTACGGGAATACGGGGAAGATGGTGACCCGTCGGTGGCCGTGAGAAATAGAGATCGGGTAAAGCCCCAAGCAACCGAACGTTATATCGAGAGAGACCTCGGTGGCCGTTGATACGAACGAAAATATTTTATTGTAACCAAATCAAAACAAAATCATCAAGATTGTACCCATAATATTTAGTTGCTCAGTTGGGTTACAAAGGGAGGCCCGAAAGGATTACCTCCCGCTAACAGGGCCACCCACTGACTTATTTTGCTAAATAAATTGTTGTGAGCACTGACATAATAAATTCAAATGTGCAGCAAACAAAACACATGTATAGAGTAACATCATGAAATATTCAAGTTGCAGTCGTACATCTAACTAAACTTAACTAATTCTTTTAAGCCTAACTTAAAGAATCAATCTGCGAGGGGTGGATTACTCAATTCAGATGAATGGACAATTCAGCAAATAATTTGTCATCTTATTTTTAAATGATTGCAAAGTTGCAATACTTTGAATATCATAAGGGATGTCGTTCCAAATCCTTGGTCCAGTGCATCTTATTGCAAACTTACGAGTATTAGTGCGAGCATAAATTGGTCGGTGTTTAGAAGCGGTTCTCGTACCAGAGGAATGGAACATATTGCCAGTGCCAGTTCCAAAGTATTCTGAAAATCTACCCGGCAAAAGCTCATGTACAGAACGGTACATAAATATAGCTATTTGATAAGTACAGATCTGGGGAGCTTCATTAATTTGTATTCCCTAAAGATTGGGTCATTATGGGATCCCCAGGTTGTACCAGCAATGCAACGAAGAGCCCGTTTCTGGAGGAGTGTCAATTTATTAAGTCGGGAATTGTAGGTGGACGCCCAAATTGCATTGCAATAAGAAAAATAAGGATAAATTAATGAGTAATACAATTGTAGTCTAAAGGAAGACGGTAACAAATGAGATGTTCTCCTCAGCATCCCAACATTCTTGGCCACTTTAGCTGATATAGTTGCTATGTGTTCACCCCATGATAAATTTTGGTCAACTACTACTCCCAGAAATTTGGTCGAACTGACCTGGGTAATTAAATCATCATTTATTGACAACTTACCAGAGGAATCAAGTGGAGTGACCTTTCTCTGTGATTTAAAGAGAATATAGGCCTTCTCTTCTAAGTTGAGCGATAATTTATTAACCGAGAACCAGTCCATTATTAATTTTAATTGGTCATTAACAATTTCATATAACATCTCAAACGAAGAGTGGGAATAAAAAACATCAGTATCGCGGCAAATAATATGAAAGACATTATTGGTGCGACATTAGGCAGGTCATTAATATATAATAACAAAAGTAGTGGGCCTAAATTTGAGAACTGTGGCACTCCATGACGGATTGCTTTGCAATCCGAAAAAACTCCATTGCATGAGAAACATTCGGTTCTCCCTTCTAGGTAACTCTTAAACCATGCTAATTGTATTCCACTTATACCATAAGCTTCAAGTTTTTTAAGAAGTATGTGATGGTTTACAGTGTCTAATGCTTTGCTTTAGGTTGAAGAGGCTTCGGAGCTCTCCTGTGAAGAGGCTTTGGAGCTCGCCTGTGAAGAGGCGTTGGAGCTCGCCTGTGAAGAGGCGTTGGAGATTGCCTGCGATGAGGCTTTGGATCTCGCCTGTGAAGAGGAGTTGGAGCTAGCGTGTGAAGAGGCTTCGGAGCTCTCCTGTGAAGAGGCTTCGGAGCTCGCATGTGAAGAGGCGTTGGGGCTCGACTGTGAAGAGGTGTTGGAGTTCGCCTTTGAGGAGGCTTAGGAGATCGCCTGTGAGGAGGCGCTTTAGTTCGCCGGTGATCAGGCTTTGGAGTTCGTCTGTGAAGAGGCGTTGGAGCTCGCCTTTGAAGATGCTTTTGATCTTGCCTGTGAAGAGGCGTTGGAGCTAGCCTGTGAAGAGGCTTTGGAGATCGCCTGGGAAGAGGCGTTGGAGCTGGCCTGTGAATAGGCGTTGGAGCTCGCCTGTGAAGAGTCTTCGGAGCTCGCCCGAGAAGCGGCGCTTGAGCTCGCCTTTGTGGGAGCTTCGGACCTCGGCTGTGAAGAGGCGTTGGAGCACACCTGTGAAGAGACGTTGGGGCTCGCCTGTGAAGAGGCGTTGGAGCTCGCCTGTGAATAGGCGTTGGAGCTCGCCTGTGAAGAGTCTTCGGAGCTCGCCCGAGAAGCGGCGTTTGAGCTCGCCTTTGAGGGAGCTTCGGACCTCGGCTGTGAAGAGGCGTTGGACCTCGGCTGTGAAGAGGCGTTGGAGCACGCCTGTGAAGAGGCGTTGGAGCTCGCCTGTTAAGAGGCCTTGGAGCTAGCCTGCGAAGAGGCTTGTATCGCGCCTGTGATGGAACGTTGGAGCTGGCATGTGAAGAGGCTTCGGAGCTCGCATGTGAAGAGGCGTTGGGGCTCGCCTGTGATGAGGCGTTGGAACTCGCCTTTTAGGAGGCTTTGGAGCTTATCTGTGAGGGTGGTGCCTGAGCTCGCCTATGAAGATTCGTTATAGATCGCCTGAGAAGAGTCTTCGGAGATTGCCTGTGAAAAGGCTTCGAAGCTCGCCTGTGAAGAGGCTTCGGAGCTTGCCTGTTATGAGGCGTTTGAGTTCGCCTTTGTGTGGCCTTCGAACCTCGTCTGTGAAGAGGCGTTGGAGCTCGCCTGTTAAGAGGCTTTGTAGCTCGCCTGTGATGAGGCTTTGGAGCTCGCCTTTGAAGGGGCGCTGGAGCTCGCATGGGAAGAGGCGTTGGACCTCACCTTAGAAGAGGCATTTGAGCTCGCCTGTGACGAGGCTTTTGAGCTCGCCTGTGAAGAGGCTTTGGTGCTCTCCTGTGAAGATGCGTTGGAGCTCGCCTGTGATGAGGATTTGGAGATCGACTTTGAGTAGGCGTTGGAGCTCGTCTGTGAAGGAGCGTTGGAGCTCGGCTATGAAGTGGCGTTGGAGCTCACCTGTGTAGAGGCCATGGAGCTTGCCTGTGAAGAGTCGTTTGAGCTCGCCTTTGAGGAGCCTTTTTACCTCGTCTGTGAAGAGGCGTTGGAACTCGCCTGTGAAGAGACTTTGGAGCTCGCCTATGAAGAGGCGTTGGAGCTCACCGTTGAAGAGGCGCTGGTGCTCGCCTAGGAAGAGGCGTTGGAGCTCGCCTTTGAAGAGGCGTTGGAGCTCACCTTTGAAGAGGCTTTGGATCTTGCTTGTGAAGAGGTGTTGGAGCTAGCCTATGAAGAGGCTTTGGAGATCGCCTGTGAAGACGCGTTGGAGCTCGCCTGTGACGAGGCTTTTGAGCTCGCCTGTGAAGAGGCTTTGGTGCTCTCCTGTGAAGATGCGTTGGAGCTCGCCTGTGATGAGGATTTGGAGATCGACTTTGAGTAGGCGTTGGAGCTCGTCTGTGAAGGAGCGTTGGAGCTCGGCTATGAAGTGGCGTTGGAGCTCACCTGTGAAGAGGTCATGGAGCTTGCGTGTGAAGAGTCGTTTGAGCTCGCCTTTGAGGGGCCTTTTTACCTCGTCTGTGAAGAGGCGTTGGAATTCGCCTGTGAAGAGGCTTTGGAGCTCGCCTATGAAGAGGCGTTGGAGCTCGCCTATGAAGAGGCGTTGGAGCTCGCCTTTGAAGAGGCGTTGGAGCTCACCTTTGAAGAGGCTTTGGATCTTGCTTGTGAAGAGGTGTTGGAGCTAGCCTATGAAGACGCGTTGGAGCTCGCCTGTGAAGACGCTTCGGAGCTCGCCTGTGAAGACGCTTCGGAGCTCGCCTGTGAAGAGGTTCATTGCGCACTCTCAGTTGGAGTTCTAGCATTGTGTGTTGGTTTCGTTGATAATTGCAATTTGCGTTGGATGATACTTTTAGTTGAATGTAAAAAGAAAAGTTAAAAGAAGTCGCAGTTGTTTCTCTAGATTAGAAATACATTTAGAAATTCGATCGAAAGTTGGGCGAAATCTGAATGTTGGACTGTTTGGTGGGGTGAGCGATAGCGAGTTGACATGCAATGGTTTAAGATTTTACTATCGACTTATCCTTCCTGCTTATTTTTAATTTTTTGTCAACTGCGAATGTTATCTGGGATGCCAGAAGAAACAAAACAGACTCATATAAGTCTTTTATCCAGTTTTGTTCTTCAGGATTTGGACAAATCCTCTGATTTGACGCAGCGCTTGTGAATAAATGATGCTGATGACAGTGCACTTAAACTTTAAAAATTTTCTTCAGCAGGCCTATATTCTAGTTAGCAATATCAATACAAATTTCAAAATGTCAAAACAATGCAGGAGTTGTAAATGCCAAGGTTGATAACTCCAACGTTAGCTTTCCAGATTTTTCATAATTGAAACGAAGTCCAGTCTACAGTCACAAAAGCGTCTTTTTAAAACATCTGGTGGAATAATCTTGTTCAACAAACAAATCTGCTACAATAATATCTTGCTCAGAGGATCTCCCAGTCCAATCCCTTCAGCACTGGTAAATCATTTGGCGGTGATATTCGACTATCATTCTCGGTCAACTGCATCTAATTATATTTGTTCATAGCAAATTACCGAAAGAACCAAATACAATAGAAATTCGGTGACAAAATCAAACGACAACGTTCGGTACAAAAGTACAATAGTGAATAGTTGGTGACATTGAACCTTGGTATAACGTAAAGGTGCGCTATATCAAGCTCATACATTAAAAACTGAATAATAATCAGATCTCTGAACTTTGAAGTCCAATTTTTAAATTAGGGCCTAATGCTTTCAAGTGTTTAACATATGCTTCATTACTAATTGTAACTATGTTATACAAAATTACCACATGTGCACTCTTATGATCAGAAAAGCTGCACAGATCGACCAAGAAACTACTCCAGTGCATCTCATGGAGTTGGCACCATTGAGGTTCTTGACATTCGTGGTCATGGGTTTTAGAGTTGTCCATGTCTCGGTCTGATTTTCGTATCCGTCAGGTGATCCGCCCTTACGGCCGTCGCTGACCGCCTCAACGCAGCTGACATCTCTGGAACTGCCTGACGGACATCTGTTGCGAATGCTACCAACCACAGCAAAGTTACTATTGATCGTAACTGTGTGATTCTTCGCCCTTAGACCGTCCACGATTTCCTGAAGACAAAATCAACACAACAAACAATTTTTGTACAAAAAAACTACGAATTTGAGTCAGTACTTAGTCGATAGGCAACAAGAAATAGTATACGGTGGCTTGTCGCGCGTGTATTCTAGCGACAGTGGGTTTGAGCTTCCTAATCAACTCAAATCAAGCTCTTTCCGTGTAATTATCTTAGAGAAGTTTTTCTTATGACAACTTGTCTCTAATACCAAGTTGTTCCAGTCGATACCGGCGTGACGTGGAATGTTGATGAGAAGTCGTGTTGTGGCTTTACCGACCTCTGTCCTGTGCTATGCAACACTGAATAGAATTAATTTGCCTACGTTCGTTCCACTATGAAACATCGGGCTTTTATTTCTTACTTAAGCACCAGCGTCGAAACAGTACTGTTGCTGAGCGATTTATGCATGAATCTCTTTTCCATTAGACAATTTTACGGCATGTTAGCCTAATTGAAACCTCTTCTATCCTAAGCCACTTCACAGGACGATCTGCGGACTGCTCTGACAAGAAGGTATTCATGAAAAACTACTCGGCTGCAGTGGATTGGGCTGCACTGGAATAATGGAATAAACTGATCAATAGGAGTATGGAAAGCATAAATTCCAGATGTGATCTAAATAGAACGGAATACAAAACACCGTTCCTTATTAAACCTTCATCTGAAGAAATACATATAAATCAAACACAGTAACTTTCCTAATAATATTATGAAGAGAAGGGCAATTGGTCACAAGTGACTGCTTCTTAATTATAATAAATAGACGATTTTATCACACCTGCACCAGCCAAATTTCACCATTGACTTCGTTGGGAATGAGCTGATGGTGAATTCTAGCTGTGTCTGTAGCATTGCCAAGGTTGGAGCCAAACCAGAGAGAGTTCATCGCGACCTGTAAAAGTCGAATTGGCAGAAACACAGTTAGAACTTTATACATGTAGACGATTAGAGTTATTACCTTTACGCCAGAAAGAACTTGAGAATCTAGACGGTGTAGAAAGCGACAACAGGAAACATTATGAATTTAGAGTAACACTGTAACAGCGATGAACTCAGGCCAGAACCTCGCCTTTGAGTTCGTTAGAAAGCATTATGATAATACTGAGACTATTATAGGGTAGAAAGTTTAATGGCGTTCTCTCTATGTATGTGATGTGTTTTATAATACATGCACTGGAGTTCTGCTTTTGTGGATCCTCGCTGTGAAACGACTTTCCCCGGCAGTCCAGAGTAGGATTCTCTTAGTTGCTTAGAGACCTTTCTCTTCACGGACCGGTCACGCAGAGAGCACCTCTGAATAGCCTCATGCAAGAGGCACTTGAAAAATGTCCACGAAAGTGTAATTATTATAAAAAGAAGTCTCAGAATAATTATTATTACAAGTATTTCGATTGTCGTCTCACAAATCCGAGTGAGCAGAGATGGTTCTTTATAAGCGTGCCTTGTTATATCTCGGCTAATTGATCACTCATAGTAAAGCAAGATGAATTATTATTGTAATTGGGATCAATAACAAAATTGGGGATGATGACGACGGCGATGAGGATTATGATAATTGATCTCAAATACCCGCACCCATCACCGGTCGGTTATTTGAGATCAAATATGGGAACGAAGAAACGGTGATGATGATGAAAATGATAACATAGAAGCAGAGGATGATGGTGGTGGTGATGAAGGTAATGATTTGCGGGTGTGACAACGTACAAATGCTGTTGCAGTTGTGATGAGTGTACCACCGGCGCCTCCTGAGACAAACACCGTTGATCCATTTTCATCCAAGACGATGGTAGGACTCATGGAAGACATCGGTCTCTTTCCAGGTACGATGTAATTGCTAGGAGATGCAGGCACGCCAAAGTAATTACGTGTACCAGGAGTAGAGAAGTCATCCATGTCGTTGTTGAATATTATACCAGTTCTGTTACCACGACATTTCGAACCGAAGCTTCAGAAAATAGTGTAAACAGGAAGCCAGTGTAAGAAAGCATGAACCAAAGCAAGAAGTTCAACACTCAACCCTGTTTCGTAAAATCAAATATACGATTGCTTACAGATAAGAGGAGAACAACACAAAGACAAATGGAGAAGTTAATGAGTGCATTGTGATTACTCTCCGTGGTAGATAGAGACAGACAAAGACAGACAGAGACAGACAGAGGTAGACAGAGACATACAGAGATAGACTGAGACAGACAGAGATAGACTGAGACAGACATAGGTAGACAGAGACAGACATAGGTAGACAGAGACAGACAGAGATAGACTGAGACAGACATAGATAGACAGAGACAGACAGAGATAGACTGAGACAGACAGAGGTAGACAGAGACAGACAGAGATAGACTGAGACAGACATAGGTAGACAGAGACAGACATAGGTAGACATAGATAGACAGAGATAGACAGAGACAGACAGAGGTAGACAGAGACATACAGAGGTAGACAGAGACAGACAGAGGTAGACAGAGACAGACAGAGACAGACAAAGACAGACAGAGACAGACAGAGGTAGACAGAGATAAACAGAGACAGACAAAGATAGACAGAGACAGACAGAGGTAGACAGAGACATACAGAGATAGACTGAGACAGACATAAGTAGACAGAGACAGACAGACATAGACAGAGACAGACAGAGGTAGACAGAGGCAGACAGAGATAAACTGAGACAGACAGAGGTAGACAGAGACAGACAGAGACAGACAAAGACAGACAGAGACAGACAGAAACAGACAGAGATAAACAGAGACAGACAAAGATAGACAGAGACAGACAGAGGTAGACAGAGACATACAGAGATAGACTGAGACAGACATAAGTAGACAGAGACAGACAGACATAGACAGAGACAGACAGAGGTAGACAGAGACAGACAGAGATAGACTGAGACAGACAGAGGTAGACAGAGACATACAGAGGTAGACAGAGACAGACAGAGGTAGACAGAGACAGACATAGATAGACAGAGGCAGACAGAGATAGACTGAGACAGACATAGGTAGACAGAGACAGACATAGGTAGACAGAGACAGACAGAGGTAGACAGAGACAGACAGAGATAGACTGAGACAGACACAGATAGACAGAGACAGACAGAGATAGACTGAGACAGACATAGGTAGACAGAGACAGACATAGGTAGACAGAGACAGACAGAGATAGACTGAGACAGACAGAGGTAGACAGAGACATACAGAGGTAGACAGAGACAGACAGAGGTAGACAGAGACAGACATAGGTAGACAGAGACAGACAGAGATAGACTGAGACAGACATAGATAGACAGAGACAGACAGAGATAGACTGAGACAGACATAGGTAGACAGAGACAGACAGAGATAGACTGAGACAGACAGAGGTAGACAGAGACATACAGAGGTAGACAGAGACAGACAGAGGTAGACAGAGACAGACAGAGGTAGACAGAGACAGACAGAGATAGACTGAGACAGACATAGATAGACAGAGACAGACAGAGATAGACTGAGAAAGACATAGGTAGACAGAGACAGACATAGGTAGACAGAGACAGACAGAGATAGACTGAGACAGACATAGATAGACAGAGACAGACAGAGATAGACTGAGACAGACAGAGGTAGACAGAGACAGACAGAGATAGACTGAGACAGACATAGGTAGACAGAGACAGACATAGGTAGACATAGATAGACAGAGATAGACTGAGACAGACAGAGGTAGACAGAGACATACAGAGGTAGACAGAGACAGACAGAGGTAGACAGAGACAGACATAGGTAGACAGAGACAGACAGAGATAGACTGAGACAGACATAGATAGACAGAGACAGACAGAGATAGACTGAGACAGACAGAGGTAGACAGAGACATACAGAGATAGACTGAGACAGACAGAGATAGACTGAGACAGACATAGGTAGACAGAGACAGACATAGGTAGACATAGATAGACAGAGATAGACTGAGACAGACAGAGGTAGACAGAGACATACAGAGGTAGACAGAGACAGACAGAGGTAGACAGAGACAGACATAGGTAGACAGAGACAGACAGAGATAGACTGAGACAGACATAGATAGACAGAGACAGACAGAGATAAACAGAGACAGACAAAGATAGACAGAGACAGACAGAGGTAGACAGAGACATACAGAGATAGACTGAGACAGACATAAGTAGACAGAGACAGACAGACATAGACAGAGACAGACAGAGGTAGACAGAGACAGACAGAGATAGACTGAGACAGACAGAGGTAGACAGAGACATACAGAGGTAGACAGAGACAGACAGAGGTAGACAGAGACAGACATAGATAGACAGAGGCAGACAGAGATAGACTGAGACAGACATAGGTAGACAGAGACAGACATAGGTAGACAGAGACAGACAGAGGTAGACAGAGACAGACAGAGATAGACTGAGACAGACACAGATAGACAGAGACAGACAGAGATAGACTGAGACAGACATAGGTAGACAGAGACAGACATAGGTAGACAGAGACAGACAGAGATAGACTGAGACAGACAGAGGTAGACAGAGACATACAGAGGTAGACAGAGACAGACAGAGGTAGACAGAGACAGACATAGGTAGACAGAGACAGACAGAGATAGACTGAGACAGACATAGATAGACAGAGACAGACAGAGATAGACTGAGACAGACATAGGTAGACAGAGACAGACAGAGATAGACTGAGACAGACAGAGGTAGACAGAGACATACAGAGGTAGACAGAGACAGACAGAGGTAGACAGAGACAGACAGAGGTAGACAGAGACAGACAGAGATAGACTGAGACAGACATAGATAGACAGAGACAGACAGAGATAGACTGAGAAAGACATAGGTAGACAGAGACAGACATAGGTAGACAGAGACAGACAGAGATAGACTGAGACAGACATAGATAGACAGAGACAGACAGAGATAGACTGAGACAGACAGAGGTAGACAGAGACAGACAGAGATAGACTGAGACAGACATAGGTAGACAGAGACAGACATAGGTAGACATAGATAGACAGAGATAGACTGAGACAGACAGAGGTAGACAGAGACATACAGAGGTAGACAGAGACAGACAGAGGTAGACAGAGACAGACATAGGTAGACAGAGACAGACAGAGATAGACTGAGACAGACATAGATAGACAGAGACAGACAGAGATAGACTGAGACAGACAGAGGTAGACAGAGACATACAGAGATAGACTGAGACAGACAGAGATAGACTGAGACAGACATAGGTAGACAGAGACAGACATAGGTAGACATAGATAGACAGAGATAGACTGAGACAGACAGAGGTAGACAGAGACATACAGAGGTAGACAGAGACAGACAGAGGTAGACAGAGACAGACATAGGTAGACAGAGACAGACAGAGATAGACTGAGACAGACATAGATAGACAGAGACAGACAGAGATAGACTGAGACAGACAGAGGTAGACAGAGACAGACAGAGATAGACTGAGACAGACATAGGTAGACAGAGACAGACATAGGTAGACATAGATAGACAGAGATAGACTGAGACAGACAGAGGTAGACAGAGACATACAGATGTAGACAGAGACAGACAGAGGTAGACAGAGACAGACATAGGTAGACAGAGACAGACAGAGATAGACTGAGACAGACATTGATAGACAGAGACAGACAGAGATAGACTGAGACAGACAGAGGTAGACAGAGACATACAGAGATAGACTGAGACAGACAGAGATAGACTGAGACAGACATAGGTAGACAGAGACAGACATAGGTAGACAGAGACAGACATAGGTAGACAGAGACAGACAGAGGTAGACAGAGACAGACATAGATAGACAGAGACAGACATAGGTAGACAGAGACAGACAGATAGACTGAGACAGACAAAGACAGACAGAGACAGACAGAGATAAACAGAGACAGACAAAGACAGACAGAGACAGACAGAGATAAACAGAGACAGACAAAGATAGACAGAGACAGACAGAGGTAGACTGAGACAGACAGAGGTAGACAGAGACATACAGAGATAGACTGAGACAGACATAGGTAGACAGAGACAGACATAGGTAGACAGAGACAGACAGAGGTAGACAGAGACAGACATAGGTAGATAGAGACAGACAGAGGTAGACAGAGACAGACAGATAGACTGAGACAGACAAAGACAGACAGAGACAGACAGAGATAAACAGAGATAGACAAAGACAGACAGAGACAGACAGAGATAAACAGAGACAGACAAAGATAGACAGAGACAGACAGAGGTAGACAGAGACATACAGAGATAGACTGAGACAGACATAGGTAGACAGAGACAGACAGACATAGACAGACACAGACAAAGACAGACAGAGACAGACAGAGATAAACAGAGACAGACAAAGATAGACAGAGACAGACAGAGGTAGACAGAGACAGACAGAGGTAGACAGAGACTGACAGACATAGACAGAGACAGACAGAGATAGACTGAGACAGACAGAGGTAGACAGAGACATGCAGAGATAGACTGAGACAGACATAGGTAGACAGAGACAGACAGACATAGACAGAGGTAGACCGAGAGCCATTACTGCAGCGCTTTATGTACGGGATCGAAACTATTCTCAAACCGTCGAATATCAAATACTTAACTTACAAATGCTGTAAGATTCTGGCTTATTGATGCCCTTCTCCCTGTCTGTCATCCAACATCATCTGTCTGAGGCTCCTCTAGCCATCATTCATCGGACTTTTCATTCTAAACTTTTCAAGAACTCTTAACCGAGACTCACTTGATTGTCCACATTCCAATCTTAGACAAAAACGACACCCTTCTCTGACTGTGAAACCGGACTAAGACCTACCTCGTACTACTCTTTGGACAGCCCTTCTGATTCAACGCAACGCTCGTGAATGAGCTGGTGCCCTGCGCTCTGCTTTCAAGTGACGCTTTAGAAGTTTGGAGATTACTATTACGATTGACTCAACTTAATGGCTCTGTGTTGTTTGTCAATGTAAAGGATCTGCTTATTTAGCGCATCAATCACCTACTATAAATTAAGAGATGACGTCATAGACACGGCTGCTCCATCTGGTGCCAGGATGTTCATATGCGCGGTTCCTGCTTCTTGCTTAACATCAAACGTCGGACCATAATAGTTGAAGTCGTGAGTTGTACTGTCATCTATCTGCTGACGTATTTCCTCGGCGTATTCGTCAGATGTCAGGTTAGCCACGAGCTTTCAAAGCATTCAATAATTTGCGTATACATGTAGGTTAAAATGATGAGCTAGTTATTGACAGGCCTGAGAGTTCTTACTAAGCGTCGTGGGGCTGGTTTTAAACGCTGTCTGTGTAAAATAAGAGACCTAAGTAGGCCTAAGTTTGCGAAGGTTATACCTAAAATAAGAATCAAGAAGAAGTGCTATAATATAATAATATTGATTATTATTTTCAAGAATTTAAATTTAGCTTTCAAGAATTAATGTTTTGAATATCAGAATAATATTTCATTTACAATAAATCTGTTTTTCCCCAGGTGATTCACATCGCAAGTATTCATCCTTGGTATCAGATTTTGTGATCGAGAATGTTGTGTGATATGTCTAAATAGGAATCATTTGAGGAATTAATTGAGAGTATATTGTGCACTTCTGAGCAAAAGACGTTGGAAGAAGGGCGGTATAAAATTTCAGAATAAAAAAGTCGTTAATGTAATTTAACCAATAATTAATAAGAATAACTCAAGACATACTTTTGTCACGTCGACAAAATCTTCGTCTCCCAATTGACTTCTCTTTGCATAAGCAAACTTGAAAGCCTCGATAATTCGATGATATGTCAGAACTTTTGAATTGGTGTCAGCAACATTGGCAGATGAAAAGTTATAACCTGAAATGAAAGTCAGACGTAGACGAACGTCTGTGATACAAGGCGCTCACTGCAAATAATGTAAAAGTAATTAATAACATGTTACCAATTAGCGAAATGTGTTCACACAAGCAAAATCCCTAATGGGGAACTACCGCAGGCTATCAAAGGCGAAACAAAGGATGACAATCCATATCTAGAGCTAATTATTTTTGCAGACTCATGTTTTCAATTTGACAGCTCTTTCAAACCTGTATACATGGAGGATATTGTGATCATACGTTGCACGCTTGGCCCTGCACAACAAGTTCTATTATCGAAACTTCGAAACATGACATCCATGCGCTCTGTTACGCCAGAGTTAGGAAGCATTTGATTTATCGATTATGGTTAAAAGTTGTCCTATATATAGGCCTACCATCCAATATGTTGACGATGAAGCTGAGAACTGAACCGCTAGACGGCGGCGGAGGGTTGAAAAGTCTGAACTGTCCATTGTGTAGAGACACATTCAGAGGAGTCTTTAAGAGGCTCCTGTAGTTCTTCAAGTCTTCCACGGTTATAGTCGACCCTAAGGTATTCAATAAAAATATAAATTCATGTAGGTCTAGCATTAAAATACGCATAGACTCGACTGTGTTGTGCACTAACACTTAAGTCACATAATAGCAAACAAAACAAGCAAAGACCCTACAGAGCTCATATAATTCAATTGAAAAGGAAACCGCATAGTGCATCACAGCCCATCCCAATATTTTCTATACCTAATCGTTCCTCCATACGGCATTCAGATCATGGTCACGTTGTACTGTTATGGCGTAGTCTAGAAGTCTAGCTACTGGGTTCCATTGGCCACTTGCAATAGACTGTTTCTGCCCCTTAGGACCGAACTGTCCGACCTATTCTTTATCTTTTGATCAGTTCCAAAAGCGCATAAAAACCTTCCTCTTTGTCGGTGAATACACTGGCTGGATTAGGAGCGCATCTGATACAAGTGGCGCTATAAAAATAATTGAATGCGATTTGATTACGACAACGAATGATTGTGTCGGAAACCGCAGTTAGATTGGAAACCTTTAAAAGACCAATGAGAAAGCAAGCGACGAGTTACGATAATAAGAAGATATTGAAGAAAGACATTGTTCACCACATTCACGAAGGTCCTGTACTATATCTGAGGCCAAACTTCCGTTATAAAAAGTCGTCGGATCTGCAGCAATTTTTCGTAGCGTTGTAGCCAGCTTTGGATTCTTCAGTAAATCGCCTTCTTGAAAAAGGTCTCCATTCGACTTGACAAAGAGCTCTCTGCAATGCATAAGAAGACCAATCTCTCTTGATTTCCACACTATAAAAGCCTAGGCTTGTGACCGTTCTTACATAATAACAATAAAAATATAGCTGACCCTTGAAATTGAAACTTACCTTACATAATACATGCTGAATAACAATTATGTGACTGATCGCCTGTGAATAAGTTGGTGCCGTTGACATTGTTTTCGTTGGCAAATGACGAAATTCAGAGAACATCGTATAATATAATGCAAATAAATTAGTAGCCTGTATATCTACATTTTGCGACACGTCGGTCGATGCCTTGCATTTAGCTGACGGCGCCACATAATTTAACAATTCAAACTGCCATGATTGCAAGCCAACATGAGGCCAATGTGGGATCCATATAACCGCGTGGGGCCATTTGATGGGTCGAGTTTGTGGTCCAAATCAATAGTTGTTGGCAAGTCACATATAGTTATATAACAGCACGCTAATGGATAATAATAATAATAATAAGGCTATTTCAGACAACCAACATTATTAGGCTAGTTTTATAGTCCCTGAGGGATAATATGTACCTCGGGGCAAAATAAAATAAAAATAAAAATAAAATAATAATAAAAATAATAATAATGGTTAAGACGAGGCCTGACCCTCCGGACAATAAAATCTCTATATTAATAATCTCTAAGTTCCTGGGGGAATGAAGTACAACTGGCCATAATGATAATACTACTACTACTACTAATAATAATAATAATAATAATAACGCCGACTTATATGGCGCCGTAAACGCGGCCGTGTCACTGTAAGGGCGCCTATTATTCTTTACTATTCTATTGCATCCACCACAGTCCCACTCGCAAATTATAATTACTATGCCCAGATCTTAAATCATTTATATTATGGCATCGTTGTCGGTACGTGGTACACAATAATAGGAAGCAGAGCGCAGTCCACAGAGAGTAAGAAGCGCAAGTGACCTAACAATATTGATATTGAATGAAGGTTTGGGTTGATGATTCATAGTTGAGTCTCTTGGCTCACAATGACTCACGCGTGAATAGTTTGAATGACAGTGAACGTAGAGCTTTCAGTTTCTGCGAGAAATATTTAGTAGGTTATATATAGGCTACAAATATCAGACAAACAGGACTAAGCACTCATAACCTTAAGGTCACACGTGCATGTGCATATAGGCCTACTGTAGACTGAACATTGACCCGCCTCGCTGTTCTAAGCTATTATACTAGGCCTATGCTAAACGTCACAACTCGTTTCATATATATGGATGCAGTTTACAAGGCCTAAGACCATAAAAAACGTAATTAAGTAATATATATATATGTATATATTATCTTTAAAATTTTCTCAGCACCCGCAAAGACCACGCCAGGGAGACCAGCTTATTCACTGGTGTTCTGCCTAATTAATTTAATTTAAGGTGAAGCAAGCTGTAGTGAATCGAATCGACTTAGATGTGCAGTCTTCAACAGTTCTAAAGCATAACAGGTTAAGTTATATTGCTTTCATGCCATATAAAACCAGTTATAACTCTTCCAGCCTAAGCCCGAATTCAGAATCGGCAGCAGAAATTCCGGGTCTTATGCAAGAGCCTCTAACCAATCTTCAAAAACAAATTTATCTGCAACAACATCGTTTATCAAACCATCGTAAGCTAATTGCGGGTCCATAAAAATGGTCGGGCCCTGATCACTTGCCTCCCTCTTGGCGGGCCTGACTGCATTCCTATATCAGTTAGAAAGTAGACGCATGTAGGGCCTACGTATTGTAATTATCTCGCACAATGCTTGAACAAAAAAGAGATATAAAGTCCATCGGTAATATTACACCCTATGTGCATGTTTAACGTTTTATGTATCCTTGCAGAATCTTTCATGGCTACAGACAACAAACTGTGATTAACCCAAACTCGCAACACCCTAGTCTAATGAAGGTTTAGGTCGATGCGCGGTCGTGAACGCGTGGATGATTCAAGAGTCCAGATGGGGCTTGCGTGCCGGCGACTCAATTTTTAAAAGCGTTAAGACAACGCACGCCATTGTCTAAACCTGCAATTGAATTATTCAATGAATGATTGTGAGATTAGCGCATTGCTTTGACTGGTGTATTTGCACTGATGGAGCCTACATGTACCTTAAGTTTGCATCATTGTAGATGAAGTTCTTGCTGCTATTTATAGCTTTCGCGAGAGAATTCTCGATGAGGAATCCTTCTTCGCTGATCTTAATGGCCGATTGAAACAAGTCGCTCCATGGCACACGACCAAACATCTTCCAAGCTTCATAGTAACCGCTCACTTCTCCCGGAAGGCCTACGGCTAAGCCACCTGTAAGAAGTAATAAGTGATGTCTGTCATTCGAGAATTTGAATGTCGTACACTGGGCGTACATGTAAACCCTCACATTAATCTAGCAGAATACTCAAGTAATATGTTAATCTACGTTTATAAGATAATGGGCTATATATATTATTCAGTCGATGTTTTCTTTGGTTATTATGGCCCTGTATAAAATTCAAAAGGTACGGTCATAAACTATTCAAATTTCTCTGTGACCGATGTTTTTACATGCAGTGCAAAGAAATTTTATGTGACGTCTATTTCTGATTAAGCTTCTAACTGGTCTGATCGTTATCATATCTCATTTCGAATAAATGGTTTCCAATTACCTATTGTAGATTCTCCTGTGTTGTTGACAAACATGTTCTGAGTTGCGGAGGCTGGAGCGGACGTTCGTGCATTCATCGACATCATGATTTTCTCCGACTTTCCATTTGGCCTAAGAGTGTTGACAGAACAATCTAGTACCTCAATGCAGTGCCAAAGTCTTGCTAATTAACGCAGAACATACTACGTATGGAAAGCTTCTTCTAGTATAATTATTCTGCATAGAATTCAAGATTTTGATCTACAGCGAATTACACAGAACTACGATGTGTTTTTTGTTAGAACAATATGAAAAGATGTTATGATAATGTAGTGGTAAATTGGAATATTATAATGGATGAAATATGACGTACCCAATCATCGGGTTCAGGCTGATCATTGTCAGTGCTAACCTGTGTTCGTAAGTCAGATAAGTCCAAAAATATCGGGGCTATAATCAGCTACACCCAACTACACATCCCGAAATTTTGGAACGCAGCAAAAAGAATAAACAATTGAAAACACTGAAATCTATGCTAATGAAATGGCAGAAATATTTGGAAGTATAAGCAGCTTCACCCCCACGCCTGAAGTTTGTGAAATTTCCCGCCTCTGCCTGTGTCGCAGGTCTTGATGCAATATACTGTGATAATAATTCATAATAAACGTTCAGAATGACGATTATTAAACCGGGCTAAATGATTGTCTCTATCAGGTATATTGCAAAAAGCAATAAGCCTAACTGTTCAAGGTGAATGAGTTTTTCGATTACATTTTGCACTAGAAAGCAAATCAGCGCATAACAACAGCACAAGTGCCGCCGTTGTGTGCTATTGAGCATACCGTTCATAGATGGTGGAGAAATGTCCTCCTCCGACTCCGCTGTGTTGAGAGTTGACGATTCCAACGCACAAGGACGTTGCGATGGCTGCATCAATGACGGAGCCATTCTTGTTTCGCATGATCTCACTGTAACAATCATCTTTTAAAACTCATTTCTCAGGAAGAGCTAATGCAATGCAATGTAACTTTCTCAACGTTTCTCAGCACCCACAAAAGCGACGTGAGGGAGACCAGCTCATGCGCTGTATAGTCTACCAGAGCACGACTCGCAATCACTGAGCATCTCGTTTTGTTCTGGTTACAAGTTAAAATCTGGGAAGGTCAAGCCGAGTTTCAGATGTCATCGACTTCTTTTACAATGCAATACAATACAATAACTGAAATTTGATATCGCCCTTCTTCCAACATTTTTGC
Organism: Bimastos eiseni; assembly: GCA_959347315.1. Taxonomy (NCBI): domain Eukaryota; kingdom Metazoa; phylum Annelida; class Clitellata; order Crassiclitellata; family Lumbricidae; genus Bimastos; species Bimastos eiseni. Next base: position 5,312,601 of record OY365813.1, on the reverse strand, counting down.
GCAGAAGTTCAGACACGCCTCGACGGCGCAACTTCAGTTGTAATGCAGAGCAATAGGGCGGGAAGGACTTGCTCAAGGTCCCCACACAGTGATTCCTCGGACGAGGGTTGAACCCGCGCGCTCAGCGCACGCCGAAAATTACGGGCCGACCGCTCTAATCAATCGGCCACCGCGCCACATATTCTGTTAGAACTCGGAGCATAGGCCTGCTAGGACTGGGTTTTGAGTATCCACGATATTTTAATACATATCTTGTCTATACACACATATAATCAGTTACCACATTGCTGTTAAACAATCAATCTAAAGTACAATTTTGCGTAGTCATCACTCTTGTTAATGTCCATCGCGGCATATTAAGTGTCTACGCAACTAGTCAAGATTTATAACTTACATTGCATCGTGTCAATTTGACTTCAACATATAGAAGACATGTCGCTCATACATAAATTGTTTCACAATGATATTATGAAACACCATTCAAGTATGAGCAACATGTCTTCTATATGTATTCTTCAAGGCATCTAAATCACTATTCAAGGAAGCTCTTCGCCTTTTGCGCAGTTTGAAAGAAAAGCGACATTTAACCAACTAATATTACACTATGTTCATTGGTATGAAGCTGTCTATTGGGATAGGCTCCAGTCTACTTGAAATCTCTTATTGCATCTGTCACAGCATGTCTGGGTTCGCCTATCATTCATCCTCTCAACATAATCTCTTTATACCTTTTTGCTCGCATAAACATTGCACAGTCCAGGGCGTTCGCCATTGCTGGCCCCAAAGCGTGAATGGTCCCTCTCCGTTCAACCACTAGGGAGTGGCTGAACGTACCTAGTGGTACCCTCTGGTACATTTCATCGACAACTCAAGACTATTCTTTTTGCTCAGACCTGGATCGGGAGCGCCTCTGAGTAGTCGTTTTGATGAGGCGCTATATTAAATTCATATAAATTCATTTCAATAACGTACATTCCTACAGCCGAGCAAATGTTGGTGTCTGTTGTAATCGTTGCTTTTGTGTAGTTCTTATACTTCGAGGTGAATGTGGGTGATCCGGTCTGAGCTGAGAGAACCTCCGGTGGAGCAGCATCCGGTTGAAATTCGTGAAGGTTGTCAGCATACCTCTTGGCACGATGGACGTCTTGAGGTTGGCCTGCTGCGTTGGCCCCCACTAAAGGCGGATGGTGAAATACTAAGGATAATCCGACCACAGCGGCGATACCAGAACCAATGAAAAACACTGTGCCCAGGATCACGCGAACACGAGGGTGCATCATTGTCTATTAACATGACATAACAAAGAAATACATTATTATCACAACATGACATAGCATGACATAGCATGACATAGTATGACAAGAGAACATAAAATACTTCACATGCCATGGCAAAATGCGATATAACATGGCATAACGCTGCTGAGCGGAATATGTAGGGCCTATTTATGTATGTATGTATGTATGTATGTATGTATGTATGTATGTATGTATGTATGTATGTAGGTATATGAACATTTATATTGAATAAAGCATTTCATTGCATAGCATGGCATGGAATGGCATGGCAGGAAAATATGACATGAAAGAACATGCAATGACATGCCGCATGATAGCAGAACAGAATATATCATGGAATAGCATGACAGGATATGGAATTTATATAATAGCATATAAAAACATCGAACAATAGAGTTCTATTTGTAAGTAGTCATTGGATTTGAACTACTATTACAAGGATTATCAAGAATTGTCAATTGTCAATTCGCTTTAAAGGTAGGCAAGCGACGAGACACCGGCTCCGCCATTCAGAGTATAAGCTTAGAGTTCGCGATTTCTGGTTTATTTAGAAGGCGCCGAATTAGGTCCTAAGTATCTAGATGTTGTAAACTAAGATAGTATACGTACTGATCATATGCTGACTATCTTTGGTGAACGTCTTTACTATTGGGAAACACTTATTACAGTAAAGACTCCGCAAGAAACACGAATATTATTGTTATACTGCGATCAAGTCCTCGATAAACGATGAAAAAAATTCTGTCGGTTAGTCCTAGTCATTCAGGTCTTCAGAAGGAAATAAATGTCTGCTTGCATGCACGTAGGCCTACATGTCAGTGGCTGGCAAAATATATTATACAGGTATTCCTCACCGCTTCAGTTATTGCTCCCCCCCCATTCAATGTACAGGACTTATCTGTGCATCGGAAATGTGATTCAGATATGAATACATCAATATTTAGTAGGCCTATGTGGATATTTCTATGCGATTGTCGGTTCATTACAATATAACAGTTTCGAAATCGAATAAACTGCATTAGAAGTCCGCTGCTTACATAAGAGCTAAGTCCATCGTTCAAACATTGGTACATTACATAATTCAGGAGGTTGGACTCGTTCTCTTTTGAATAATTCATGTTCCTCGTCTTGTCAGCGTCGATTGTATTCGGTGGATCGCTTTGCACAGAACAATTGCCTGACCTCGTTTCAAAAGCTGATTACCGTGCAATTCAATCACTCTCGAGCGATTTCTTCACGCTGATAATCGTTAACAGATGTCCTATCCAAATTAATTCTCTTGTCAATGATGGTTACTGCTGCGTAGACAACATGTGGCTGTTGTTAACAGTTACTGCCTTCCGTCCCGGTGGAAGTTATAAAGTAATGCGGCTTGAATCGTGTTAAATGGACAGATTGTAGCAAACATATTGAAAAAAGACTAAATCTGTGGCTACAAAGTGTAACATATCTATCGATGGGGAAAATGATAGCTCCGGAACAATTGAGGTAGGTTAACTTCACGGTTCAATTCGAAATGATTCTAGTAATAGATACCAGATACACGCTTTAATTAACATAAATGTGATTAACTATTCTGTCAATAGGATTCAGTTGTTTTGCACAGCTATGGATTTCAATTATAAAATTACAACGCACATTGGCATTTAAAATTCCTTTAGAAGATTAATATAATGAATATGCATACAAATAAAAGAGCCACGCTTACTAAACGACGGCAGGTTCGAACCAACCGTACGGATCATGTAGGCCTATGCACACTGGTTTCATTCAAACTTTAGCTCACTATTTCCTCTGTATAACCTATCACGATGATGTAGCCATTTGTGCAGATGTTGTTGTCAATAATTATCTTGCGAAGGAATTTCTATAAGGTTCATGCGTTTCCAAAAAATGGCTGTAGTCCAGAGCATTAACATCATCTGATCCTGTGGCATTCTTAAAACTTGATTGAAAAACATGAACATTTCACCCCAAATAATTTAACTTCACACAATTTTATTGTATATAAAAGGAATTCAGGAATTCGAATTCCTGAATTTCGAATTTAGAACAGGAATTAGAATTTCGACTGCACAATAGTTACATACCAGATGTCTATGCAATTTGCAACATAAATACCCAGTGGTCAGACGAAATCTTCCACATTAAAAATTAATGCAACTGTGAAAAACTTAAAATATCCTATTTATATAGAACATTCGCTCTTATATTGAATTATAGAAAGTCTAATCTGACGGCTTTGCTATAGGCCCTATTCATTTATATAGCACCCCTATTCTCTGAGTTCTCGGACAACAAGCAATCAGATAAAATAATTTACATCGCTGGTAAAATTTGTAATCTTGAGAAACAAAGAACATGAACCTTTTGAGACAAAATGTTTGTTGGAAAATGAATTTTCGAATGTACTGGTTTCGATTTACATAATCGGATGACGATATTGTGTGTGGCACAGTGGCCGATCGGTTAGAGCGGTCAGCCAGTAACGTTCAGTGTGTGCTGAGCGCGCGGGTTCGAGCCTCGTCCGGGGAATCACTGTATAGGGACCTTGAGCAAATCCTTCGCGCACAATTGCTCTGCAGTACAACTGCAGTTGCGCCGTCGAGGCGTGTGTATGCACTTCTGAGCAAAACATGTTGGAAGAAGGGCGGTATCAAATTTCAGTAATAAGAATATTATGTTTTGCTCCATTGCCTACGAATTTCGACATGGCTTCTCGCAGATTGTGGTATTGACGACGATCTCACTCGAAGCTGCCATCGATTGATGTGGTATTAAGATAAGGGTGATATAAAAGTCATCATATTCGAATACATTATTCAGGTTAGATGAGATTAAACTGAGCAAACTTCAATGATGATCAATTAGGAGATTATTCATGACTGTTTTCTTCAAAACTTTTGTTGAAGCCATGTCTCCAGGAAATTGACCCCTCGTACTCGAAAGTACATCGCCGCAGCCGGACTGCTTCTGATAGCACTAACTGCACTCATAGTCGGCCTTGCAGTTGGACTAGGGAACAATTCCACGTCGCCAACAGGTGACCAGCAAATCAAAGACTCCTCCAAGTCCAAAAAATCGTTGGAGGAGAGCAGTACCAGTAATCCAACCGACAAGAGTAGTGGACGCACCTCAAAGAGAAAAAGATTACCAGAACGTCGCGAGTCCCAGAGAAATTTCTACCAATCTGTCGCGGTCACAACTGACACGAACATTTGTTCACAGATTGGGGCGTAAGTAAAATGTCCTTGATCATCTCTATAGGACCTTATGCAAGCGGTCTATACGATCATATGTATATATCTACGATCGTATAGCCATATATATATATACATATCGCGACGCTCTGCTCTGCTACCCAAGTAAGCCTACTAGTGTGTGACACCAACACCGAGTAAACTAGGCATACACTTTGCAGACTAGTTTGGTGTCATACATAATATACTTATATGAACTATAGGGGGTCTATCGTTGGAACAGCATAAGAAACACTTTCAACACTCACCCGTTGGATTGCCACGCTAAATCGTCTTTATGGGGTTCCTAAAAGACGCACCACAAAAAACCCAGATAGGTATACGAGCATTCATTGCACTAGTTTGCGTTGAATTATCACTAATTAATATATTTATATAACTAATATTAAGGCACAGCGCTAGTAAATGGACGCAATTACGTCTTATAACGAGTGTATATATAGAGCTATGGCGATATTATTATTCGCTAGGCGGCAGTTTTTCAGCTTGTAAGTATATACATGCAGGCCTACATGTAGGCCAAACGCTACGTAGGCCTATGTACCACAGCGCAACTCTGCAAGGTATAAGCAAAGCTATCACCGTATTTTACATTTAATTGATGGAGGGTATTGACACTCAATATAAACGTAGGTAATCGATGGTAGGCTAATTGGAAAATCAACTGCGACGAAAACTAATCTAGCAGATTTAATCATAAATTATTTTCTAGATTTGGCAAATGCTTTATAAAGACACTTCCGATAATGATCGACTTTTGCATAATAATTATACGCACGACTCTCATCTGCGGTTGTTTTAGAATTAGACAGTCACTAGTTCTAACTGCGGCTTATTAATTGCTGATTAACGCCAAGTTTACCTGTAGCATAATTTAAAGCCAAGACTTGAAAAACCTAAAATAAACAGTCAGGCTAGCCTAGACATAATGCAGTCTTGGGCAACTTACTGCCAGTTTTCAGAGGCTCGTTGACCCGGCACCTGAGGCCCTTAGTCCCGACCACTAGGTCTCTGTGGCCTTCGACCCGGTCGTTGGGCCCCTTTACCAGGCCCTTGGCAAAAGGGTCTGGCAAAGGGGCCCAAGGACCTTTGACCCGGTTCCCGAGGCATTGACCCGGCCGCTGGGAACCTCTAACTAGGCCCATGGCGTCCTTTGACCTGGCCTCTGAGAAACCTTGAGCCGACCCAAACATGCCTAATATAATAATTTTCGGTTTTGTACCTGACACTTCGGAACCTTCACTTGATTTTATGCATGCGTTTATAGAACTGAATAAACTTAAAATATTTTCCTCTTTTATTGGCCCAATAATTAAGTCGATATCATAAAAATATCTTCATCTACTTCAACGGTCATTCAGCAATATTTACATGTAGTTTGAATGAGATTATTATTGCTTGATCTTCTGCGGCCGATGAGTCTGCAAAAATAGACCTCTGTTACTCTGTAAAAAGAAGTTGCTCGTGACTAGCCTAATGCTACCAGTGTGACCATTAGCACAGATTATGTAGGGTACAGCAGCACAGCGCTTCTGAACGGTTCACCCTACTCGAGACGCTCTAAAAATGCTTAAATAAAATACGAAATACAATGCAAAAGCCTACGTACGTGGGAAGTATACCAAAATAAAAGGTTTCGAATAAGTAATAAAAACCATCAATCTGAATAGATGTCATGAAACGATTAAATAAACATTACTTTATTTAATTGCCATATTCTTAGATGGGAATGAAAATTGTTTATCGCGCCTGATACTGAGTATTTAATCATGTCAATTTTGCATCTCAATCGCATCTATGGATTGATTATTTCCACAGTTTAATGGCATCAGTTCATGATCGAAACCCCTTTTTAAACCTAAAATACAAGAAACATTTTCCCACATTTTAATCTTAACTTGATTTAAAAGGAAGTCGGCGCTTTGCTGTAACCTGTAGCGATATCCTGAAGTCTGGCAATGGTTCAGTCGTTGATGCAGCCATAGCAACCATGCTTTGCGCGGGACTGGTAAACATGCAAAGCAGTGGAATCGGAGGCGGATTTGTTGCAACAATCTACGAGAAGTAATTACATGTGCATACTTTTAAACTGTTACATCTCGATTGCCAGATTCCTTTGTTGATCATACTTATAATATAAGTACGATCATAATAATTAATATTAATTTAAAATAAATAATTTAAATTAAATTTATTTAAAAGCTAATGTTATTAACTAATTACCGCTATTTTGTGGAGAAACTGTTTATGTACGGTAGTGAGTTGATACACTAATATGAAAGCAATTTGCAATGGTTGAAGGATTTAATAGATTTTGGGTTCATTGTTGGCCCTCCTGTCATGCAAGAACCCTACATGCACCACAGTTCGTTATGCCAACAGGACCACGTGTTTCTTGGACTTTCTTCGCCCGAGATTTGTTATCGAATTGATTAAAATAGTTCTGGCTCAACGAACCTGACTTCTTCAAACTTAATTTGATACAGCTCCTATTTTAGCTAGTCTTCATTTATCACCTATAACGCAACTCAGTATTATTTCAACGCATTAGAATTAGATAAAATGCTGGATTAACCACCATTTGACGCCAATCCATTAATTTAACTTCTGTACTGTGTATTTTGTTTTGTTGGTGATTAATTAATTGTAATGGCTACCGCATAGTAGTTGTAATATTTTACAGTTTCCACATGCCAATTTATTTGCAAACATTTCAGACCAATAGAACAGAAGGAGAAAGTGCTAGTGTCGTTAATGGCTCGCGAGAGGGCTCCACTGGTGGCCACAAGAGACATGTATGTTAACGGCTCAGCATCTTCAACAACAGGTCGAACTTCAGTTTATAATTTACAATTAAAAAGCAGGTCAATTTCAAGTCAAACGAACGTAATGATAGTGCACTCAGTCTGTCAAACAGAGAGGCAGAATACAATGCTGAGAAAATATAATTATTGTATTATACTTAAATAAAGGAGACAATGATGAGTCCATCTAAAGTTTACCTTATCAAACGTAAGAAATATTAATATATCCGGAGAGCAGCTTAACCTAATGTATAAAATATTTGCATAGCGCCTGTAGGAAAAAATGATCTATGTCATCGCTTGTCGCTTTGTTTGGATGAATTCCAGGTGGAAAGGCTGTGGCGGTTCCTGGAGAAATCAAAGGATACTATGAGGCGTGGAAGAGGTTCGGGAGAATGCCATGGAGAGACCTTTTCCAACCGGCGATTAGAATGTGTGAAGATGGCTTCATCGTTGAGAGAGAACTATCGATACAGATCAAGAATTCTGAAGCGATGATTCGCTCAGATCCTAATTTCAGGTGAATGGCTCTAACTGGGTCTACATGTATGTCGCCTCAACGGAAGAACGAAGCAGAATATTTTCTATTAAAATGGTAACCTAGACAACTATCGATTCAGGTGCTAATCCGTTCACTCATTTTGCTTACCTACTGACCGATTTCTTTCCATAGGACACATTGTTTTTGAATGGTTTGTGAGCTCGTCTTTGTAACGCGGAAAGTACGGGCCAGATACATGTAGAGCCTTCCATGAGTTGGTTATATAATGTGTAGGGACCCTGAGAAATTATTCCGAGCCATAACCTGAAACCATGAATTATGTAGGATATAATTTTAAGGACCCTTGACTACATCGTTCCTTGCATTCAAAACACAAAACATGTCGTTCTGCACATGAATTGTCACAGATAAGTTTATGACTATGCATGGTTTTTATATCTAGGGAGCTCTTTGTCAAGGAAAATGGGTCGCTGGTTCAAGAAGGCGATCTACTCATCAACACAAAACTCGGAGCCACAATGCGAAGAATTGCGGACGACCCGACGAGTTTCTTCAATGGATCGCTGGCCGATGACATCATAGCAGATCTCAACGATTACGGTCTGAAATTCTAAATTTGAACAATAAATTATAGACGTATTCCGCTTTCAATCTGTCCCATATCAAACCATCGTCTCTGGGTGTTCTCAAAATCTGACATATCACACACATAGCAGATTCACATGGTAAAAAGCGAATGGGGCAGACAGGAAGGAACACACAGAGAGACACAGTTACTGTAATACACAAAGAGAACGAGAGAGAGAGAGAGAGAGAAAGACAGACAGACAGAGAGAAAGAGAGAGAGAGGAAGAGAGAGAGGAGTGTGTGTGTAGAAAAATGATACAGCCAACAACCTCAACTTATTTACTCGTCTACAGCAGACTCGGAGTCTACTATTTCGATGTTAACTGTTCTTATAGAAAAATATACGTACATGTAGACTTTAGTAACAAACAATAATTAAATCTAACATTCTATCTGACGTATTAAAACTTCGAAAATGATCTTGAATGTACAATGTATTTAGACTGTGTTGTAAGTTGTAGGTCTAACGATTGCCTACAAGCGAAACTGTATAATCGTTGTCTTTTTATTTCAGATGGAATAATAACACACGATGACCTCCTGTCATATGAAGCTCCGTTTAAGCCTCCTGTTAAAGTGACAATTCAAAACGGACAGTATGTGTTCCACAATCCGCCTCCGCCCGCGAGTGGTGTTGTTCTAGACTTCATAGTCAACATATTAGACGGTAGGTGCACAGAGGCTCCAGCTGTTTAATTGCTTGCTTATGTAACTGTTTGCAACTAAAGATGAACAGCAGTTCCTTAAACAAATCCCTGTGAGTTAGTCTGTGGTGTACGGGTGACCTCGCAGTCTATTTTATTCGTGATATTGCACGGTCGTTGTAGTAATAGGTGGAGTAGGTGGAGTAGTAGTAGTAGCGGTTTCAGTTTAACAAAGCAATGTCATAACAAAGATCATTAGCGTCGCATTCCTCCTCTATTTAAGCCCGAGTCTGACACTGTCACAGTGCGAACAGTAGCGGAATTCATTCAGTGCACTGTCTGTGTGGACTTACCCATCTTATAGTTGTGTGGTGGTCGATCAGTAAGAACGATCGACCTGGAATACTGAAGTGTACGGGTTCTATCTTCGTCCGAGAAGCTACAGTGCGTACTTGTTGGACCATTGGCAAGTCCTTACTCTGCAATAGAATAGCTGTGAACACAGACCTTCGAAACGTGTGCGCACTTCTGAGCTCTGTGAAAACTCAGTAAGAAAGGCAATATCAAACTGCAGTTGTATTGCATATTGAGTTGATTTGGTGATTAAATGCTGCATAAATCAGTAAAAATCATTCTGACCTAACAGGAATTGAAAGCCTTAGACTTGTGAATTTGTGAATCGAGACTCTAACCATTCGACTGTGCTGTCGTACATCTACAAAAAGTAGGCCTGTGATAAAATACATTTTTATTAGTAAGGCATTTACATAGACTCGTTATATAGGTGTGCTCTTTCATTGATAACACTACATAGATAAGGCAGCTACAGAATCAAACACGCAATTGCGTTCGGCGATAAATAATAATTCAAAGTCCTTCTCAGTGATTGCCTAAAGAAATATTGAACATAAACCCACCTACACATCCATATGCACCTATATAAGCCTACTAATGCACATAAGCATAAACACCTATAAACACACACATTAACACACACACAAACATTAACTAACACACACACTAACAGACACATACGAAAACGCACATAACATAACCTGCAAATTTCACATAGGCCTACACATTTTTATTAAATCAAACCGTAATTCGTAAGATCTCTCTTTTTACTTCAGGTTACAACTTTACTTCGGCAAATATTTCCGACGATTCGAGCAAAATTCTGATATATCATCGAATTGTTGAAGCTTATAAATTTGCTTATGCAAAGCGAAGCAACTTGGGAGACGAAGACTTCGTCAATATAACAGACGTGAGAGTTTACTACACATAGTCAACAACAAACGCTTACTTTACCAAGCGTAAGCTTGCATCTCGTATAAAATTATAGCGAACTTGCAAATTAAACAACCTTTTCAGAATTCCTCCGCCAATCATTAGTAATACTCACATTTCCAGTTCTCAATTGAGGTCCTCGATCTCAAACATATATATTAAGACCTCAGCCAGATTATTTCACACTTAAATAGTTCCTAAGTCTTGTTGTCGTCCAGTTTCCTGTCTCACTCAATAACAGGTATTCGAATCATTATCCAGCAATTGACTTTTGTTGTCAATCTGGTACCATTTTTAGATCTCTATTGAGTTCATCGTTCAGCAACTGTTACTTGGATAATAATCTCTTAGTTTTAATTCAAGTCAATAGTTTCACTAAGTTCACTCTTCCTCCGCACCCGTACGAGAAGTGAAAGCCTCATCCGCTTGATTAATTGAAACAGACACCGTTCTACTTCAACTGTTTCCAACAAGGACTCGCTCATCTGCATCGCAATCCACGAAGATCTGATACGGACACACGCCATTTCCTATCCTACCTCAAACGCTGTTTCGATTCTAAGCGCCGTTCACCTTAGCCGTCTGATTGACTGATTCTCTGGATCTTAGCCTCTGCTTATGATTTCGTTACAATTAGGAGCCTGTGAATAACTTGGTCCCCGTGACTTCGCTTTTGGTGCCCATAACTTCGCTGTAGAAATGCTGAGTTTACGATTACGACTATTATTATATCATATTATATTATACCCTTTATATCCCTTGGCGTAATAGAGTTTAAATAGATTGAAATTTGTTGTGTTGAACAGCTCGTTGCCAACCTGACATCTGACGAATACGCCGATGAAATCCGACGACAGATAGACGACAGCGTAACGCATGACATCGCTTACTATGGTCCAACGTTCGACATGAAGCCCGACTTTGGAACATCACACATGAATATCCTCGGCCCAGATGGCGCTGCCCTGACAATGACGTCAACTGTTAATTTGATGTAGGCATATTGACCACTTCGATTATAAATTACTATTCATGTGCTATAGCCTTCCTGAGAGTCCGTAACCGTTAGTTTTAATTCAAGTCAATAGTTTCCAGAACCTTTCTACCCATTATTATTATACAGATCTTGTGGGTATTGAGACTACATTGCGGTTTTGGTTTAGGTGCTCCAAAAGCAGACCTTTATGTAGGCCTGTATATTAAGCGTCGGAGCTGTTGAAATTACTAATTAATAGCAATAATATTGTAGTTATCTTTAGCATGCCATTTTCTACTGTAAAGCTGAATGAATATACGAATAAGACCTTTCATTAAATGGCTACTAGCCTTTTACAGAGATACGTTCCCAGTGAAATTTCTCTAATTATGGAGGTTATTGGACAGTCGGATAATCAAGAACGAGTTTTAAAGAAGGTACCATTATAGTCTAGGTATTGAGCTAAGACGAAGGCTCGCGTACTAATTATAGGGCGTCATTTTAAACATTAATTAATTATCAGCTTTTATCTTTTTTGTCAAGTCTTCGTCTAGTGCATGGGGAAAGAGATGTCACCGTTTCTGGTGACACCATTGAAGAATTCTGCTGAATCGTTATCATCCTAAGCCTTATTTTGCTGCCGATAGGGTGCGCGACGAGGTCGATGCTTCATTGCCCTCTATGCTTCAGAGGATCAGTGAACCATTTTCCATTGACACAAATATTTTTTTGTATTTCTAAAGTCTTAGTCTTATTCAGATTTTTTCTTAAGGAACTGCCATTATTATAAATGTGGTGAACTTTGTGATGGTGCATGCGAATGTCATCAGATTCGGCGCAGAAATTCGTGGTAGTCGAACTGGAATCATATTTAACAACGAGATGGATGATTTCTCAACTCCTGGAACCTACAATGCTTTCGGTGTTCCAGCTTCTCCGTCTAATTATATTGAACCTAGAAAGATGCCAATGTCTTCCATGTGTCCCACTCTCGTATTCAATGAAGCAGGATCCGTCGTTTTTATATCCGGTGCTTCGGGAGGAACACGAATCACGACAGCCACGGCTTTTGTAAGACCCAACTGCTATGGGGGCATTAATTTTGGAGTCAAGACTCACTTAAACTTCACAAATGTTGTATTTTGTCAAGATCTCTTTTGGATGACGTATGCAGCGGGATTACTATGAGCATAAATTATTTAAATTAGTGTATTTCAAGAGAAATGACGTTCACTAGAGGAACTCAACTAAAAAATTACACAGAACAAATTAGTGTAAATAATAAATAAAACAAAATAATTGTTGTATGTTGCAGCATTCTAAGGACAGGGTAATTGGATTCAAAATGGGATTTTCATATGCCGTAGTAGTTAGAAGTTATCAAAAATGAAGAATCATTGGTTATAACTTAGACTTCAATATGACGCATAAATTATTATGACATATAGTCCTAAAACGTAAGCATACATGTATATATGTATAATATTCAAATGGTGTTCCTTAATTCAATAGGATCTCAATTAGAACATTTTCAAAGAGACGCTCTTCAGAAGTTTTCCAGAGCAGCGTTTCTCTAGCCTATATTGTTCTCGGATGGTATTGAATGATGGATTGAATGATGAATAACTAAAATGAAGTTAGTAACAGTCTACATTATTTTCATTTGCAAGTAGTGGTCATCATAAAAACCTAGAGTTTTGTAATATCTAAACGTTCTAAACGTTCTGCTATAGAAAACACGATGCATGTTGGTAGGTCGCAATCGGGACACTTTGGTTTGATATGGATCTGTTAAATTCGACTGATTTGGGACGAGTCCATCACCAATTGGCACCGAACGAAGTCACTCACGAACTGTGGATTCGCCCGGTAGGTATATTTATTTTGTGGATACTCTTTTTGTCATAATATCATTATTATTATAATCGGGAGAATGTCAGCCTACAGCGTCTCTTGAGTGTATAGGGGAAGGACTTCCTAAATTCTTTCTCTTTTCTCTTTTCAAAGAAAAGTCTCCTCCCCTTTTCCTTCCAGTCTTGTTCCACTTCCTTCTCCTTCTCATAATCTCCCTCTTCTCCTGCTTCTTCCCCTTTATCCTCAACACCTTCCGCGCCCTACCCCATCCTACGTTCCTTCCACTTTTCCATTGCATTCCCACTTTCGCTTCTCCACTTCTTCTCCTTCCTTCACCACCTTCGCAATAAATTCCTTCTTTTCCTACCCCACCATCATCTAGCGAATTACTATGTGAGAGACGCATGACCTTACAAAACGATCGACCTCTGTAGGTCCCATTATAAATTATTGGCTATATTGTCATACTAGATCAAGTTCTCAGTTGTTCCATTTCTATCGTGCTGCGTTGAATGCGTCTGCAGGAAATTGTGGCCGGTTTAAGGGAGAAGAATCACACTACGACACCTTCGACGTCGAGAGGGGTTGTCGGCAGCGTTTACAAGCGATGCCTTGAAGGCGCACTACTAAACACTACGCAATTGGAACAGTGCTCTATTGAAGCAGTGAGCGATGGACGCAAAGGAGGAAAACCTGCGGGATACTGATTCAAGATCACCGTCATAATACTCTGCATGTACAAGTCCTTCCGCAAATTGGAATATACGTCATTTAGCTCTCCATTAGTCCATTATAGCCTAAAGTTGAAAAATAAAAAATAGCGAATACAAAAATATGAGTCTTATGTTCATTGAAATTTTTATGCGGGTAACAAAATTAAAACTGACTGACTCGCGGTTATATTTCATTGCGATCATAGAAATTACCGCTTGTGTCGTCTTCTAAATAGCTGTTTTATTTCCAAGAGGTTTCGCAGGGGTTTTTCTTATTCTGTTCTTTGCTGCTTGCGGTCAGTATATAACTTGGCCGTCCAGTCGGTCCCTTCTAGCCGTTGGATAAATGTTTGTAAATTGCAGCTGAATTTTAACTATAATGAAATTGTTTATCCAACATTTATAATGCGACACTCAACAATTCAGAGGCCCAAAGAACCACTGTAATTATAATAAGGTCGTGATTGAAAATTGAGCCTCAACAAAGTGGAAACAATCTGTTTTACAAGTTTTACTTAATCGTGCATAATAAAATGTGATTATTGATAATCCAGTGTTCGTGTTTGACTAATAACTTTTGTTTGGTTTGGACTTTGATGTATACAGACCCAACAAGAACTGTTCAATAAGCAGCCGATCAAAATGTTTTTGCATTTGTTTCTTGTATTCAATTCAAGTGATAACTGACAAAGTGGTAAAAAGTGTCGTTAGGTCACTTAATATCTCAAACTGTTGAACATCGGGTTGTTATATCCTTTGCATTCGCAAGGGTTTTACCGCCCAGAGGTATTTTCAAAATGGCCCCTGTTAATGGCACACTGAAAGTTTGATGGGACATAAGTTATTCTACTTGTACATCACAAACGCTTCGACAAGTTTATACGAGGTTACACCGACGATAATAATGTAATTAGGAGTTTCTTGTAAATCTCGGAATGATTCTGTCCCTCTGGTAAATGCCGATATGATTTGGCAGTCTGAAGTTCACATAATATATATGGTTTGGTGTTTGTGATGAAAACTGGTTTGATTAAGTCTTTCTGATAAACCAGTTTAGCAATGTATGCTCAATGCATGCTATGACATGCCATAAAGAATGACAGTTATCGACCTTAACGCAGAAGCGAGCTTCTCAACAATGCAACCAGCCGCGAAAGCACGACGGTTGGCCGACAATGGCACACATCCTGGCAATGTCTGGCTATTTATTAGTCCAATCAATGGCGAGGGACATGCGCGAACACGCTTCTCCGACCGAAACCTAAGCGAGAAAATGGACGTCAGTCTACGATGCACGGAATCTGCCTTCGATGAAAGGAACGCATGTACGGGCGTGTGTGGACGACGATTCGATAGGAGATTTAGTCAGTATCAGCAGAGGCTCTCAATTCCGCACAGTCGACGCTCATTACAGAAGCTCCCTCATCCATCATTTATACAAATTTAAAAAAAAATTGAATGCATACATAGGCCTACTTGCTATAGCACCCATTTGTGCAATGTACGAATAACTATCTGGCGACTACTGAATGCACCTATCGTGCAGTTATGTGACATATTGTGTACCAAGTGTGCACCTACTGTCATCAATTATGCACATATTGTGCACAATTATAGTAAACGCAGAAATTAAACCATTATAAGAGAATTGACGCAAAGGATCGGCGTAGAAAGAAATGTAGATCCATTACACGATCTGCGATCGGATATTAATAGAAAATTAATAATCCCATCAACTCCGGATCTAAAAATACACTAAACAAAAAGCATTACTTCAATGAAATTGCTTGAAAATCTGTCCATGAGTTAATTCGCTGCTTCAGATGATCAGTTATTCGTAACTTAATTAGCCAGATAATAATTTACATCGAGTCTCCTCTCTCTCATTAACCTGACAAAAAATGAATAGAATTGTGACTCTGCGAGCATCAATATGAATCCTTAATTAACTATGCGCTGTCGCCTACGATCTCTATGTCAACGACGAGAGGCGCATGGAGGCGTCAGACAGACAGAAAGAGGCAGAAGCCATTAAGCCAGGTTGTCTTTTTTAAATGCTACCCGAATACAGGCGAAAACGGTTTCTGTCTTCCCATCAGCACAGCTGGCTAAGACAACGGCTAACCATGGATGTAGTGGCCTTCGGATTTGTGGCTGCGCTGCTGGTTAAAGGTAAAGAGTTTCTTTTCTATTCATTCGTGAATTGTCATCTTTAATTCATATTTAATGAGAATGAACGATCCGCAATTGTTGGCATTTGCAGATCCATGGTTTCCTCATATCTGAGCGAATTCTTCTGGATTGCTTGTACATCGGACTTTCCTCTTGGAATGACTTTCCATTGCAAAATGATAACGTAACATGTAACGTTTCAAGTGATTCAGACATTTTTTTACTCAGCTTACATTTTATATTCAACTAAGTTGCATTTGCGTGGATCAGCTAAATAGATAAATTTTGGCCACGTTTCCTAAAGGTGCGGTATATAAATGCTTGCTACATCACAGCACAGTAGTGCCTACCAGAGCATTGAAAGAAGATTAGAATCATGTGCAATGAGCTAATGTTTGCATAATCTTCAAAACCTCCATTAAACATTGTCAGATTGAAACAACTAGCCAATGAACAGGCATGAGAGTTTGTTCTGTAGGCAGGGCTTAAAGTGTGCCTGGACGGTCATGGACGGCGTCCAGGCATTTAGTTTCGAGACTGAACGCAGCATCAACAGCATTTAATTATCTGCTATTCCAAAAAATCATATTTTCATTAGACCTACTTATTAACTGAAGTAGTCCATGTGTATAATGGCTGTCTGTAATTCGTGTCATACATTCTCGTTACCTTTTCATCAAATTAATTTTCGTCTTATGCGCTTTCGGCGTCCGTTCCATTTGGTGATTAATTTTCAAATGTAAAAAGCAAAAAATTGTTCAGCTCGTTTGATGAAATTTATGACGAGCTGATCAGGCGTACAGTAAGTTAGTAAACTAATTAAGTTGCACTACATACCATAGCGGGTATAAAATTGAACTGAATTTCGTTTATTTCAAGTTGCGAAACGATGAAACGTGTGGCTAGATAGGATATATCTACTGCTACTGCTACTAATAGTGCATGATGTCTGATTGATCATCGACAAAAAGTTGAGAAGACCATTTGCCCTACCAGAGGAGGCTTCCTATAGTTCTGGAAAAGATCATGCACCGGAAAAGGTTAAAAGATGGATTGGTGAAAATGTCCAAAGTTAAAAATATTGATAAAGTGACTATTTCGAACTCCCATCTGTTGGTGCTATCAGCAATGTGAACACTTGGATTTATTTTTATTTACCTGGTGCAACTTGGTGCAAAATAAACAAAAATCAATCGAGATGACCCTGGTATACGGCTGAAAACAAACACAAAGGACATCCAATGATTCCCATCCTCTATTATGAGAATAGAAAGAATGGAGGAGATCACAATTCTATAAATGTGTCAGAAACACGGGCGGCGAGGGCGACAAGTTCCCCCAATTCATGCAAGGAGGGGACACATTGTACGTTTGTCCTCCCCATATTTTGTACCCCTCGCACTGGGTGCCCTCTACCTCACCTGTTAAACGAGATCGCCGCCTCTAGTCAGGAAATCAACTTAAGAGGCGGTTTGGCAGAAGTTCTTCCAACAACTCTCGGTGCATTGCTCTATCAATCTATCTGTAGGTGCGTTTTGCTTGAGAAACTTTTTTATATTCTATATAGACTGAATTCAATTTTTGCTCAATAGTGGAGTGAGCACGTTGAACGTTCCTCTGCAAAGAGATACGACTTTCTGTAAATAGAGAAGGAAGCAATTTTTGGAGCTTCGCGCGTTTGGAAACTTTATTAGGCCTACCCCAACTTTAAAACGCTGCCGGATCCATTGTCGACAATTTCACAAAAGGAAAGTAATTCTCTGTACGCTTAAAATTCCAACAAATATTTCACCAACAAATAGTTGACGACAAAATAATGCTTAATGGAAAAAAGCTAACGAATGCTAACTAAATTTTATTGTTCGCCCATTGTATTTGGACAAATAGAAGTTGGATTGTCAATAATAATGCCTCCTGCATATCCAGCTTCTGCTTCAATAAGAACTATATTTATCAATTCAATTTCTATTTAGGCAAATATTATTTTCAATAATCCAACTTTTATTTCAGCAGGCATTATATTCATCTAAATAGCATCTGTTTTGGAAGATATTCGTTCACCAATCCAACTTCTATTTCAGCATCATTAATATCATCATTCCAACATCTATTTTAACAAAAACAGCGGATCATTTGTCGACTTATGTTAGTGATCTGCCTTTGCAATCTCTAGTTCTTAACTTCTTGACACTAGCGTCCAAGCACTTCTTTTTTTTACACTTTGAGCACTGTGGATGACTGCTGATAGTTCCTCTGTGATAATTTCACAGAAGAAGCCAATAACATCTTGCTACACCCTCCATCGCTGTGTGCAAAACGGCACAATCTCTCAGACGGCAGTTTGTTGCGAAAACATCTATTGTTAGAATACTGTGTACTTTTAAACTGCCTTTAATATGTGTTTGTACACTAACGTGCGGTTGGAAATTTCTAATTCAGAAGGTGCCAGGAAAGGAATGGTTCAGCAATTACACGTGGCAGCTGACCTAAATGAAGCGTCTGGTTCGAGGGCTATAAGAATCTAAACTCCTGCCGAGAGAGTACATATCCTGGTGCTCGTTGTGCTCTCTCGGCTCGGCTGAACAAGGCCTCCTCTATGTTCTTTCTGCTTGGACCTCCACCAGGCAGAGCCGTGCCTTCTCAGTTGTAGGCCCCTCGATTTGGAATTGACTCCCCTTGACGCTCCCTTCCTAGAACCCCTTCTCAGGCATACCTCTCACATCGATAGATGACTTTATTTGTCAGTCCTAAGGTTGGGATCACCTCTGAGCAGTTACCTTGAATTGGCGATATAAAGTACATAAATTCTCGTAATCAATAAATGAACGAATATCCAAACTCATATGAGACAAGTCCAGCCATGCGTAGTCTCTTCAGAATGGGCAGCCATAAAGTTGACGAGTCCTTCGCTCGTTGGTTATTACAGGTATGACGTAATGAGCGCCTTGCACGGCTGCCGACAGTTAGATCCGACTCCTGTAATAACCTGTCACCATTTTGTTCAAACTGTGTTTGTAATCATACCGCATTGCTATCAGTTTGAAAATGAACGATGATAATAATTATTATTAGTTATTTTTTTAATAGCATCGCCTGCTATTGTACCTGTCGATCCTGATGACTCCAGTGATTTTGAACCTTGGTCAAACTGCTCGAAACTATGTGACTACGGCCTTCAAACTCGTCGTAAGCGAACCAGTGCAGACCAAGATTCATCATCGTCTGAGATCCGACTTTGCAACAAATACAACTGTCAAGGTTAACACTGAGCTGCGCATTAATTAATACGACCACATTTTCATTTTTTAGCTAAACAATATTATTGTAGGCTTAGATGAGCATAGAGATATGCATAGAGACGAAGGCGCTTGAAAGCGATTGAAATTTCATTGTTAATCATGATCTAACCATTGTCTCTGAGAGAGTTCCTCGTGTTACTGTATCGCGACATGAAATATCTCTGAAACGATAGAAAGTCCTAAGCCACAAATTGAAGATTAAAATCGACGCATTGTAAATCGTAATCTCAGCATTTCTACAGCGCCCACAAAAATACATCCTGCTAGTATTGCTTCTTATGAGAAAAAGACAATTGTTATTATTATGGCAGAGCTTCCAGTATACGTTCAATAAATTGAAGCGATCGAAATGCATCAACTATGAATTAGCTTCGTATAAGACGTGGAGAGAGTCAGTAGGAAAAAGAGACAAGCATATACATACACACATATACGAATGGGTTCTTACTAATACATACATACATACACACATACATACATACATACATATACAGGGTCCGATTTGTCAAAAAAGAAGCAAGGGGGATCGGAAATATAATTTTACAAAAAGATGAATTTTTTATTTGCGATTTCCTCCTCTCATTTCAAACCCCTTGACTAGTCTGATTAACACAGAAAAAATAATAAAAATAGCCAACATTTCGAACTTTCCTTATTTTTGTCAAGTAATGAGCTTCCACACAATAAGTCAAGATTCTGCAATGACTACTGCTAGTCAATGCAGAATCTTTAATTGTTGTGAGACGATGCAAGTAGGTCTATGACATATGAATACATTTTAATAATGAAAATAATAATAATAATAAAAAACGTGTTAATAGGCCTATCATGTCAAGCAACCATATGGAGTCTACAAAAACATTATGTAAAGCTTACTTTTACATTTTCTAATCCTTAATAAAAAAAGCGTTTATTATGTTCACATAATTTTAAACTTTCCTATAACAAAATAAAAGGCCTTGACATAGTCTACAATTATAATACAGTTAGCTTAGCATGTCGGGTAAGTGATCTTTGCCTACATGTTAAATTACTGTCAACAACAGGTGTTAACAGGCCTACTTGTCGTAATCATAATCTACACACTTTCAGTAACCCATGTGCGGGGCACCAGCTTATTAACGAGCAATGAAATTTGGGAAGTGGCCTGCTATCTACATGTCTTTGTTTAACAAATTTGCGTAATATTAGTACTGTAGCAACAGCACACCATGCATGTCGATTTTAAATTTATTCGTAACACATGCGTAATTAAATTTACTCAAAAGTTTAAAGGTTTTTACAAGTAAATTATGTTACAGTATATGTACTGAGTAACTTACCTTCTAGCATTAGGACGTTTGAAGAAAGAAAATATCGTTTACTGACTGCCAACTCGCTTCATTTCTGTTAATTAAATCCAACGCTGCGGCAAGGCAGAATCACTCAAATGCCCGTTTTGTTTTATATATTTTATACACAGGCGTCCGCAGGAATATTCAATTGAGTGCCTGATGCTGCCTACTGACTCACAAATTGGAGTAGTATTAAGTTTCACTTTAACGACTTACTCACTCATCGAAGCTTGGGCTAGTTCCGGAGTTAGCATGGGGGTGGGGGAATATTTGAAAATCTGGATGAACGTGTTTCATCTGGCATATAATGCGAGAATATGGTTTCTGGCGTCGCTCCTTGCACTCAGTGTCAATTATTTATGTTTCTACATTTCCGTGTGTGCAAAGGCAAAGCCTATGTATATATATATAATATATATATCATATATATATAATATATATATAATATATATATTATATATACATATGTATATATATATATTCCTAATACCAGGCGCTTAGCTGCTAATTTGTCAGAAACAACACATACGAGCAGAGCCGCTAATTGCCCGTTACGGCTGAATTCATTCCGTCTCGGCTGAATTCATTCCGTCTCGGCTGAATTCATTCCGTCTCGGCTGAATTCATTCCGTCTCGCTGAATTCATTCCGTCTCGGCTGAATTCATTCCGTCTCGGCTGAATTCATTCCGTCTCGGCTGAATTCATGCCGTCTCGCCTGAATTCATTCCGTCTCGGCTAAATTCATTCCGTCTTGGCTGAATTCATTCCGTCTCGGGTCAAATCATTTCTTCGCGACTGAAATCATTTCGAAGCCTGACTGTCCATGGCCGGAAAAATCTGTTTCCAGTAATGCCTGTGTGCTCAATGAATGTGAGGGGGTCGAGTCAACCTCCTCGGGGGTCGATCAGACTTTATAAGCACAGGGGTCAAGGGATATAAGCATGAGGGTCTAACCCCATCGACCCCCTCCCAACAAATTGGACACTGTAGATACATACATACATACATACATACATACGTGCATACGTACATACATACGTACATACATGCATGCATACATACATACATACATACATACGTACATACATACATATATACATACATACAGCGTTGAAGTCTATTTAATGTTTTCAAAATTACATACTTGTGCATAGAGTTGGCAGAGGAGATGAACAAGGGAATCGTGATTGTGCTACATTCAAAAGAAAATGCAACCTTTAAGGTCTGTAGATTTCAAGGTGACACTCAACATTCTTTTAAAGGTAATATTAGTTCTAAGTGATTCAAATGTTTGACACTTTAATAAAGTAACGAACTGCTTTGGTTTCTCAGTCACTTTTTCATACGCTCGTCGGTAGAAGTAGGCCCTATACTTTATATTGATTTCGACAATAATATATAAATAGTCCTAGTCAAGTTAGCCCGATTTGTCTTAAAAGAGAAATAGTTTTGTCGAGATTGATAAAGAGGTGGATGCAACAATGCATAGTGATTTTGATCTACATGTATTTTTAAAGAGATCTGAGAAGGCGCTAGGTTGACTAATCATCGTTGAAAATCGGATAGCGATTCTCTGCAGTAAAATTATTATTATAATTTCTAGTCTGAAGATTTTTGGATCAGCCTGTGCTCCAATTTCTAAACACACTACTCTAATCTACTTTACAATAATGGCAGATCAGCCTTCCTTTAAACGTGTGAATTAAAATGTCTACATACTCCTTCAGATCGTCAAGCATACAGAGACAATAATCAATTGTCTCAAAAGTCAAATCAACGATGCATGTAAAGGGAATGCATCGCAATGTTGCCAACAGTCGACGATCGGGTTGGTATTTTTTTACATTGTTTAAAAGACGCTGCCTTAAGGGTGTAGTGACAATACTCTACTTAATGATCACGTGTAAAGTAGTAAATTTGTCATGGATGGTGTGTCAGTACATATCTGTGGTTTCCTAAGTGGTCTTAGACCGCCGAACTTCTTTCTTCTAACAGCGTATTTAATATTATGTTTACTTTTTCTTTGTTCACTGATGACATTGCTATTATTGCGGCCACTATGGTTGCAGTAGGACTATTTAGCAATCTGAAAGACCGTCGAATATAACCATAACCATAGCCAAGGGTTTTTATTCAACCCAACAGTACAACAATTAATCGCAGCTCACATACCACAAAACTACCATGAATTGGAAGGGAACATTAGGGATATAGAAAAAAAACTAAGGGACCATACATGTGGGTCCCACTAAGAGGGCTGCCCTTTCTAGATATTCAGAGCAGCAGGTTATATGCATAGATCACTTGAAACAAAATATCTTAACTAGTTAACTAAACCATTATAATAACAAGCAGCAAAATGTGCACATGATTTACATAGGCGAATTTGATAGTAGTTGAGGTATTAGTTTAGCTTTAAAAAGATGGTAACTGCATGCTAGCACCACGCATTTCAACAGGTTTTTGATTCCAGGAATTTGGGCCAGCACATTTATGGAAGATTTTATTGTATTGATCCGACCAAATGCTTTTCTATGACTTTAATGGATCGTAAACCTCTGTTACTTTGTTCAACTTTTTAAAGTTCTTAATATGTAGCCTAACTTGTCTATTAATTTATCGCAGCCGAATTGTTGCAGAAATTTGTCAAAATCTGTTGACTTCGTGAAGAAAAACGATATATACGTTGCGCGAGGATTTCCCAGACCACGAGACATCGAAAACGTCGCGTAAGAAATCACATTCATTTCAAGCATTTCCTTAAATCCTCTCAACAATTCAATTTAAGCAATTACCAGTAATGAAATTTTTTTAGATGAACTTTAACTATGATTCATATAAATGCATAAATGTTTATTGAGTCTAGTGACACGTTGTGAATTAAAATTGTAAAATATTGGAAGGGTAGAATGCAGACACGGAGAATAGAATGTTCGATAACTGTCTGCTTCATATGGTTGACTCAACCTTTCGGTCGCTAGGACGATGGCAAAATAAGCAGCGGTTTGACGAATGAGAGTCTAGCAGACTGCTATGCAATTTTAAAATCAAATCTTGTTTTTCATATGTTCCTACTCCTTCATATATATACTAATACCGCGGTTTGGTATATTAAATTTAATAAGTAAATATGAGAAATACATATATTTCAGAAACCAGTACTTTCTGCAGTTTGTGGTGCACATTATGGCGTTCATTGATGAGATCAGTAGATAGTCTCGCTGTAGTGGCAGACTATTAGCTATTCATCCGTCTGATGATAATATTTTTTGTTTGCCGTTGTTAATTTCAGTTTAAAAGTAATAGCGATCGTTGACGAAGACGTTGAGAGCTCAATCTGTACGTCGAAAGGATACATTCGCGCGACACAATCCAGCGAAATTACTTATGTTCTATACGACGTTATGCATGTTGCGCTGTCAAGATGCACCAGTCTCATCAGAAATGTAGGCTACATTTAGGGCTCCATTAATCGTAAAGTACCAATTATCATCTAAACGCATTCAAGAAATTTACCCACAAACATTATACTAATTGGTCATAATTACATGGCTTCAAATCTTGTTTTGAGCTTTTGATGATTCGTATACTGCGCAATGTATATGCTGAGATAGGAAAAGACACGTTCACCGTGTACGTATATTTGCCATATGATTGTAGCCTACCGATATACTTGTGTTTCTTTGAAAATTGCCTTTTAATTAGAACAGTGCATAATGCAGTTGATATCTGTTTCAAATTATCCTTGAATCTAGAAGATACATGATTTTTCGTATTGCTGTAATTGCAAGTCGATTAATAAACTTTTAAACCAAAGGACACAGACAACCAAAGACATATTATGTGCACTGTATAAACGTTCATCGACAAATATATTACTGTTTCAAAGCTGTTTCGCTCTAAAGTTTCGATGCATTAAGCAATAGTTAATCGGATTAATTAATTACAACAGCTCTCATGAATAAGATGGTGCTCTGAGGTCAGATTTTGGGCGGCACTTTGGAAATTGGGAGTTTACTATAACCGTGATTACGACTACGATTCATTGCTAATCTAAGTCAATGAATTCATTTGATCCATTTTTACAGGAAATTGGATTGGACGTACTCGACATTTTACGTCCGGAGACGAGTACAACTGACCGACCTAGTGATGTGAATGCTGAAGATAGCACCAGCGTTGGAAAAGTGGTTGCTGCAATCCTCGTCCCTCTTATTGTTCTCGTTTTTGGAATAATTATTTGCGTGCGCAGATACGTAAGCACTTCCAAATGAAGCCAGTTAAAAGATCTTTAGTTGCTTTTTTCTACGTAGCATCTTAATAGAATCTTTCGAAATCCTCAATATAATGCAGCCTTAGTCTCTAGTAGCCTACAATGCTAGACCCTGTAGTGTAACCGACTTACATGCCGATGTAGTATTGATTCCCGCTTAGTATAGATACGAATATGTCTCTTTAATACCTCTGGATAATTTCATATTAATATCTTTGCTAATATCACACGTATGCATGACTGACACCATGTGAATAGGTAAGTAAGGCGACGCAGATAAAGCTAATTAAAGTTTAGTGTATTAGGCCTACTCAAAAATCAGGCGCAACTAGACCTAACTGTATAGGAACTACATCGCTACAAATCTTTATCTTCTAATCCATTTGACCTTAATATGTGTCTAGGCCTACTGTTGAGCTTTATCCAGTGTTCTGAGACTTTTGTTTCTTCCGCCATCTATATTAGTCTTTATATTCAGCATCTGCAAAAACCTAAATATAATCATTAGTGAAATTCCTATTTGCATAAACAAATAATTATCTGTCCATTTGAATAATTTTAGAGAAAATGAACGTGGTCATAAACATGGACTACGATGGATGATTGGGAACTTTCAAGATTTGGAAAAACAGTGAGTCTATAGATCTATTAGATCCTACTAACTATTAAAACTCACCCTTTTGCAATAGGGGCCTATACGCATTAAATGCATCAGTCTCATTGTCGGCTTCAAATTCAGAACTACCACGTGTTGTATTACGATGCACCAAAAGACAATTGCATTATGCAAAGAGTTATACAGCATATAATTAGAGAGGTTAATTAGAAAGACTGTCAATCAAATGGTCTCTGGCTCAAATCTCGCTAGGGCCTGTTTGTTCGAGATTTCAGAAACAGGATTACTCAGTCGTGCGCTATCAGTGGAAATATCAGATGATGAAAGAGAGAGCTAGCCAAGCATCCGTCCTCATATGCCGGCGCTGAGAAAATGATGTCGAAACCTATTCATAATCATGACTGCCGCTTGAAGCAAGCTCAAGAGACTTCCACACAGTACATAGTATATAAGTAATATTTTGGATAATTTACCAGATAAGTTCACCTATGACCATTGGAATTACGATTTAAACCCTAAACCTCATAAATTATTACCACTTTAATAGAACACAAAGTCAAATAACGTTCTATTTAATTGCGCACGAGGTGGTCTCATGATGTCACAGCAATGGAAGTCTCCAGCCCCCTATGGCTTAGCCTTAACAACAGGGTAGACTTTTGCGAGTCGTTTCTTAGGCATCAATCTTGGAGTACAAATAGTCTATATTTTCACATTTACAGAATCTGCGGAGAATGTTCCAGACCAAAAAGGTTTATGGTGAATTACATCACGCCATAGGGAAATTAGTGGAGCACATTTCTGATACACGTTGTACTCTCATATTCCTCTTTTTATGTTTTCTGACATAAGGCGCATGAAAGCGCAACATTACAGCTAGGCAAAAATGATAAAGACCCGATAAAAACCTGATAAATTGAACGTTTTTTCATACATAATATTTCATCTATCTGACAAGAGAAACGAATATCAAAATGTATGAGAAAATCGTAAGTGGAAATTCTTTTCAGCTCTTTGGAGCGTAGTAACAGAGGTTTCCCATCTGCCTCGAGAAGTAAAGACTATTGTCTCTCGATTACAATTTTATCGAAATTTTCTGTTAATTTATTATCAGTTTAAAATGGGTCAGCGTATATTTTACGTGGAAATCGAAGAAAATTATTTTATTTATTGTAGCTTGCCTAAGAGAATCTGAAGATGTTTGAATTTTTATGAGAACAATACTCAATAATGTGTACATACGACTAGATTAAAGTCTACTTGAACGTGAATGTGAGATTACATTTAATGAACTGTTAGTTTTTTTTCAATTTAGAAGATTTACTACACCGATCGTTAGAAATGTTTAAATAATTAATATTGGTGTTTTGCGACTATAATTATGGCTAGGTAATGTGTGAACGACTAAGAGAAAAAAATTTTGTTCTCGATTATGAAATAACTATAGTTTGTTCAATTCAAGTACACAACATTCTCTCTAGGCTCAACTCAAGCAACTGCCTTCCTACAAGAAGACGTTTGACGTATCGATTCCTTACGTTTTCTCTTCCGTGCTTCATGACTCCAGCCATGTCATAGGTTATCTACTGCCTCCAATAAAGAATAAATATTATCTGCCCAATTATTTCTCGCGATATCGGCGCGCTGGCATATTATAAACCCGGGTGGTTTTATCAGGCGTAGGCCTATGTAGGGGAGTGACCTGGTTGATATTCATCATGCTGAGATTGGTAGATGAAATGATAGCCATAAAGGCGGCTATTCAATTATTATTAGTGAGCTCATCGGCCGTGAGTTTTGCCTCCGTTGGTCCATTTGTGCACGTCTTCATGAAACCCACGACCGATATGGATGAGGTGTTGCAGTTCCAGACACTTGATTCTTGGATTATGGCACAACTCCTAGCTAACACTATTATTTAGGGCTACTAGCGACCATCAATTGATTAGACAGAGATGTTAGCTTAACGCTTTGCAATTTTAGTGCTACAAACAGAAAGCAGCGGATTCTGTTCAATCAGAATTTTTGCAAAAGTGGAAGATGAAATTTGCTGTGATAAATTCGATTCAGGCCAACGTTGTCTGGTCATCCCGGGCTAACTAAACTAATGCTGAGGACCGTTATTGCCTGGCTCAGTAATTGTAAAAGCTAGACGCAAATGCCGTATTTAATAATATTTATATCAGTTCTATATCGCAATATACGTGCAATGTAGCCTAATGCAAGGAAAAGAATGGAACACGAAAATGAAATGAAGAACAGTAAATCAACGGAGTGGAATAAAGAAATGCAATAAAATTTTAACAGTTGACATCGCACATGTTGTGTATCTAATGTCAACCCAGATAATCTACAGCAACTACAGTATGACAATTCCTAGACCGGCAAAATGTATCAGACATTTCATCACAACTATGAAAACCTTGAGTTTTAAAACTGTGCAGATGCTAGAAATTTCAATCACACTATCAATTACTTTGAAGAATAAAAATAAGCAATAAATAAAAACTCTTAACATCTTCACATGAGATATTGCACTTATTTTATTCTCATGACAAAAAGGATTAACTACAACAACTGCAGCATTGGCATTGTAAAACTCTGCAGATTTCATGCCATCAAGCTTCATTTCTTATTAAACTTGAAACACTGCAATCGCCTTCATCTAGTTCGGATAAATGATGGGCAGCCGGTCAATAGTCTATCTTATAAAACAGTAGCCAAACCTAAAGCCATCCATCGCCTTCTAACTTGCAGGACAAATAACCTATGAGAATTCTTCTAATGTTCAATTATCGTCGCAAGTAAAATGTTTCATTTGACCTGCGACGATAACTGAACGTTAGTAGAATTCTAGAATAATTCGGCAAAGAATCGATGTTAAACCAGCGACGAGAATACTCGTAACTTTACAAGATGGAAGCTGCTAATCATCGACATTGAAATTTGCGAGGAGAGTGCAAAGAAAACCACTATCATTCGAGGAACAACTTTGTTGTGGGAGATTAGATTAGGTATTGGAACACGTAATACGTGCTCAGATTAATAGAGGCTGGCTTAAGTAAAGAAGACCAGATTCTATTCTATTGATGGCCTATGGTGCATGCACTGAATTACTTTTCAGTGACCTTTTATTAATTGAACTATTTAATGTGAACTAACTATTTTTTAATCATCTTCGTTTAATTTAAATCTGACAAACCCCGCAGTTTGATTGTTTGACTATCCGATCTTCTAAGAATGCATTTACTAAGGGAGATGTTTAATTAAAAGTAGCAAATGTCAAGATTAGGCAGTTCGGAAGATGAAGCAACTTTCCTCGTCATAATTCTATTTATACAAGCAAGCAGCGGTTGCTTGTAAACAGAAATGAAAGCCTAAGCGCTAGTGTTTGCGATATCATGAACAAAATGACTCATTGGGTGCACTGTGAGGACGGCTTAACAAATCCTTAGAAACAATACAACACAATACGAGGCTCAGGGTTTGACCAAAGTACCAGGAATTTATATGCGCATAAACTCCTGCCAAATTATTTAATCATTAGGCGATGTGTAACTTTTTATCATGCCGACAAAATGTAGGCATATTCATATTATTGAACTTAACATCAAGATATAACGATACAATTTCTAACAATATGAAACAAGATAGTGATCGTAATCTCCAAACATCAATAGAAAGCCAACCACAGGGCACCAGCTTATTGGCGAGCGCTCGGTAGAATCATAGGGTCGTCCAAAGGGTCGGCACAGGTCAGATTGCCAGATGGGTTAGAGAGCTTAGAGTAGTTGTTAATGCTTTAACTGTTGCTTCATACGACGTCGCTTTGACCATTTTGCGAAGTGGAATATCAAGTAGCTTCAATTCCTCAGTTCACGTAGGCTACGTTTGGATCGATGACTTGATAATCAGGTGAATATCTTCAAATAAATTCAGGCAAACATAATTTAGAGAGTGAAGGTTATTCATTCTACAATAATTATTACTATTATCCTGCGACCTTGCATGACATAATCAAGGATATCGATGATGTAAGCATGGAGCGTTGCAACAAATACAGTGGTTTTATTCTTAACATGGTTATTACTAATGTCACATTTCTAAAGATACATCTTCAAAGACAGAGAAATACGACACAGCAAAAATTCTTATCGATATCATTCATCTTTTATTCGTCCAGAATTTGCTAAGTAACTTCGAACATTTAGGAGTTTTTTTAGTGCTAGGTTTGCGTACCGGACTAATTTGTCGGCTTTGCCAAGTATTTCGTGCGTTCAAGAGACATTTTGCTCGACAGTCGCCTAGGGCACGTGACTGCATCAGATCATTCCTTCTAATGTAAACGGTTGAGTATCGGCCATACGGGCGTTCACGCCTCCTGTATCCGAGTGTTTTCGTCTCAGCTATGGGCGGTTGACCCGGCCGAGAGTCACAGATGAATATTTAATCAACCGACCAACACACGATGAAACAGATAACCGAAGATCAAAACGGTAAGAATCGTATGGCCGTCAACAGACCACTTGTTTACCAACGTACAACCGCAGTATAACTATTTACACATAAAGACGCAGAATCTCAACCACGAACAATTGGGTGGGTACGGGACTACGTCATTTCCAGAAGGATCCGATGTGGCCGTCCGACAACCTCTAATCAACCAGGGTTCGTGAGTTGCACGAGCGGCCTCTCCGACTTCTACTTCTGGTTCTCTTAAAGCACCGCAGGGTACATCCCCCGCGTCCAATTAGCGGCATGCAAATGCCGCCCACAAAAACCGTCCCTTGAACCCTGAATTGTTTCATATGAAGCCTTGCATTCAGTAAACATTGAATCCGATCTCAATGACTACTTCTGCGCATCTCATCGGCCATTGTTCATAGACTTACCAACAATGCGTCACTTTAACGAATATTTTCATCCAAATGCATAATTTGCTCAGTAACTAAGAACATGGAGTTTACTGGTTCTATGATTGCGTGCAGGACTTATTCGTTGGCCTTGCTGAGTGTAACATGGTTGGTTCTGTGTCTATAGTCCGAAGGTTCGATTGTCCGAAGATTGCATGATGTCCGGTCGACAGGTGATAAGGTTGCGGTTTTAATGGTAGCTGGATTGATGAAAATAGTTATGTCTGGCTAGATGCTGGATTGCACCATTCTTTTCATTTATCCAGCTTCCATTTAGGCATGATTATTATAATTTAAATCCAGCTCCCAGTTTTACACATTCTTTTCTGATCCCCCTTTCCTGGAGGGGGTGGAGCGAATGAGGCACATGAACATCCTTGGAGTCATCATCACGTCGACCGACCACTGGGCATCTGTGCTGGATCTCTGCATGCTCTCCGGGTCCTTAGGTGGCACGAGCTCTCACTCGAGGGCCTTCACGCTGTCACCAAGGCCACCACGATCCCTCACCAGCATGGCTGGGCTTGACCTTTTGCGAACTTACTGCGGTTTGTCAGTTTGTTTCTCATTAAACAGAGATATAAGCAATTGACGATTGACAAAAGGAGTTTAAAAATGGCAGAAAGGAAAACCAAGAATGTTTAGATTTAGGAAAAAATTAATGGCATTGAAAGAGGTTCAGCTAAAAGAGACAAAGTAGAGATTGTTGGATGTTGGGCCTTTCTTCGGTTGCTTTTGACCTCTAAATATTCAACATTGACTACGGTCTATTATATTCACCGTACTCTATCACAAACGGTGTTAATTTAGATTGCGACCTGTGGCTAAATATATTATTATAAATAATATAATTAACCACTGTAAGCAAAATTTAGTTACATTTTAACTGTAAATAGGAAGGAGTGGTTTGATGGTGTCTCTTGGGCAATATAAAGCTCTGATTTGAAGGAAAAGGGAAGAGTGTTGGCTTTGCTAGTTATAAGCATCCATGTCTGTGCGTGGGCTCGTTGCTTTCTTTTGCGTTAAGCAGAGCATCACGTAAACTGGTTGGTATCGAAGACTCGAAACCAACAGCAGAACAAGCACTTGGTAGAAATACTTAAGTAACTCAATAAAGAAAACAGAGGTGTTTGCCTGAACTTAATTCTACGCAAAACCAAGAGACTGAAGTTAATTAAGTCAGGGATGTAATGAAATGTGGCAATCAGGAATAAATTCTGTTTTACAGTTATATTCAAAGAGAAGCAGCTAGAAAAGATGAGATTACAACCCTAAAATAAACGTCGAAGTAGAAATTCTAGGAATAGAAGGAAGGTAGCCAGTGTAAGACTATTATGCACTCTGGCACAGATTCTTACTAACTTAGCAAGTTAGCTGTCTAATGTAGATAGCCTAGCCGATTATTTCATCATGTGTTGTAAGGAAAGCAGAAATATTTGAAAACTTTGAGTCAATATAAATCAATATCGATTTAAAGACACGTGTTGTAATAAGTTAGATATTATTAATCGCCTACCTTAAATCTGGTGACAAAACTTCGTAGTTATCCTGTGGTTCTATATCCAGAGATGGTTCTATCTTCAGCCTCAAACTTCCCCTAAGCAAACAACGTTGTCATTGATCTTTTCCAAAATAGTGAGAAAATTACATGATTTATTTAATCATCAGTGACATAGCACCAGTGATTAGTTTTATATCGTAGTTATATAGTTTATTGGAGAGATCAAATGAGGCACTTAGTATTAAAATACATTGAAGACTATTAGGTGCTTGATTGAGCAAAAAAAACCAGCTGCGTATCATCCATCACTCACTGCAATTTGAAAAAAAGACCAATAGGGGCTTGTTGGTTTTAAGTCATTTGCTTAACATGATCTATTATAGGGCCTAGTTTAACGAGGGCACTGTGATTTTGTTAAATTTTTCCAGAACAATGATACTAGGAATCGTCTACCCCAAATCTGACGGCAATACTTCGTAGTTATCAGTTGGTTCTATATCCAGAGATGGCTCTGTCTTCAGCTTCAAACTTCCCCTAGGCAAAAAACGTTGTCATTTATCTTTTCCAATACAATGAACAAATTACAAAATTTATTTAATCTTCGATAACATCGCTATAGTGATTAATTTAACACTATAGTCATATTATTGACTTGTTCCAGTTTTAGCATCACATTATAGTGAGAACAGGAAAACTCACCAGATATTCGAATTCAAGTGGCTTATGCTTCAGACAGACAAAATACTGAGCAGGAAAACCATGAGACTGAGGTCAGTGATAAAATCTGGCATTCGGACATAACTTTTTGTTTTACAGTTTTATTCAAAAAGAAACAGCTGGAAAAGATGAGATTACAACAGTAATGAAAGTGTTGTTGCAGTGCGTCGAAGTTTAAATTCGCGGAATAGAAGGAAGGGAGCCAGTAAATGATTAGTTATTATGTAAGCTTACTCTGGCGCATATTCTTATTAACCCGAGTGTAAAATTGTCTAATGTAGATAGTCGATTGTTAGCTGTCAAAGTGAAAACGATTGAGTAGAATTTTATATTGGTCACTAGTATATTATAAAGAAAGAAGAAATATTTTGAAAATTTGGAGAAAAAAATATCATGCGATATCAATTTAAAGCCAGGTATTTCCATAAATCATGTCTTTATAAGTAGCCGTAAGTACAACAAATAAAAGTTGAGCAAGATCACGAGAGTAGAAGATAAAATAGATGACAATTATTGTGTGGCCTAATCGTTTTATTGGTGAACTCAAATGAGCCTCTATTGTAAAAACTGATTAGATGCTTTATTGTGCGAAAATATGGCTCATCCATCTTTCACTGTAGTTTTAATAAATGCCTATAGAGGCTTGCTCGTCTCAAATCATTCGCGTAAAGAGATCTATTAGGTTAAAATCTTAATTTGTTAAACTTTCCAGAACAATGATACTAGAAAGTGTCTACCCCAAATCTGGCGGCAATACTTCGTAGTAATTAGGTGGTTCTGGAGATGGAGCCACCCGTTCTTTCTTCAGCTTGAAGCTTCTCCTAGGCAAACAACGTTGTCATTTCCATCAAAATGAACAAGCCACGTTAATACTATTTTTAATCTGCAGTGGCATCGCACTGTTGATGATTTATACATAACTGTTTTAATGGTTTATATAAAGCTTCAGAGATAATTATGTGGCAACAGTAACACATTTAGAGATGTCCAAGACGAGTCAAATAATTGATGATATTTTCGTTTATTTGAACACATGTTGACATATCGCAACAAGTTACAGGCAACAATAAAATACAACAAGAAGTAAATAGCTAAAAAAGGAAGAAAATAAAAATGCACAACTATTACGAATCATGTATCGTTTGTAAAGCCGCCTAAAACACCAATGAGTGACAAGAACAACCTTTGAGTATAAGCATCATGTTTCATTTATTCAAAGTACAGACACAAACATGCCTTTCAAAATATGACACTATAGCAATGAATGAAATCAGGAAAATGCAGTCAGGATCGTTGTTAACTGATAAGCTGAGGGTTCTATTCGTTGGTAAGACAAAAGCTTTGGACTGGAGGTCTGAAACTGAGCTTGAGACGATGACTTCACGCTGGAAGCCACTCCGACCCGCCGAGGATCACTGCGTGATGCTTTTTTTGGGCACTTATTGAGTGCTGATTTATTTAGTGTCACTTAAGAAGGCTCTATATAAAAATATTAGATTATGTTAGACTTCAAAAGACTTTCTACTCACTTTGCAAAGCAAATGCCAGCAATGATTATAGCAGCAACGCCAACAGAGACGCATATGACGATTGGAAGGACACAAGTGAGCGGCGGACACGATACATCGCGGTCTTTAGGTATCGATGCTGGATCTATGTATTCTGTCACAAGAAGATCAGTATCCTGTCGAACAAGAGACTTTGTATTAAGGTTTGTTGCATGGCTATTGACACACAGTATACACAGTATGTGTGGCACAGTGGCTGATCAGTTAAAGCGGTCGGACCGTAGCACTCAGTGTGCGCTAAGCGAGCGGGTTCAACCCTCTTCCGACGCGTCAGTCACTGTACAGTGTGTAGGGACCTTGAGCAAGTCCTTCGCGCACAATAGCCTACAACTGAAATTGCGCCGTCGAGGTTTATGTACTTTTGAGCAAAAGATGTTGAAAGAAGGGCGAAAACAACTTTCAACAATTTCATATAGCCATCTAGCAACTTGGTATATTAGACTGTGTGGACGGCAAATCGAATATGACACAATTTGCCACCTGAATGCCTAAAATTCTCCGAATGTTCACCTCAACCGTCGCGCATCCAACAAATACCTATCAAGCCTCTCTATTCATAAACCTTGCGGGCGTGCAATTCAAAATGATTATCTTAACCTTTCAACCTCCCAGTCGGTCTCGTCTTCAAAGGATCCCGCTTTTGCCGTTGCTTTGGAGCCTCTCTTTGATTTCACTGCCAACCGGACACGGACCTCCACTTGGCAATTTACGACAACCCATCTGTTGCGACCCAGCAAACATAATTGAGCTGGTGTTTTGCCCTGCTCTTCAAAGTAGCGTTTTACAAATCTGAAGTTGGGGGTTACGATGAAAGCCAGTTAAACGGATCCTCAACCTTGCGGGCGAAATGCGCACAGACATTTTTCAATTATTGAATTTAACTGCAGACTGTTTTATCTAGAGCCACGCATTAATTATGTATTTTTCATTCATTAGACATAATTGTCCGACAGTGGGCTACATTATGTACTTTTACATACGGCACTTCATGTGTTAATGTGAATGTTTAAATTGTCATAGGCACTGAATTCATTTCAAATAGAGCGTCTTGGAGCCATTTGCAGTAAAGCCAAGAAATGACGCGAGAGTCAGTCAGAAATGTTTTAAATGCGCAATTTATGGCTCATTTAACAACCACCACATTTGCAAATTGATGCAGATTCGCTCCTGAGTAGGTTTCTTTAAGGGGCGCTTATACATGTACATGTAAATGCCCAGAATGAGGAATGACTGAATATGGACTAAGCATGTCCAAACTAATGCTCAGCCATTTTCAAATGTCGAAATGTCGACCAAGATTGTCCTAAAATCCTAATTATTGAGCATAGACCTACTTTTAATATGTTGTCGGTGGATTTCACTGAAGCCATCTTCATGACATCGAAAGAAAGATAGTTTGGACTCGATTCCACCTGTCTTGAGTGTCTCCCACGCGATTCGCCTTTACATATAGCTTTGTCTACATCCTCGTTGACAATCGCAATAACCTGATAGCTGCAACGCAGTTCCACCCATCATTACATGACCATAGCACTTGAAATGATCAATAATTACCTATGTAAATTTCCTCTTTTCAACAAGGCGCGATTAAGCCTACTTTGTTGATAACTTGAATCTTCTTTGCTGACATATATAGAAATCCTCTTAAAATAATATTAATGGTAGGCCTATGTTACGTTACACGGCGGTACATAATTATAGGGTTCCTAATAAGACATGATATTATTAAGAAATCTGTTATGCACCGCCGTGTAATGTAGCGCACCTTATGCTACATGTACGTTTACGACACGAACAGCAGCAGCTACATAAAACTGAGTGTCTATTGTTTCAATAGGGCGAACGCTGTTACAGTTCATTGCCTACTAACTCTATATTTAAATAAATTAATGAATAAGCGTGTCTACGAATTGACAATCTGAGTTGAGGTTCTCCTCGCAGTTATTCCACGATCATGTCATCCGCAAAATTCGCGAATAAGTTGGTGCCCTGCGCTTGGCTTTCAAGTGGCCATTTAAAGTTCTACTTCGGCCGCTTAGCATAACATTGTTCATTTTTGACGTACAAGCATAAAATTTCATATTTGGAATCACAAAATAATACATATTAACACCAGATGTAGCCACACTTTGAGATATTACTAGTTAGAATGATTTTTAGGTTTTTGTTGATGAGCGATAACAGAGGTTTTTGTGCAACCGAAGGTGCATATCGCTAACTAATAGGATGCAGAAATGTACTTTAATTATTAAGAAACACAACGTTTTGGTGAAATTGATCTTGTACTTGCAGTTGAAGCACAGTTTCACTTCATGTTTTCTAGCTTTCGTGATAAAATTTAACATTTACAGTAGCTTTCGGAGGATTTTGGTGACAATTCCCATGTATTGCAGCTTAACGCTCAATCGCTAGCTTTGGCTGGTGGGTCATAGGCCCTAGTACGTCATATGAAACAGTGGTGTAGGCCTACGCCGCTTTAGGTTTTATTTAAGTTTTTTGTACATTAACTACATGCAAAAGCAAAAATGACAATTTTAGCAGAATATTTCAAAATTTGATGAGATATAAAATTTGTATGTCAATAAGAAATCGGATCGTTTAAAAGGACATGATCTTCCAAGGTTTGACTTCTATATATCTTAGGGTTGAATTCTAATCAAAGGATCAGTGTGTTGTGGTCAGTGGCGGATCTACAGCGGGGCCAGAAGGCGCCATTGTCCCATCCAACAGAGTTTGTGGCTCCCAGCTGTGGCCCCTCCAAATTTAAATCCACTTTAAGTTTTAACGAAACCAGACATCCAGATGACCCCTCTGTCAGGTTCCCCCAGCCCATGTATGTCCCTCTGTTGAGAGCCGCCATTGGTTGTGCTCTAACACAATATGCAAGAATCTATGTGATGTAACATATGGCTTTTTATCTATGACTTTGTAGATAATTTTTTTATTGCATGGCAGCCAGTAAAAATCAAAGATCAAGTCAGAGAGGGGTATCACTCCAGAGCAAAGGGCCAACAGCCAAGGGAGAAACCGTCAGAGATACCAAGAGGTCATGCATGTCTAAAGAACTAAGAGTACAACGATAAGGTCACAAAGATAGTGTGGAGCTTGACCCAAAAAGCTCTGGGAATAAGGAAAATAACTTTAAATAGAATGCGGGCTATGAGTGGAAGCCATTATAAGTGCTCAGTCATGAAAGCAGATATACAAGAGGAGCGAAGAAGGCAGGCAATCAGACGGGCAGCTGTATTTAGCACCGATTGAAGAAATGGCAGGCAAGCTTTCATAAAAGTTTTGACCAATTGTAGCAAGTTACACTAATCTATGCATGAGCAAGCAAAAGCATATACCATAGAGGAGGGGCAGATAGAAGAAGGTGCAGGTGGTAGAAGCTAGACCAAGGTAAATTAGATGTGTTCAGCCAGAGGCGGCGATCCCCTCTGAGTGTTGGAGGCAAACCCCCGGTCCCCAGTGTTACGAAGGCAAGATATCCCCCCTTAAGACTAAAAAATTACCCGCCTACCTGTAATTGGAGGCATTTGCCTACGGGTCTCCCTATGTACACGCCCCTGTGTTCAGCAAACGAGAGAGTACTGTTGATGGTGACACCCAAGTCAAGCACACTAGTAGAGAAAGTGAACAATGGAAATCGTTCAGAAATAGGTCAAAGTCGAGTTTAAGGGGCTACTGAGTTTTTGTTGAATTGACACAGGCGATTCGAAGATATCCAATTATCCATCAATGAAGTTTTGAAGAAAACACTCAATGGATTGTTAAAGGGCAAGTTGATTTGCAGGCGGACCACGGACGAAGGCCTTAACGTCATCAGCATACAGGTGTCCCACTGCAGAATATTTTGCAAAAAATAGGATGTTAGCTGTGAATATGATATAGAGAAGCGGATCCAGTATGAATCATTGAAGAACTCCAAACCTAACATGTACCCATGGGGTCCAGGTGTCACCAAGAACTGTGTTTCCCAGACTTTTTGAACCAACTTTAGAAAATCTTGGAATTCCCGCGACCCACCTCAAAAAGGGGGACAATATCAAGTTACAATTTAAGTGGCATTTCAACGTAAATATACAATGCATGCATTTAATACACTCAATATAAAGAGTAGACTTAAGGCTTACTGTACTCAGTAGAATAGTATACTGTAGTAACTGTACAACAAAGAAGGTGAAAAGAACAGTTACATTTGGCTTCTTTGAAGTTAATGGAACTATGATGAAACAGCGGTGAAGCATGGCAAGCCATTTTTGGGTCGCAACCCATAGTTTGAGAAACACTGACCTAGAATGACCATTTTGAGTGACATATGGGATAGGATCGAAACCAGTGAAGAGGAGGAACACTACGACAAAGGAGATTTAAGTCAACGTAAGAGAATGTCATGATCAACCAAATCAAATGCTGAAGAAGCATAAAGATCTCTAATAGTGTAATATAGGACTAATCCATGGCTGAGTAACCATCTGACAGAAGAGGTAGGAGAGCAGTTACAGTAGAATGATGAACTCTAGAACCACAAATGGAAGAAGCTGCAAAGAGACCAGCCATTCCAAAGTCTTGAATTAGAGAGCTGTGCATTCCAGGGATGTGGTCTCGAGACCAGAAAACTGCGGTCCTGGTCTTGAATGTATGCTTGAGTTTTTGGTCTCGAGCCCAATACTGGTGCATACAAGGTTAGCCTAAGTAACACATTTGCATCTGCCAAGGCAACCCATAACCATGACCATAAATTATAACCAAAAATTGCATGCACTGTGACTCAATGCAGATCTTAGATATCTCTAAAATGGTCATCCACAGTGGAACCCAACCACTACAACTTACATCTCTAGACAATGACTCACACAATGGACTGCCTGTCTATAGAAATGTTTTGAAACTTGTTATTACCATCATTACAACAAATTTATCTTCTCCAAATTTCCCAGGTCACTGCCACTAAGTCTGCTTTGCCAAAGCATACATTGGCGGAGGAAAGTAACAACAGATGTATGATTTGGATACAAATGGATCACAGCTACCTGAAGGACAGTGAAAGAGTGCTAATAATTGCTACTGTATTGGCACTATGCAGAAACAAATTCATGGCAACAACAGGCAGTGACTGACAATCACTTTACACTATACACAACAAAGAGTACTGATATCTGCAAGATTAGCAGAATGATTCAACTACTATGCATGTCTGTTTCAAATTTTGTTTATTGAACATGATTAAAGCACAAAGTATATGTGTAAACCTGTAATTATCTTTACTCTTGCTCTTGCATGTATGACTGGCATGAATCCACTGTAAACTGAAAAACTTGACTAGCAGCATAGTAATGGTAAAATCAGTTAGGACCAAGTACATGAAAGTAGTTGGTAACTACTAATTTACCATAATGTAGTACGAGACCTATTAAAAAAAATTTGCGAAACTACAAGATTGTTCATCGTCAAAAAATGATTTACAAGAATAGGAGCTGAACACCATCCTGGACTTTTTTCACCAATGATGGTCTGCAGCTGGCATTCCGCAGCATTATTCATTCAAAAGCCACTTCTACTTTCTGGGTAAGCCGTAATCCCCACTTTGATGATCGCCGCAAAGAAAATGTCCTTGGAAAGCACAGACATACTGTGCCTGTGAATGGTTTCCGCGACTCCGCTTTTGTGGGCGCTGTAGAAATGTTGAGATTATCATTGCATAATGAAACTAATCATGCACTAACTATATGTCTAATGAGCACCTGTGTACTCGTTAAAAAACCAGTACATAATTCCTTCTTTGATAAGATATCAGAAACTTTAGCAAAAATTGGCTTCCAAGCAATATTTACAAATTCATAGATAAAAGAACCATAGGTTACATCACATAGATTTTTGCATATTTTAGGAGAGCACAACCAGTGGCAGCTCTCAACAGAGGGCCATACAGGATTCGGGAACATGACATAAGGGTCATCAGCATGTCTCGTTTTGTAAAAACTGAAAGTGGACGTCTAATTTGAATGGCCCACCAGTGGGAGCCACGAACTCAGTTGGTGAGGGACTATCACTCATGGCCCCTCTGTAGAGCCGCCACTGTCCACAACATACTGATAATTTTATTAGAATTCAGTCCTAAGCTCATGACTGAGATATAAAAGTCAAAACTGTGAAGATCATGTCCTTTTAAACGATCCGATTTCTTATTGACATACAAATTTGATATCACCTCAACTTTTGAAATATTCTGCTAAAATTGTCATTTTTGCTTTTGCATGTAGTCAATGTACAAAAACTTAAATAAAACCTAAAGCGGTGTAGCCACTGTTTCATTTGACGTACTATGACCCACCAGCCTCCCCGTTTGAGCAGTAGCGACCAATGTTGCTCGTCAGCTGGTGGACGGCGAAGTCCGATGCACATACTTTGTTGAGGTGGGAAACTTAGCTGCATGTTCCTGTGAGTCTCGTGCTCACGGTCGAGAGGATGTTCAGAACTAAATATGCAAGGGCGCGCGTCAAAATTGATGAACGAAAATGACTACGATTATAGATAAAAGGGCCTCTGCAGACGCTTTCACTTTTCGACGGAGCGGCGGGTGCGGTGCCAGAGATGGTAGCTTGTGACGTATGCAAACGCCTATTCAAGGGAATGATTGGTGTTGCTACCCACCATAGTAAGGCACACCCGCTGAACTGGCAAGCTAAACATCAGGTGTCGCCTAAAGCGTACTCACGGTGGACCCTCGAAGAGTCAAGACGAATGGCATCATTCGAGTCCTCTTTCTTGCTCTCCGGGGTGAAAGCCGTAGAAATTACAAGTCGACTAATGGAGAAGTTTCCGGCCCGATCTCGTGATTCGATCAATGGAGAAATGAAAAAAGACTCTTAAAGGAAATTGGTATCGGAAGCTTCCTCTGATCCGTGATGCAGTACGTGGTTGACGGTCCCTGTTTCAAAAGTGTCAAGGTCAGAAATGCGAAGGTGGTACCAAAAGTGCATAGACACGGAAGGACGTGAGAATGCTTATGGCGACCCAACTCTACACATATGTGGATGGTCGAGGACTCAGGCAGCAGCAACAGACTCCTCATGTCAACAGCTGGGTGGGCAACGGATCCCAGCTGTTATGTGGAGGCAACTACATACAGTCCTTAAAGATACGAGGGAATCTACTTCCTACGCAAGAACGTAACTCGCGGGGTAGACGAACTGAACCTAGTATGTGTGACGCTTAAGGTACGCTGGCGCATATCTCTCAAAGCTGTATGAGGACGCACCTGATGAGGTGGGCAAGGCACGACTCGGTTCTCGACTTTATTACTGCCAAACCGGAAGCAGCGGCAAGATCTGTGGTCCGGGAGCCGGTTATACCTACTTGGGTTGGCAGGCGAAGGCCTGATCTGGTGGCCGAGATGGACGGTTGCGTCCTGATTGTTTACATCAGTATTGTAGCAAACAACTGTAACTGAGACGGTCCATTTAATTAAAGGTTGACTACTACTACACGGTGGATATCAATGATTGGGTCGCGGTTAACTATCAAGGCACGCTGCGCGAGTTCGGCGCTGTGGTGTTTAACTGGCGTGGTGCTGGGATGGACTAATCCCCGGCAGTGGACTGTCCTCTGCTATCGCTCGCAAGGCGAAGACTAGCTGGAAAGCCTCTGACCTTGATGACCTCGTTTGCTTCGGAAGCTCGAGGATGAGCCAACTCTGGCTCGGGCAGGTACTATTCAGTACTTATAGAGCGAATCGATTTTCGTCGAGGATTTAGGGCTGTAGACGGTTGATCACATCTAACAGTGCGTATGAGGTGAAAATCGGAAATCTAGCGATTGAGCGTTAAGCTGCAATACATGGGAATTGTCACCAACATCCTCCGAAAGCTACTGTAAATGTTAAATGTTATCACCAAAGCTAGAAAAGATGAAGCGACACTGCGCTTGAACGGCAACAAGATCAATTTCGCAAAACGTTGTGCTCCTGAATAATTAAAGCATATTTCTGCACCCAATCAGTTAGCGATGTGCGTCTGTCTTTGCCTTCGGATGCGCAAAAAAACCTGTTTTATTGTTCATCAACAAAAACCTGTCAAAATCCTTGTTTCTAGAAATATTTCAGAGTGTGGCTACATCAGGTGATTTAAACCATAATATCAACCTTCTATAGCAGAAATTCATGCTCGTGCGTGCATTTGAACAATGCAGACGATTTTCGACGCTAAGCGAAGGAAATATTTGTAGATAACGATGACGAGAGTCGTTCGTGTGGCACCCAGCGTAAACTTGCGCACAGATCAGGATCTAAATGTAATTTCAATGCATGCAACACCTGTTCAGACTCTCGTCGCATGTTCATGAAGTTGAGTGCCTCTGTAGAAGAGAGCGCAGGTCAGAGGTGAGGATATTCTAAACAGAGGGATTCACGACTGAGACAACCTTATTCTGTATAGTGGTAGTGCGAGCACGAGGAACCATAAAGTCAGCTCTGGAGGCCGAGAATAGAGATCAGCGATGTTAAGGTAAAGCTGAACAGTCGTACTGCCCAACACACCGCGCCAGTGGTAATGGAACCTGCTGGACCCGTAGAGTAATGGTGAACACACTGGGGTGCAGAGCTGGGGAATCGAGTTCGAGACCAGTATTCCTTCTATGATTGACTTCTTTCCTTCTTTCGCTAGGCGGCGGCGGTTGTTGAAATGAAGATGTTCTGCGTGGCTGTCGACGATTGAAGTCGACTCCTGTAATAACTCGTCATTACTAGTTCACACCATGTAGAATAGAATCCTACTTGTAGTCTGCTTGAAATTAAACGGATATTATTATTATTATTACTATTATTATTAATATTAACCTCACTCAAATAAATGTTTAGCATTTTATAGCGCATTGTTTTATAACGATTTCATTGCTTACTAAACAGTGTAATCTGTTCTTGGTATAAGAGACCCTTGTGCGGGATAGATGTCACGAGATACAACAAATTCCTGATGGAGAGGAGAAATACTGCAACAATCAATCAAGACAGTATATAATGTACAGTAATCCTGACCAATCTGTAGCAGTGACTAAGTTATATAATATTATAGCTGTACGGTAGAATCAAATGTCATCATAGCTATTACATGCATAATAAGGTGACGCAAAAGTTCATCAACCGTTTTAAAAATGCGTTTTCTCAGTAAGGGCTTCGTAATTTTTATAATGTTTTGTCGGTGCATACACAACTCAAACGAAAGATACTATTACACATTTGGTTATGATCCGGTCCG
Organism: Bimastos eiseni; assembly: GCA_959347315.1. NCBI lineage: Eukaryota > Metazoa > Annelida > Clitellata > Crassiclitellata > Lumbricidae > Bimastos > Bimastos eiseni. The sequence goes on along the minus strand of OY365813.1, from coordinate 5,268,985 downwards.
TGGTTGCGATTATTTATAAATAATATTGAAGAAGAGCTGCTATGCGATGCAGTTTGCTCATCATATTATCAATGTAAGCAAAACCTTTGGCCTGGCAGACCAAAAAGCAACTAGGATAAGGAGGGGTAGTTTGACATTGCATTATTATATTGATAGTGTCTGATAGTGTAATGGTAGCAAATAATATAGTGATATTAAAACAGTACCCGTTATATCGCGATCCGCAGCACAGTGAGACATTTTGCGAACATAAATCGTTGACATTCTTTCGTATCATATCATGTATCGCTTGCTGATTCTGCACAACCTTTAGAAAAATAAAGCCCATTATACAGTCCAACATTTCCATTGATATCTATTATCTAAACGTACTAATGCTTACAAGAATGTGTGCATTATGTAGAGCGGTTTCCAGCGTGCACAAATTATAATGCTAGTTAATTAGTTAGTGTATATTCATTATTCAGGCAGGCGGCATCAACTGATTTGAGTTGAGGTGAATCTATAGCATTGAGGTGAATGTGAGCTATCGCAATCGTAATCGTAATCTCAGCATTTCTACAGCCCCACAAAAGCGAAGTCGCGGGAACCAGCTTAGTAACAGGCGCTTAATCAAAACAGAATCGATAGGCAGATGGTCAAATCCAGAGAGTCAGACAGACGGATAAGGTGGATGGTGGTTGGAGTTGAAACGGCGAGGGAGATAGGAGGAAGAGGAGGAATCAGGATAGGATTGGCGAAAGAGCAGTGCTTTGAGTTGTGAGTGAAAAACCTGTGGGGAGATAGTAAGAGGTGAGGTGTTTGTGAATTCGTAGGACGGATCGGATATTTGTCGTAAGGAGGGAGTTTGTTCCAAAGAGGAGGGACAGCAATGGCTATGGAGCGATTTGCAAATTTGAGTGATGATGTGACGGGAGGGCGATATGTGGGCTGTAAGGGTTGCAGTGTGTTGTAGGTGAGTGAAATGACCTTATATTCGACCCGTTAAGGTATTTTGAGCCAGTGGAGTGATTTGAGGACAGGGAATGATATGGTGATGCTTTGGGGTCTTGTTGACAGCACGGGCGATAGCATTCTGAATGGCTTGGAAGCGATTTAATTGGGTGGTTTATATATTGAGGAAAAGGGAAGTACAGTAATCCAATTTAGAGTGGACTATTGATGTGGCGATTGCGGATGCAGTTTTGGAGTCAAGCATAGGGCGGATTCTACGAAAATCACGGATGTGCATGAAGCTAGAGCGAGAAATATGGGTGATGTGATCAGCGAAGCTAAAGTTTTGGTCAAAGATTATGTCTAGGTTGCGGACAGGAGAATTTGCAGTGAATGTGTGGGTGGATGCAGAATCAGGGTTGAGATAAATAGATGGATCAGGAATTTTCTTCAGTTGCTCACGGAGGCCAATCAGAACGAATTCGGTTCTAGAGGGGTTCAGGCAGAGGAGATTTGAGATCATCCAGGATGAGATTTGGGTGACGACATGGATAGGATTATCAATGGAGTTGGAGAAGCTGGTTGGAGAGAAAGAAATGAATAACTGCGTGTCGTCAGCGTATAGATGATGGTCAGACGAGGATGCGTTAATGAGTGAACTGAGGGGGGTAGTATAGAGGATTAACAAAAATGGTCCAAGAACAGAACCTTGAGGAACACCACAGGTGAGCGGGCATGATTTCGATGAATTGCTCTAGGTCTTTACTGAGAAAGAGCGGGAAGAGAGATATGATCGGATCCAGAGAAGAGCAGTATCAGAACAGCCAAACCAGGTGGACATTCTCTGGAGTAATATTTTGTGATCGATGGTATCAAAGGCTGCAGAGATATCAAGGAGGCAGAGACAAGAGACTTGTTGATGAGAAATGGCAGAAACAAGTTTATTATAGAGGGAGGTGAGGAGGGTTTCTGTTGAATGTCGCTTGGTAAAGCCAGACTGGTGTGGATTTAGGAGCGAGTTAGAAGTTAGGTAGTCATTTATCCGGCACAAGACAATGCGTTCGAGTAATTTAGAAATGAATGACAGGTTGGATACAGGTCGATAGTTTGAAAGCATTTCTTTGTCGAGCGAGGGTTTCTTGAGGAGTTGAGTGACTAAAGAATGTTTGAAGAGTTGTGGAAAGTTACCAGTAGATAGAGAGAGGTTGATTATTTTGGTAATGACAGGAACAAGGCTAGATGCGCAGTCTTTCAGTAAGGAGGTGAGTATACATGTAGGGTCGAGTTCGCACTGCTTGTTAGGAAGAGATTGTAGCATATTGAGTATTTCTGTCTCTGAAGTTTGTTCGAAGGTGGATAATGATGATGGAGGTGGGGAAGGGGGAGAGTCATGGTAGAGGAGGAAACATCTGGAAGTGGATCGATTGTGGTTTTGGAAATGAGTGATTGAAGAGAGAGACGGAGTGCAGTAATTTTTTCAGAGAAGAAAGAACAGAACGATTCAGCTATAGAAGAAGATGGAAGCGAGTTTGGAAGTGGACTGGAAGAGTTCCGATGGAGTTCATTTACAGTTTTCCAAAGAAGGCGAGGATTAGAGGATCGGGATTGGACCAACGAGGAATAGAATCTTGTTTTAGCCTTAGCCAGAAGGTCGTGGTATTTATTAGTACCCGATTTTAGGGAAGAAAGGACTTGAGGATCACGGGTTTGTTGTAGGTGCGCTCGAGGCGGAAAGATTTGAAAGCCTGGAGATAGGAATTATACCACGGGTTGTTAGCGTGAGATTCGGTTTTGTTGATAATAGGAGCGTGTATGTCAAGGAGCGTGGAGAGAGTAGTATTGTAGGAAGACAGGAGATCGTCTAGGGAGAGTGGAGGATTTAGAATGAGGTCTGAAACGGAGAGATCTTCAATGTTTATGGATCTCATGCGATAAAAAAAACGTGAGACAGGATCAGGACGTGGAGTAGGTAGATTGTTAAGGCATGTGAATATGGGATAATGATCGGAAGCTGTATCAAAAGAAGAAAGGAATGTCTGGCCACAACTTAGAGAGAGATGATGTGATGATGAGATCAAGTGTGTGGTTGAAACAGTGAGTGGGGAAGTTGACATGTTGGACCAGATTAGTGGATGATAAGAGCGTGAGGAATTCAGTGGCAAATGAATCACAGGGATCATCGACATGTATGTTGAAATCCCATGTGATCAGGAATTCATGAGAAGTGGTAGCAGCGGTAGAAAGGAGGGTTGTGAATTCTTGCAAGAAGACGGATGAAGTACTTGAGTATGAGTAGGAGGAAGGAGGGCGGTAGACGTTGAAGATGGTAAGAATTTTGTTAGGAAGTTTGAGAGTGAATGAGGCGCATTCAAAGAAGCGAAAACAGTAGCCAGGTGTGTTGAGGACGGTGGATGGTTAAGGATCCATTAAGCTACACTGTGATCGCCCATCTCGCAAAAGAGCGAAAATCATTAGGGCGAACGATCAAAAGAGCGCACGTTTAAAAAGGCGACAATCAAATGATCGCACGTTCAAAAGGGCGACAAACAAAAGGGCCGTCCGCCCTTTTGTTTGTCGCCCTTTTGAACGTTCAAAAGGGCAAAAATCAAATAAATGAACAGAACGAGTCAGAGAACATGTTGTAATCCATGACAAACAATGATTAAAAAGCACGATTAAAACAATGATAAGAAAGCACGATATAGTGTCATATTATACAAAAGCTCAATGTCACATATGGTTTAAAGCACTATTAACGAATGTCAACGTCAGCTATTAAGCTTGCAACTCCAGGTTGTGAGCAATACCCCGTAAATGGTCCATGTTAGAACGCGAACCATATTCGGCCACGATTTTTTCAACCGATCTTTAAGTTTCTTCCTTCCTGCCGGATGATTATGTCCAGCTACAAAGTGCTCCATTTTAAATGCATTCAAGGCCTGCTCCTTCTGTAGGGCGTCGATGAATTTCCAAATTGAAGGATGGTAAGCACCTAGAAGCTGGCTGAACCCGCGAAGCCAACCCTCGACGGAATTATTCGTTTTGGGGAGATCGTCTTGAACTTGGCCGTGCACGTTCCAGAGCCGAACCGGGAAAATGGGTGAATCCCTACCGCCCCGTCGAGCTGGTCTGCCGATCCAAGTATCTTCAAAATAATTTGTCAAATCCCGTAATTCGTGAGAGTTCTCCGTGAAAAATGGTGACTCCATAAGTTCGTCGAAAACGGCTGCCACGTCGGAGAACAAACGCCAATGCCGCCAACTGCGGCACTCCCAAAGCAAATTCCACATCCGCTGCATAATGTTGTTGGACTCCAGAGAGTTGCTGCATACGGCGCCAAATGCACTGGCTCGGATGAAACAGGCAGCCTTGTTGAACAGCGTTTGGGAACACAGTCTTAAAGGCAAGGATAGCTGCTTGTTCAAAGTCTGTCATCACGGTCTCTGGTTTTAGGCCGGGATGAGAGTTGAGTGCCGTTAAAACTTTCACGTAGCTGCTGGTACTTTTGTCGCTCATTAGCACAGAGACAAGAGGAATAACAGCTTTGTTTGCTAGCACATGGATTGTATATATTTGCTGGAACAGTGGAGGCGTAGTTTTGAAGGTGCTATCAGCGTACCAATGCGAAGATCGCATAAGTAAATCCAAACTTTTTCGTGTATTGTTCAGGAATGTTCAGATGAGTCAAGGTTAGAGGATTTGGCAAAGGTGCCTGATACTTGTGTCTCACACGTCTGATCCTTTGCTTCAGGTTACCTGTAGCTGGCAGCTTACCTGTGATTGCTGCTCCAGCACCGGTCGCGACTGTTGCTACGAGAGCGTGTGTAGTTTCCGTAGAACTCGATGCCCGGTGTTTCACATCAGCGACTATTTTTCTTGCACTTAGCTCCGCAGAACTTGGAACATGATTGTGCTGAAGCGGTAACTTCGTTAAAACATCGCCTTCAGTATGGCACCTAGCCAAGCATTTCGCTACGCGGTATTCCGTACACTTCCAATAAGTCTTGCTATTTACACTCTTCTCTTTGCGAAATGTGTAACCGTCGAAAACTAACATAGCGTGACCTTTATTGCTTTTGACGTATTCTAAACTCATATTCATCCAGAAGTCTTCACAACGAGCACCCTTTCACTGACAAGTGTTCAACAACGGAAAAAGAGGGCTTTATATATAAGGGCTTTGTTTGCCGTCCCGGTAAGTTTGCTGTTCCATCTCTGAATCGTTCCTCCGTTTATTTACATTTATTTGTTTGTCGCCCATTTGAACGTGCGGCCTTTTTATTGTCGCCTTTTTAAACGGGCGCTCTTTCGATTGTCGCCCTTATGATTTTCGCCCTTTTTATTGCGCCCTTTTGATTGCGCCCTTTTAATTTTCGCCCTTTTGATAGTAAACCAATTTAAAGACATTCATAGCTGAATACAAACAAACCTGCAGACATCATTTGTTATTGTAATCATCATGTGATATAAAGACGTTCATAGTAGACTAGAGAAAATTTTTATGCCGTAAGCAATATGTCATGTATACAGAGATATTTATATTATAATACAAAAACAGATTCAAACATCCTTTATTACCTTAATAATCACGTCTTCGTTTGGTGCAGAACTTAGTAAGACGAATCCTATACCTCTGGTTTTCTCTTCAAGTAGCCCTATTTAAATTGCATCGCATCAATTTATCAACAAATAAAGGATTTTGTTGTTATTTACGTTTGCATCGTTACTAACCAATCGATAATTCAAAGTGTGCAGGTGCTACAAAAGTAGAGTTTCTGTAAAAGACTTTTTATTTAGGCTAAAACAATATGAATGTCAACTGAAATGTCAACTTTTATCATTAAAGAAAAAGAATCCTAACGTAACAATTGGAAATCTAGTAGGCCAACCATTTCAATAAATACATTTATTAACAGCTGGTTAAGTTTAACTGTCAAAGTAAGGCTAATGCTAAACTAATTAACTAATTAACTAAACACAGCAATAAGCATACAACACACACACGCACTCACACACTCAGAGGTTGTGCAAGAAAGAGGTCACGCAATCGTTTCTTAAAGAAAGATATATTAGATATTGTTTCAGGTAATAAAACCAGCGCTATTTGATTGAAAATTGTATGGTGTAAGTTCTAGAAAAGCCAGGTACATTACATTATTATTAGAGAAATGGAAATTATGTGCGCTTGGGAAAGCTAAGGGTAAGAAATAATTATTAGGCCTACAAGATGCTGACAATTGTTTGTTTTGTGTACATCTGCACGAATTCATTTTGTCTGATATTTTGCAAATTATTCTAATCTTAAAATATGCGTTTCTTTAGATAATTTTCAGTTAGAAGGATGCAGAAGGGACCGAAAATTATACGAAGGGATCTTTATTGGAGCACAATCAATGTTTTTTTGCCTTATTGGATAGTTAGATGCGCACATGATGTTACATTCAGAAAAGAATGAACCAAATTATAAAACGAACTGGCACCTATGTTACCAGGCAATAAAATGGGTAACTCAAGACACTATTTCTAGACTTTATAGGTTTTAGAATCCAAGCCAAGGTTATTTAGAAGTGGCTGTAAAAGTGAAAAGATCTAAGCGTGGTCGTTCCCATAATTGCCTCACATTATCACATGGTATTTCTGCCTAACTCCCGCCTCTTTTATGCACTCATTAAACTCTTCATCCAGTAATAATATTATAAGGGTATAAATTAGACAGGCATTCCATACAATACTGCGTAGCCCTAGAAAAACTAATCACGTCGTAGTCGGCATTGCGCTGTGATCAATTGTGATCTATTAGGCCTACTAAAATCACAATTAAATATATTGTTGAGCGACAAACAGCTGACAAGTCATACATGCATATTTGATTAGCCTACTATCTTTAACTCATTACATCAATAGTCGAGGTGTGCAATAAGTATGACCTTGCTGATTTTCTGATTTTCTGGTACAATTGCAGTTACAATCTGCACAACGATATGGTCTTACTCTGACAGTTGTACGTGTTACACAGACGGTAGCTGATTCCTTGACCTTTGCACGGGAGCTTCTCGCACGTTCTTTTACGCGACTGAAGACCATAATCACACCATTTGGAGCAGCTCACTGACCATGGTCCCCAATTGCTCCAGCTCGAACTTGCCGGCTCTGTTGAAGGGCTCAACATTGGAGTCAAACTCTTATGTTCCGTGGAGAGACTCGAGGTTGTAGCCAGTGTGGTCGTTGTGGTCAATATTATATATCCGGCAGTGCTTCCTGAAACTAAATATTCTGTCTCAAATTGTAATTCAGTACAAAGTTGTAAAAAAGTCTCACTGAAAATGGTAATTTCTAAGTTTCGCCATCTACTGATAAAACCTCTCACAGGTTGGTGCTGAGAAAATTGTGCATTTAAGAGTTGCTCACGGTGTTTACACCGTGACTGTTTTAAAGGAGGCTGGAACTGTAACGCTCGGCGTTGCAAGCCAATCAATCAATCAATGTTATTGAAAAAAAAAACAGATTTTTACAGCAGCAAGATAATCTCACACGATTCCAGAGACATTGGTAACAATTGGGGCCCTGAAGGGATCAAGATCCCGCTAACTAGGGTCACCTAAAGTACTTACTAAATATACATGAGTGACAGTCGATTAACATATTTCAAAATATGATGAACAGTTTCACTTAATCATACGATTAATCCAATTACAACTCAATTGATTATTATTTTATCTTAACTAACGACATGAAAGCATAATAACACAATAATGCTAACATAAGAACATAGGTTCACATGTTAACAGAGCACAATCCCAACATAATACTATATGTCCATATGCACACAGAGCAAGTTGTTTATTTCCATTCACTATGTGGGCGCGCAGCCTTTTTTGAATTCATGTAGGCCATGACATTGCTTAATTTGTGGAGGAATTTTGTTCCATATTAGGGTCCCAGCAGACTTGATGGTGAATCGACGGGTATTAGAAAATGAGCGACAACCGAGCGATATGCCCTTGTATTTCTGGTGTAGTCTTTACTCATTTTAAAGAAATTTCCAAAACTTTTGGAAGCAGGCCATGCTCAGAGCGGAAGAAGTATTCCCCAATTTGAAATCTTTATCTGTTCAATTCTTAACAGTCCCAAATCAAAGTAAATTTGGCTAGTTTGCGAGCTCGCTGACGTACAATTACCAATCTATGTAGTCTCGATTCGTAAGTTGATATCCATATCATGTTACAATATACCAGATACGGGTACACAAGTGAGTAGTACAACTTTACAACTGGAAGTGGGCAATAGATAGGATGTACGTGCTAAGATACCAACGTCTTTTTGGCAATTCTTGTGGATATATTTTTAATGTGCTCTTTCCATGTCATGTGCTGATCTACATGAACTCCCATAAATTTGGTCGAGACTACCTGGGAGATGGGGACGCCGCTTATGAGCCGCTTCGGACTTTCCGTGGCACCCATTTTCCTGTGGGATTTGAATATAATGAAGTTGGTCTTGTCCAAGTTGAATGCTAACTTGTTTGCACAAAACCAATCCACTATAGTTGCCAGTTCAGTATTAACAGTCTGAATTAGGGTCTGGAGGCATCTATGGGAACAGAATACGTTCGTATCATCAGCAAATAAAATAAAGTACATGCTTGTGGAGACATTGGCAAGATCGTTCTTTTAAATCAGAAATAACAATGGACCGAGGTTCGATCCCTGAGGAACCCCAAACCCTATTAGACCCATGTCAGATAATGCACCGTTGCAGCTAACTCGTTGTAATCGGTTTTCAAAATAGCTGACAAACCAACGGAGTTTCATTCTACGTATACCATAGTGCTCTAATTTATTAAGGAGAAGATTATGATCTACTGTACCGAAGGCCTTGGCCAAATCGAAGAATATGCCCACCGAATATTCGTTGTTCTCAATTGCATTAGAAATTTTATCTTGCATACTCAGAAGAGCCATGTACGGGGAATGGCTCGGTTGTAACCCGTGTGGAGAGTGAAGTATAATGTTGGATTTTGTAATGAAATTAAAAGGCGATCGTACAATAATTTTTCATAGAATTTTGAGAAAAACGGGAGCACTGAAATTGGTCTATAGTTCGCTACGTTATCCCTATCTCCTTTTTTGATTATGGGAACAACTTTCGCTATTTTCAAGGCTTGCGGGACAATCCCATTTTTGAGCGAGCAGTTAATGAGTTCTGCCAATGGATGACCAACACATGCTAAATTAGAAGTAGCAATGCATGAATCGATGTCGCCCACTCCCTTGATATGGTTTGAACGCATTGATTGACTTATATTCAAAATTTCTTCAGAGGAAGTTAGCAGAAGGCCCCTAGAATTAGACAAAGGCGGTTGCATGTGCTCTTTGAAGGATTGCAAGGGGTTCGATATTTTTTCAGCAAGGGATTGAGCAATACTCGCAAAATAGTTATTGAATTTGTTGACCATTATTTTGCATAATAAATTTTCTCACCATTAATTTTTAAGATTCGATCATCGTTTCACGCTCTCCCAATTTCATTATAGACCGCATTAAGCTCCAAGTTTTCCTGAGATCATTTTTGCATTTACAAAATTCTGCTGCATAGTAGTTTTCTTCCGCATTGATTCTAATCATTTTATATTTATTCCTATATGCGATGAATTTATTTTTATTACTTGCAATTGGACAATCAACATGTTTTAAATATAATGATGCCTTTTTTTCTACCTGATTTGAGCAGACTACGGGTCATCCAGGGCTGTTTGTAGAGAGATTTGCCATTCTTCCTTTTTTGGAGCTGATTGGAGGCTTTAATATGAAAATTTTTATGCATTTACATGAACAAATCAGATGATTAAGTGTCGTCGTGATTAAGTGTCGTTGTTTAAGTGTCACGCGATTAAGTGTCGCGTGATTAAGTGTCGCGTGATTAAATACCATGTAACCCTCGCAAGCCATCAATAACAGTTTACAACCATCACATACATGCACACTCACAGATTGGAGCCACACAACCAGAAGCCTCCACAAGGTCAACAGCGCACTGTGCATTAATCGTTTGCGCCCTAGCCGAGCAAGAAGGTTGGGTCCAACACAAATTACACAAAATAGGCGTGTGATTATATAATTGTGACGATATAACCTAGCTAAATAAAAGGATTATAGGTATAGTGACAATTCATAATGAAAATTTATAGCAAATTTAATTGCATTCATACGCATTCAGCAGGAGTGTAAAGAAATTGATGTGTCTGTTATATCGATATTAAAAGAGACACGCACTCAACTTTTCCGAGTTTTCCAATATACGACCACAAGATTTTTTACTTGAACAAATGGTATAATAATTACAATAATAACACACAATGCTCGGAACAAGCAAATGTGAGTGGTTCGAACTGTAGAGCGAACAATTAATGAGTTCTGCTAATGGTTGTGTAACATATGCTAAATAAGAGGTGGCAATGTGATCGATGTCGTCCACTCCCTTACCAACATTCAACATTTCTTCAGAGGGCCCATGGAATTAGGCAAAGGCGATTGCATGTATTCTTTGAAGGATTGCGAAGGGTTCGATAGTTTGCCAGCAAGAGACTGAGTAATACTCGAAAACTAGCTATTGAATTTGTTGACCATTATTTTGCATCCTAAATTTTCTCACCATTAATTTTTAAGATTCGATCATCGTTTCACGCTCTCCCAATTTCATTATAGACCGCATTAAGCTCAAAGTTTTCCTGAGATCATTTTTGCATTTACAAAATTCTGCTGCATAGTAGTTTTCTTCCGCATTGATTTTAATCATTTTATATTTATTCCTATATGCGATGAATTTAATTTTATTGCTTATATTTGGACTTTTTTTTACATATTTTAGGTATAATGACGACTTCTTTCTACCTGATTTGAGCAGACCAAGGGTCATCCAGGGTTGCTTGTAGAGAGATTTGCCATTCTTCTCTTTTGGAGCAGATGGGAAGGCTTTATCATAAATTTTTTTTATACATTTGCATGTGTAAATCATATGCCACATCAGCCTCGCCATTTGTACAACACTCTTAAGACAGGAGTCCATTCGATACCAGACAACAGATTCCTGAATTCAACCATTCTCTCCTCATTGACAATACGGTGATCGTTATTCTGAAGACTGGCATGCTTAGGGATCCCAAGGTTCAATCTGGCAAGTATTGAAAGATGATCAGAAATGTCGGATGTGATAACAGATGAATCAATTACTATAGACCATGCATTGGTAAATATGTTATCAATAAGCGTTGATGAGTGTGGAGTGATTCTGGTTGGCTGGTTGGTTGGTATAACTGAAAGTAAATGGTGCGATGTCATGCAATTATAGAAACAGCTAGTTCCGCTATGTTCGTTTAGCTTAAGCAAGTCGACATTAAAATCCCCCAGAATCATGACATCTTTACCTCTGGTATTAACCATTGATAATAATCCCTCCATTTCTACGTTGAACTCCTCTAGATTTCTGTCCAAGGGTCTATATATAACTCCTATCAAGATGGCTCCTCTTTTTTGATTAACACGTATAAAGAGACCCTCATATGTTTGAGGAGCCAATTTGTTTTCATAGTGATTGCATAGTTCATAAGCTATACCCTCCTTTATTAATAACCCCACTCCTCCTCCTCGGCCACTTTTTCTAGATCTGTGTATAAACTTATATCCCGGTATGTTAATAGTTTCTCCCATTTCCTCATTCAAGCAAGTTTCGGTTAGGGCCAATATGGATACTGGTAAATGTTCTAGTAGGTCACTTATATCCGCTAGTTTATGCCACCAGTTCCTTCAATTCACGTGCATAATAGATAATGTCGACCCAGCTTTTGAGAATTTAGACCCCAAGAAGTTCGGAGTGGAATATAATCTGTCCCAATTAACATTAGTGAAACAATTTTGATCCGATCTCGTCCGTGTTGTTAAGCAATATTCTATTGTCGGACTCATCAGAGAATACCTCCAATTTTAAATCCCCATTTGTCTTTCTAATGGGAATAGAGCCTCGTTCCTCTCCAATCACCATCTGCCTAACCTCATCATCGACAACAATGTCATTGAATGGAAATAGACAAGTTAATGCAGTAAGAACACACCCAGGTAATGTAGCTAGTACAAGAATCAATTGCTGCTTTATAACACTTGAAATGACACGCTCTGCTACACACCACACATGTAATCACATCGACTGTTTTCTCACTTGCCTGTGTACATAAACCACAGAAAAGCGAACTGTCCCTAGGCAGTCTGTGCACGCAAAAGCCGATTTATGAGGCAGGCGTACAACGACTCTCTATAGTTCAACCAAGTGATTAGGATCTTATGGAAGGTTAGTAAATAAGTTCAAAGTTCAACCCACACTTCAATCGCTGGAGAATGTGGGCGTGTAATAAGGCAACCATTACTCAGAACAAAAATCCATCGAGGTTAGAGATAAAGGAAGAGGAATGGATCAGAGACACCAGATCAATCCAATGATGACTCTCACCATTTATCTTCGTCGATTCTTTCTTCAGGTACAGGTTACACACCAATACCCCGGTTGGGAGTAATCCATCGAGATGAAGCCAGGCATAGTCCGTATAAATCAACAGAGAAGAAAAGCTGAGTCCTGGTGGTAAGAGTTTTCTTCGCAGCGCAGGTAACAAAAATGGACAATGGTGAGGTCACTCTCGCGTATGGAGTTCACATGTTCTCAAGGTTCTTTAGAGAAACTCTTCTTCGGCCGATCGAGTGAAGATTCCGATTTCCGGATGTAGACGGTTCCTCCTGCTGGCCAAGTCGAGAACACTTTTTTCTCCTTAACCAAACTTCTGGCTCTTGCGTATATGAGAATTCAGTCTGGACAGATGTTCGTTAATGTAAACTGCAGACCCTCCAGTGCCCGCAGATGTCCCTTTCAGGAATCTACGTGCCGCATACAACGTGTTCCTCACCTGTCGACTTACGAAACCAACGATTATCGGACGATGTAGGCCTACGTCTTTTGCACTGCCACGAGTTCTGAAGGCAAATGAGATGTCCAAGTCTGAGATTTTCAGACCAGGACGCTGATTGCATAGGTTAAGAATTGCTTGTGTCGGAGAAGAATCGCTTGTGTCGGAGAAGAATCTGTCTGATGCATAGAATGTCCAACTCCAGACTCACCCAACGCAATCTGCGTCTTCGGATCTTCCCTCAGTCCGCGAATCACCAGATTTTCCTGCCTCAGACCGTTCTCAGCCTCGTCTACTCTTGCCTTTAGTTGAACATTTTCTGCTTCCAGTGCAGCCATCCTGAGGTCTTGGGCATCACAGTGCTTAGTTATTAATTTCTCCGAAGCTTTCTCCACGAGACCCTCTAGTCTTAGAGAAAACTCTTCGACGAAACTGTTGAACACTTCTTCGATGATTGGGGTACGACTCGCTTTGAGGCATGATTTTAGGTCATCCATGATTCTGTAGTCATTGAATAGTTCCAACAGTTCCTCGGATTTTAGACCTGACCTGAGTACCTTCGACATTTTGCTCCGAATTTCTTTTTCCTCAGTAATTGAGTATCTTCTTCACAATATTCCGATAAGTATGTTTACAAAACTAAAGCTTATCACGTTCCTAGACCGCGTTATAGAGAAAATAATACGAGAGACGATTCACACCCAGCACGCCATTTTTCTTCAACCTCTCCTCTGTTGTCATGTAAGATTAAAGGACTACTTCGAAGAAGAATCTGTCCGTCTACAGTGTCATAGAAGTCTGACCGAGCTGTTTAGAGTGCTGAAGTTGGCAACTTAAACATTGCATGAAATGTGAAGAAAGAGGAATAAATAATGCGTCTTAGCCTCTAAGGCAACATAGGCCAAATAGAAGAAATATTATTGTGTAAGTTATAATATAGCTAACTAATCAATGTACAATCGTTTTATGTAGTTTTTGTTTTGGCAGGCCATATAGTAAATTTGCCATGAACGAAAGCAAGTTATGATTAAGATCGCCAATTAAAGCTGTCATTGCATGACCGGAGAGGTCATTCCACGCTATAGAGCCAGCAACGGCGAACTCCATGGACTGCGCCATGATTGTGCGAGGAAAAATTGTAGGTTATGTTGAGAGACTGAACGTAAAGATCATTGTGTAAGGCATAGATATTAAAACACTTTTTTTAATTTCTAAGCAACTTCAGTTATTTGTTAACTTTCTGTTGCTATTTTGTAACGTTTATTTTTTCAAAATGGCCTCTGTGCGCTTCTGCGTTGCAGAAGTATGCAGCCACAATTAAACAGACAAACTATGCCTTCAATAAGAAGTTTCTTTAACCTATACTTAAACAGTTGGAGAGTTGGTAGGTTGGTCAGTTCACTTCTGGTAACTGTGTGCAGGCAGACTGTGTTGACAGTCAGCGGATCAAAGCTGCCATGGCTCAGTTTGCCGACGTGAAAACCACCAACTGGAGCGGTCTCCCCTCTTTGGGAGGGGCTGCTCTCTCTTCCCTCTGTCTTCTTCAGGAGGCGCATGAAGGCTTTCCTGTTCTCCGTTTGGCTGTGTTCTAAGTCGAAAACGGGGTTGTCTGGCGCGACCTAGACCTAGTCTGAACGCTGTGCAGGTGGTCAACGTTGGATACACTCCTGCGCTTGTCTTAGCGGCTTTTAAATTTGAATAGATTTGTGTTTTTGTTTCTCAATTTTCTTAAAAACCAAACTGATAAAGAACTGAAAAATTGTCTTCGATTACTGTTAGGCCTATTTAGCGCTTGCTAATTAGATTGTGTTAGCATCGCTTTTGATTTAAAAATACAGTACACGAGATTACAAAGTCAAATTATCTGACCTTTCCGTTTTTTATTTCTTTGAATAAGACGGCGTTTTTTACAATTTCTTCGTTTTTGACATCTATGGTGTAAACCATAATGTATAACTTAACTAGCTAATCCTTATACAATCATTTTACGCATTAAGGATGTCATTGAAAGGCTGTGTTAGTCAATTGATTATCATGTTGAACTTTGAACCCAGAGCAGAAATGTCTCAACATGTTGGTCCCACGTGCTCTCCTTAACTATAACATGGATACAACAACCCTCATCTCCTTTCTGTGTATTTATTTCGAGAGCGAACGAATTTTTTTCTATTCGACTGTGGTCTTTTAAGTTATGTAGCAGAACACCTTATACGTTTTCCCTAAGAGGCGCCAGATAAATGAGCGCTTACAATTACATAAACATAGACCTACCTCCACATCGGAAATCTTTTTCAAGCCATACAAGAGGTGGACTGCAGGACTTGCGACTATCGGCGTCGACACAGTAAGCCAGTGGACAACCAGGTGGTACAGCCAGAAGGTACACGTAATATTTACTTCCAATTTCATTGCACAATCGTATACGAACCGTTCCATTCCATCCACATATGTTTTCAGAACTATACGTAGCGCACACACCGGCTGTTACCTCGGAATTATCTAGAACATTTAGAAAATACATGTAGGCGTTTGTAGGTCTAGTCTTTATGGCTAAATTGGTTCGCAGGTGTCTGCGACAGCGAGAATTCTAATGTAAAATAAATTAGCTTATTTACTAATGTGAGCCACCTTTAAATGACCGAATATCAATGTGTGTAGGTGTGTAATGTGTACCAGGTGTGCAGCACCTGAATTAATTTTGTAGAGGCTGCAACTCTGCAACATTAGGACCCACTTAGAGCAAAATTATTCTTATTATCATAATTGCTGTTATTTGATGGCCGACATTTTGGCATATCAAAATGTGCAATTCTGTAAATATCTAATTTTAGTCGGTAAACTGCACATAATATGTGTGGAAGAGTGAGTGAAGAGCTACGCACAGGGAAGCGCGTTGGAGACTTCCACGCTTTTTACGGGAGTGTCTATGGTCAAGATCTGTGGCGCAACTAAGGGGGTGCTGAGGGGTGCGTGAGCATCTCCTGGATAAAGGGTTAACCAACATGATTTATTAATATCCGATTAGTTTTTATTTATTTGAAGGGGGCGGTTGTGCCCCTTGCGCTTTCAGTACGCTGCTTCACGACGCCTTCGGCGTTATCAATATGAGCATTCCCAGAAAAATGCTCTCTGCGTCCCTGGCTAATTGTCTTACGTATTCCACGTGTAATACCTGCCGGATGTGACCCGTTCAACCATATTGGAGCCGTCGTTCCACAATGCCATGGCTCAACAGGTCTCTCGATCAGCTTATTACCAGCGTCGTGTTCAAACCGATACCATTTTGCTAAAAATCGCATGTGATGCTTTAATGCACAAGCTTATAATATGAAAAAACTAACCTATGAAACACAGATGTAGAATGAAAATGATAGAAACGGTGAACTGAAAACATTATCTAAATAAGGCTCTTTTTATCCCTCTTCTAACCGCTGAACGGCAAAAACTGCATGATTTCAGCACAAAAACAGCTATTGTCTAGATAAACATTTTTTCAACATTGATCTCTAAAAATCTATGAGATTGTGTAAGGCATCACTGATATCAAGTTCTCAGGAGCATAAATATTGATGATCATTGTATATAGGCTATTGTAAATGCCATTTTTATTTAAATAATCAAGGCAAGCTAATACTAACTTACGAAATTGCATTTATTTTAGTCCTGCATATTTTAGTCCGGCTAATATCAATGTCATTTTAGCCACATCGCTGCTGATCGGTTAAAACATCTGTTTCGGACACAATTCAGTGAACTATTGTGTTGAGATCTTCGCGCAATTATCGATAATTAATTAACGAAGCATGAATTTAGACATGTGATAATGGAATCATATATAGAAAAAGTAATATCTAACGAGATCCAGGAAGGCCTTTAACGCTGCCTTTTATGCAGCAAGTTTTCAGTAATTTACAATGGAGAAATTTATTTGAATTTTACATGATTTTTATCTGAGCTACCTATTTCAAGTTTAAGCAATTTACAAATGACTTACTTATTTAAAAAGTGTCTAATCGATTTTTAAATTGACTACTTAACAGGCAACAATTTCACGTTAATTTATAACGGAGTTAAGACATTTATGTACAATTAAATCACTTGCTACTGTGAACACATTCTTTGATAATATAAGTCGTTATTGGGTGAAAGCCATATTCTGAAAATACTGAGTTTTATCAAGAAGGCAAAATAAAGTTCACACTGCACAGTATGACAAAAAGTCGAAGTCAATTTCAATTAACTAAAGCTGTTAAACCCACCTGGATCGAGATACGCATCACAGAGTGATACTTCTGAATTCCTCGAATCGAAATTGCTGCTTCTTAGACCGTCGGCCATATACATAGAGACGTAATCACGGCATGGATTCATTCCATTGCTCACTTAAAGTATCATCGTTTGCAAATATAACCTTTTTTCGAGAAGTTGACAAACTTAGTTTATGCTCAAGTTACGATCTAGTTATGACAAGCATATCATAAGTTTTGTTAATCCATTAGACTCGTAAGGTTTGCATACCAAGACGTGAATTAACCACTTTGACCAATATTCAGCTACATGTAGGCTATAATTACCTGCATCGTTTCTGCAGTTTAAATAAAATTAATCTTCAAGCGGGACAATTTTGACTCATTTTTCGCAGTTCCTTATGACATCAGCAACGCTACTTCATGAGTTTCTCACAACAATAATACAGATTGCAAGCATTTTGTGACCGAAACATATATATTTATATCATTTATATAAATGTAAGGATGCTGTTTTAAGGATTAGATATGTCAAAGTTTTGAAGCTGTCTCGAACCGGCTATTTAGGCTACTTGAAGCTTCGGGATTTTTTTAAACAAAATACTAGTAATTCACAAGTTATCTTCAGAGAAAATACTTGAAAATTTACCTGAGAAGAACCCCACATTAGAGGCTCCTCCAATGGATGGGATTTATTCATCAGATAACCTAGAAAATTCATGTCTGGCACCAAGGTCAAATATATAAGAATGAGTAAATTAGTAAAAATTAGCAAACCTTCATCGGTGTAGCTAGAAACCTACGGCCGGACAGTAATTGTAATACAGGAAGTAGAAAAACCTTATCCGTTTGCCTTCTAACGAATTTGGACTGTCCTCGGATCCGGATAGCCAGTCGCCGCCTCGGCAACCAGTTTACCTCGACACGTGGCACGCGCAATCACGCCGTGTGGCATAGGTAGTTATGTTCATCGAGAGATGGTAGGAAAGCCATGTTCGATTGTCCCAGGTATGTCCTTATAAAATCACATTCAGCGTTATTTTAATGTTCGTACATCAGCTAAGTGGCTGGGTTCGAAATTCGAAGTAATTCTCACGGTTGGAGCAAACGATCATCCATAATTGTGACACGCTCTGTTCTCTCTGTTCTATTCAAATTTCTAATTGAGATTTAGCCCGCAATTCGTTCAGTCGTATCATTTGTCATTGGTCACTGTTAGACTCCGGTTGTTTATGCGATTATGCGATTTTTTGCATAAATTGACGAGTTTCGCATAGGAGGGTAGTTTTCGCATAATTTTCGGATTATACTTGTTGATTATTCAATTTCGGTGGTTTTGTAACTCCAGGCAAAATCGCATAGTTTAGTATAATCTCCAATTTTTTATAAACCGCGGAGGCCTGGTCTCAGTTATTATTTCCTACTTCTGCGTGTCCTTTTTCCTCACTCGACAGTCATCTTTCCAAGTTAGATTGTCCTCTTTCCATTTCTGCCGACATACGTCGTGTTTATTAAGGATTAAATTTAAAGATGAGTGAGATAGTATAGCGGTGATTCTGGTGTACTTATATCTCCCTCATCTTTCGCAGTTTTCGCTTCTATTTATAGAACGACCAATGAACAAAGTGATTAATTGACTAAAGACTTATGTCTTTGTAGCTCGACGACTCATATCCGGAGCAAGACGCGAAGGTATTAGAAAGCCTCTACCTTAACATCAGAGTTCGCACATTTTTGACAATTTCCGATCCGATATTTATTCGATCGGATATCTGCTGGATCCTGTCGAACTATCCAAACGAGAGCCAATTATTAGCGCATCGTCGTCAGAAGATCAGTGAAAGGCTGCAGTTTTGACCGTGAAAGATGAAAGATACAGTTTAACGACAGCTCAATAGTGGATCAATATCGTCAAGGCCTGTGCTGTGTGTGTGTGCTTAATGCTAAGTACAGAATTCATAACCTCCGCGGGATAAGTAAGAAGGAGGGCAAATTCAAAATAAGAATTAGAAGAGATGGGAATCGTATGTGCCAGGGTTCTAAGAACACTAATTATGTAGTCATTAAAACGATCGGTCGTAGTAGATTCGTTGTCTTCAATTACTTAGAATTAAATGTTTTTTAATATATATAAAACCTAAAGCACTCCTCCCGGTTGGCGTCTCCTTATGCGTAAACGTATAAACTGGCAAGGGTAATTGGTGATGGCTAATCCATTCACGTTTCTGTTGCTGCCTATACATTTGCCGGTAATTGTTCCAATAGAAAAAGACTTTTGGTCCCAAACTTCTGGCATCAATATGCATAGGCCGAATAGAAAAGCTCTGATCAGTGAATTAAAGGTCTGTTTGGAGTTTACTTGGCATATTACATAAACTCATATTAGCATCGTTGCTAAGAACGTTTTCATCAGGGTCAATATCCTTATTGTTTAGTAAAAATCTTTTTTCATGCTCGTCCTGGTAGAAGTTGAGTTTAGAGATCTCTGAACTGGGTCCTAAAGGAAAAGTCAATCCATCATGGGTCCCAGCGGACAAGAAGGCCATACAGGTCCATACTTGATTCACCTCTTCATCCTTTCGCTGCGCAAATGCACATTGTATATGAACTGCCAAAGCACAGTATTGAATGTTTGCTGCTTGCCATCCGCGGCGACCAATACAGTGCTGGCATACACCACAGAGAAAGATTTGCTGAATTTAGGTCTAAGCTTTAGGTCTTGGCCTAGGCCTACTCTTGATATTATTATTGAAATTGTGCCACAGGTACATGTGGACGTTGAAATGCTTGTAGGAGATGGAGCATTTTGTTCGCCTTTTTTGTTAATTTTGACAGCCTATATTCGACGAATTCTTAGGAGGTTAATAATACTGAATTTATTTTAATGGCAAAGCCTCGCATGTTGAAGGAGAACTCGCAATGAAGGACCTTGGAACAGGAACGGAGGATATCTCTCATTGGGCTGAGGTCTAGGGTGAATAATATGATAATAATTATAATAATGATAATAATAATAATAATAATAATAATAATAATAATAATAAATAGGAATAATGATGATAAAGATAATAATACTAATAATAATGTGTGCGTAATTTCAAATTTGCAATCCGCAGAATTATAACAAACGACCTTACGGAGGATGTGAGAATCGAACTCGGTTCCTCAGCTCTGCGCCACGGTGTGTTATCCATCAATAAACGCCTAACCCAGCGAATACATTTGTTGAAGTAGACGAAACCAGCAAGTTACCTGTTGTCCTCTCTTACAAGAGTTTTCTTTTTGGGTTCTTTAAGCTGTTTTTTGACTATGCTGTAGGCTAGTATGACCATTAATGTTGACAGGATTCATGAACCTCAACAGATGTCACGAAGAAAGATTTTATGTAATAATTCATCAATTCGTAATTATTTTTGGAAAGATTATTTAAAGGAAATTGAGAGAGTTTTATTTTTAAGCGAAACTTGAACAATAATATGACCTATGTCGGATTTACAGGGTAGGGATTATTGTTGATATTTTATTAAAACATTAGCTATTAAGAATAAAATGTCTTTCACGCAACTTCAAAATAAATTCTTTTCATTAAGATAAAACAGAAATTCCATCAACGGTAAGTTAATAAAGATATATCTAAATTATTGCTATATTGACTGTGCTTCCATTTGAGTCTCGTGGTATGTTAGTAGCAATAGTAGGTCGTGTATAGTGATCTACCTCTTTGAATAAGTTTTCCAACGTCATTCGCGTGTTCTGGCAAATCATTATACTTTTAAAAACACCCCTCATATTTCATCTTCGCTTTTATTTTACACTGCGTCATAAGTAAATAATTTATTTAGAGTGTAACCCGAAGAAAATCGACAAAAGTAGGCCATTCATTATTAACCTGCAGTGATATAATATATATTTACCGGAGGAAAATTGTGTGGAGCTTCTGCGGCCGAAACTAGGGCTTCTAAACGCATAGAGAAATTACTTCTGCGGTAGAGGGTTCTTCGCATCAATTACGTACAATACAACAATACAACTAGGCATTTATCCCGCTTTAACAGGACAAGTCTTGCACGAAAGCAAACACAAGTCTCGAGGACGCAGCGGCATTTGTAATGCAGAGCAATTGTACGCGAAGGACTCGCTCAAGTGACACCTCGGACGAGGATCGAACCCGCTCTCTCAGCGCACACTGAACGTTACAGGTCGACCGGTCTGACCAATCGGTCACAGTTATTGTATGTTTAAAGACGACACTATCCCTGGTCCTAAGTGACTCTCACGATGCCTAACCTAACCCTAACCGACCCTCACGACGCACATTTAAAACATTATGGTGTTTTTGACAGTGCGCATGCGCCGAAGATTGCGCATGCGCAGAGGTTGTCACAATTGTTTACGTATTCGACCGCAGAAGAACAATTTTCGTTTATATTGCGGCCGAACTTTCGGCCGCAGAAGATTTGTCTACATAAATTTCATGAGACTTACAACTTCAAACTCACTGTCTGAAATGAATGAAATTACCAAGTTTACCTGAAATCAGTTGAAGCATCAGTAGCACTTCAATCATTGTGTTCATCATGATGTTATCTGAACACAAGTGACCAACGCACAGTCACACACCACTCTGACCAGCAGATTGGCGACTAGTGTCCTGTTATTTAATTGTGCAACTTATGCAAGCAACATTGCACGACATGAAGCTAGTTGATATGCAAAGCCATTGCCAAGCCGCAACTCATTGAGAGTCAGTCTCTTGTCATGCTCATTGATCCGCTAAATAGCCACGCAATTATATTCTCATTTATAATTTGTCATGGTCTACCATCGTACTTTTTGAAATTTTGGGCGTTGTGCAATATTCCGTGACCTAGCATTCTCTGTTAGCCTACAAATGAAACGGATCAGAAGGCAATGATCGGAGGGGGGGTCTTTGTTGAAAGACTGTCTGCCGAAGTTGTTTGGATCCGTGACAATTTTCTTATTGCATAACTTATTAGTTTGCCGTCTTTAAATCTCTGCAATTTTCCGCGGTCAATTTGCTTTTCCTGTTGATGGACAATGAGAAAGCAAAGTGAGAATCTTGTCTTCATATTGCTATTTGCAGGGGCGTCAATCCCCTACCCGTACATGATGGTGGCGAAGCCCTCAGTCCCAAGTGCAAGAAAGGCAAGATATTAAGATTAAAAAAAATTGTCCCCTACCTGAAACTGCATGGAGGTATTTGCCTCCGGACTCCCTATCTGGACGCCCCTGGCTATTCGCATTGTTCATATTTTGATTTATTTATTGGAGGATTTGTATAACGCCACTTCAACGGCATCTACTCTTGGTTTCCTTCGTGATTTTTTTGCCTCCCCACTACCTAAGACCGTTATTTGTGTCACTTTTGCTGCTGACTACGTACTCACCAAGGTTTATGCGATTTCGCCTGGAATTACAAACTACTGAAATTGAATGATCAACATTGACCTAATGTTTATTCTACTAGATAAATGTTACATAAAAGCCTTTCAATTTACCAGAAAAATATTATTTTCAATGCTCTTTATAGAAACCTGAGTGCGGTTAAAAAAGTTCTAAAACGTTCTGAACCATTCACATAACGCATTATCTTCACATTGGGCAAATGGCGGACTTGTGATTTTTATCACTCACCGAATTCACAGAATTCAGATCGATACTGTCGTGATAGGGCGTTGACGCTGATCTGTGATTCGTGACCGACATTCTTAATCTTTTTCATTTTGCCGTAATTCCGCTTACTAAAGACAGCTTGATCGTTGTCAGCTATCACTAGTATACAGAATTGTTTGTACTAAATCTACTGATGTAAGGTTTTTTTAACTTGCGTCTAAATCTGCAGGACCTATTTTTAGCTCAACCACTCACGTTTCCTGAAAGCGCCACCAATTATAAGAGAGCTAATAGTGAGGTGCACTATGTAATTTTGCCGGACTTTTTTGGAGAGTTTGAAAACTATACATTTTTGTAAACGTTATTGTATAAGCAATCAGAAAAACAATGTTTTCATTTGCACCGATACCTATATGGCCGCCATCTTGGATTTTATAAAATGGCTGCAATAAAAATGGTGTTTGTCAATATCTCAGCTTATACATCACTTAGAAATATGATTTTGACGGCTAAACTACCATTTTCAGGGCCAATGAATCCAATGGTATCAAAATAAGTAATCTTAATTCAACCCCAAAATACTTTGAATGAAATTGTCCCTTTTTATTGAGAGTTGTGCAAGTGATCAGACATGAACGAAGTTAGTGTTAATTAAGAACCAGCATACTCTTCATGACAGAAATGAGTTTAATCGCTTTGGTAACCAAAGAGCAATTATATATCGGCACCATCATCATCATCATAATCATCATCAGTTTCATACTTGGTTTGTGTGTCCTCATCATTCTGACACTCACTGACACACTGGCAAAGATCGGTGCAGCATAAGTTATCTGTTCTGCAACAACATCTGGCAGAAAAACAGTCTGCTTTGCAGTGACAGCTAACCAATTCAATGATGGCCTTTGGAGCTGGAAATTCATCTGTCATGGTTGGTTTCAGCTGGCCATCGGAATCCTTGTGGTAGCCATTCTGCACGGGATCCAGTTGAGGATCTGCATAGCAATGCTGGCTTGTCCCCATACTCTGACTAGGAGATGGACTCTCAGGGCATGCTGTTTCAGAGCTCCAAGGGTAGGAGGTAAGTTGTCACTTTCTGTAAAGTGCTTGCAGGAGAGATGCTAGCACAGTTGTGAGATCGTCTTGATGTAAATACCTTTTGGGGCATAGGCTGCACAGACGAAACTAGCCAGAGTGGCCAACATAGTTTCTGTCACTTCTGTCTCCGTTGAAAGCATCTGCAGAGAAGTGATTACATCTCTATTTTGCTTCATGTACAATTGCATCCAGGTTGCTTTGCCTGTACAGGAAGATCAGCAGCCAGAATATGGGTTGGACAACATACCAAATCATCCAAGTCGCAAGATAGCTTAACTATCTTGCTACAAAGACTCTAGAGTACAACAGTACATCACACAAACTGATCATCACTTATTCGTCAGGGCATACTTTTTTATGGCAGCCACTTTGTCAAATTCAAGATGGTGGCCATCAACACATCTTCAACTAGTAGCATTGGATTCATTGGCCCTGGAAATGGTAGTTTAGTTAGTCAGGTCAGCCTTCGTCTTGTCATGTGAAAGGAACCTGCTCATTGGGATGTGTTTAATGTTTGTGTCGTCGCTGACCTGATACTGGGTTGGTGCTCTTCCTTGCCTTCTTTTCCCCTGGTAGCACTCTTCAGAGAATCATCCCTGTATGTGTCAAACACAAGGATGATTTCATCATATTCTCGTGTGAGGGACATCAGCCTGCTGTTGAAACATTAACTCAGATCTTTGACTGTCACTATGGTTGCTGGTTTCTTAGCCATCTTCTGCAGGAGATCCTTTCCGTATACCAGGGTTATCTTGCGACTTGTCAGTGCTGCAATAGCGCTGTCTAGACGCTTGTTTTTCTTGCCGTGCATATAGACGTGCTTAAGGATGCCGTGCATTCTTTCCAAATGCATGTTGGTAATTATACCGACCCTTGCACGATGGCTATACGTCATCTGGTGACGCAAGAAACATAATGGGTATAAAAACACTTCATAAATGCAGTTGTGTCTGGATCATCCAGCAGCTGACTCATGAAATTTGGCAATAAAGTGTAGATAGTCACCTCATGTTGCTCATCCATTAATGTCCGTAGGCCTTTATAAACGAACAAAACCTTCCCACTGTCTTTGATGAGACGGCAGAATTATCTCTAAAACTTTTGTCGACATGCCAAGCACAGTACAGCCTGTGTGGCCATTCACCCATCACCAACTGCCATGCATTGTAGAACTGTGGAGCCATATCTGACATGAATGCATTGCAGTGAATAACTCCACACTTAGAATTTAAGGCCTCGAAAAATACCTTGAAGGTTTCTTCATTAACCCTATTGGAATAATATTATAGAAAGGCAACAGAGAAACAGCGATGTGTTGATGGCCGCCATCTTGGATTTGACAAAATGGCTGCCATGAAAAGGTATGCCCTGACGAAAAAGTGATGATCAGTTTGTGTGATGCACTGTTGTACTCCAGAGTTTTTGAAGCAAGATAATTAGGCCAACTTGCCTGTTGCTGTCCATCATCATCACAGTTGTCAGCTGAAAGTCATAGCTGTTGGTTCCATGTGTGGATTCAATACATTTGACACTCATTTGACCATTTCCTTGGCTCTGTAGCATTTGACACTGAGCATTGTCCATCATCGCAAAGAAGAAATCTTCGCTAGGCATTCTTGCAGCCTGCATCTGGCAAAATATTAAAGTTTGCCGCACCTTGTTGTTTGTAAGCAAGGACTGGCGAACTATCCTCGCCATCAAGGCTGTGGGAAAATGCACTGACACTTATCGCATCATCTTCATGATGTCTTTCTGGCCGATTCAGATGGAATGCCTTCTCAATGTTGAATAAATCCTGCTTGGTGACGATATGCATTTGCGTCAATATCCCATCAAGGGTATTTCTCACGTCTCTTAAAATAGCATGCAAAGGGACCTGCAGCGCCAGCTTCCCAGCAAACCACTCCCGATCTGCAGCCGACAGTCTCACGTGACTCAACTGCTCGTATGTGTCCGTATAACATAAGTGAGTCAGATATTTCGTCATGTGGGGCATGCTTGATTATGTGAGCTGGACATGTCCTATTGATGTTACTGTATCCCTGCACTTTCAAATGACGCTTGCGTGGTTCTGTCATTACCTGGTTGCTGCCACTTCTGCTACAGTAATACTCACTGCAGATGACCATTTCTCGACATTTCTCAGAAGAAAGTTGCATAATGCACTCCTCTCGACGTTACGAATCCATTCATCAAATTGAGCTTCTGTTGAAAATGTCAAATACTGCACTTCCAGGTTCTGGTGATGATTTGTCGCGTTTTGTGACATTCCTGAAATACGTCTATGAACTTATTCTGAATTCTGGGTCTACAGTTCGAAGGTTCGATATTCAAGCACCAAAGCCGAGGCTTCCGCCATCGCCTGAATATTAGCTCTCTTGTGATTGGTAGCGCTTTCAGAAAGCGTGATTGGTTGAGCTAAAAATAGGTCGTGCAGGTCTAGACGCAAGTGTTTTTTAAAGTAAACGCGAGCGTCGATTATCAAACCGTTTGTACGTCATCACTGATCAGTCATCATCAGTAATCAGCAATTACGTCGCCTGGTTGGTAAAAATATAGTCTCTACAGGCTAATAATAGCCTAAGCAAGTCAATTATTGCTGACACTGACCGAATTTTTAAACAATATATGCGAGAACCTTCCACTTATGCGAAACTACCCAATTTATTCGACAACTCGCACAATTGCATAATCGCATAAACCACGGGGCCCTAGTTATGCATAGTTTCTATATGGCGTGCTGGCAGGAATGTTCATGAAATTCAAATGCTCAGAACAAGTAAGTTGTGGAACCTTTAAACAGGTTACATCAGGTACATAATAGTTTCATCTAGGTGTCAATGTCAGCGTGTCTACGCTTACTTAATCCAGATGTTCAGCTACATAGCTGTAGGCCTATATATGCGGAAGCTGTGTAGCAACGAAATCTAGGTTGATCTTGGTCAATCTGTTGATTGACAAATACTTGTATCTGATGCTGCTAATCGGAGCACAATCGCTAGCAACTGAACAGCACACGTTCAAGAAACAGAATGAACATTCTTGGATTCTTGATCATCTGCGGACTCGTCCTACTTGGTGGTTAGCATTAACTGTATTTGAAATTGCAATTGTAAGCAAGATTTCTTAACTTAAGCAATATTCTCACGCTCAGCGCAGGCTACCAGCGTATTCACGAGCATTACATTGATGTAATTATTGGCTGTTATATTTATAGAGACCTATAACTGGCTTCTGGATTGTTCGTGCAGGAATTAACTATTACTATACTGTATTGAAGTATAAAGAAATGATGCGTCTGTGTACTGTATTGTATTAAGACATTTCTGAAGCACCTCTAGTAGGGTGAACCATTCAGTGGCGCTCCAGTGGGCAAGAAAGAAATAGGTTTTGAGAAAAGCAACGGCGGAGAACAAGTTAACAGCTAGAAGTTGACAGTGATGAGGTTGAACCCTCTCGAGACCGGAAATCTGCCATCTTGGTCAATACTATCGAGTCCATTGGTCTTGGTCTTGGTCTCGAATGCATCGGTCTTGGTCTTTTGGTCTTGGAGGAACGTCTTCGGATTGGTCTCCGTCTTAAAGGAGCGGTCTCTGTCATCTGCCGTATTAGTGCAATTTAGTCGATATTTGTTGGTTAAAAAAATCGTTGGCCAGCATGTAACTAAGAGGACAACATAAACGGCATCTCTGAATAGGTTGTAAAAAGTGTTGAGGTAACTAAAGAGGACATCTTCTTTACTACCACATCTTGTAAGAGTTCAGTTACTATATACCTATTTATCTCTACTTGCATTGTATTGCTACTAGGACTTCCATCGACTAGACATAGCACTACTACAGAAGCGAGGAATTATTTGTAGGCCTATAGCTGGCAATATTGAATAAGCCTATATAATGAAAAACAGATTAATAGGCCTATATAGGTCACACCATGAAACCTCTAAGTATTTGCTCGAACAATGTCCTGTAAACCAAAGCTGAGTATAATTTAATCCTAAATAATCTTCCACGTTGATCAAATGAAGTTCCTAACCGACGCAGACCGGTCACTGCAACTGTGGCTTTCATTGGATATTTTGACTGTTTGTACATCGAATTCTTACGATGATGGCCGTACCAACACCAGTGAAGCTTGGTCCAACCATGAGATCTTTCAGTTCTCTATTACGATTAGTTTCAGTTCTAACCATGAAATCGTTTTATTTAATTTCAATTACAACAATTGGATAATCTTCCCTTCTCACATGGTCGAAGGTGCACCCTGTTGTCTTCCCAGTGTAGGCCTACTGATTTCGCCTCACCAGTTAAGTTCAACTGCCAAAGTAGCAGCCCCTGAATCGTTCAAACATTTTCATTAACTAATACAAGGCTAGTCTAACATAATAGATACAATACAACTCGGCATTTATAACGCGCATTATCACGACAAGTCGTGCTAGAAAGCGAGCACACATCTCGACGACGCAACTGCAGTTGTAATGCAGCGCAATTGCGTGCGAAGGACATGCTAAAGGTCCCTACGCAGTGACGCCCCGAACGGTGGTCGAACCCGCACACTCATCAGGCACACTGAATGTTGCGGACCGACCGCTCTAACCGCTCGGCCACCATGCCAATCGCACCTGAAGAGGTAGGCTTATAAACAATCTCTATTTTCTTAGAAAACACTATTAGTGTAAGTTTCGTTATTATTTCAATCCCTCCATTCCCAAGTTCCATAGCATGTCGCCTGAAATCCTCAAAGTTCGCAGCGTTCCGATCTTCTAATCGACAGAGTGTATCCACTAGTCACGGATACCTTCCAAACAATCCACTACTGTCCAACAGTTAATCGAGCGATCAGAAGTGGATAGCTAAGCTCATCTAACAAGATTGCCAAAGCCTCCGACTGTTTCAACTGAATTTAAGTTAACTTCTGAGCAAAAAATATTGGAAGAAGGGCGCTATCATATTTCGGTAATAAATGCTATTTTTAAGTTCAGGAGCTGATATTTAGTTGACCTACATGTACATGCCAAACCATCAATCTTGCCAGAAACGTTGACAACAATATTAATGCCGATTTGTACTTAGGTTTATTGGGTCTTGTTACTAATCAAATTTGTAACGAAGAAAGCTACAGGACACTTGATCAGCCACAGAGAAGTCTTGAAGCTGTGTTTGACGAATTGGTGGATACTCCGATATGCGATTACGGATTAGATGAAGGTAATATGGATAATATTACTTCATTATTTTGTACTTGTCAGCGCCTTACATGTATATTAATTACTGCATGTCACATATTGCTCGTTAAGGTCGTGATATGATAATATTATGTTTATAATATTGTTTGCACATATCGAAACACAGTCACCCCCTTTTAAATGTAGATATTTGTTATAGGTGTTCAGTTCAGGCTGTGTTGCCTATACATGTAAGTTGATCGGAATGAGGAGACGACAGAAGTCACTTAGGATGGGACCGAAGAACAGTCGGAAGCGAGATCGAATCACGCAAACCCCATATCGTTGACAAGTCCTCCATTTTTACCTGGCAGTCCCGTTCTTTGTAATTAGTGTAACCGAAAATGTTTGAAGCGCAGCTCAAAATGTGAGGAGATCCCGACCCAAGTCGGCGACTAGATGGAAAATAGGAATGTATTCAAGCGCCTCCGAAACTCACCAGGAAAGAGAACAAGGAAGCGCGAACGACGGAGTAGCTGCAGAATTAGCAGAGAGAGAACGGAAGACGACCCGTCGTTTACGCAACTGTTAAAAACCGCTGCCATTACCGAGTTGACATTCTGGGCGAAGGAGAGCTCCTGGTCAAAAATGACCCCGAGGTCGCGCACACATGTGGCGAAAATAAAGAAGGGAAAAGCAACAGAGGGTGCACCTAGGTAAATCTTTGCCAGTTGTTATCGGGTTTCAAGCCAGATAAAATCGGTTTTGAGAGGATGGTTGAGTCGAAGCCAATTGTTCGACAACCAGGACTTTAATGAGTCAGTAGTTATTTGCTTAGTCTGGACAAGAGCGGTAGCTTGAGAATCTGAACCATGTATATAAACCTGCGTGTCATCAGCATAGACCTGATTTAGACTCTCACCGGAATAGGGAATCACTCCGATTTGAAAAGCGTATAAAATACGCATTTGATGGCAAAAAGCATCCTTCCGTCTCTCTCTAGCTCGAAATGGTAAACTCGCAATTTCTATAGCGCTAGTCAAAAGCAAAGCGCAGGTCACCAACTTTTCACAAGCGCAACATCGAGACTGTTCCATCATTGTACTGATCCTTCCTCAAGCTCTGCCCACTACTTTCAACATTCAGCCACAAACGACAATACATCAATAAACCGCAATTAGCCTATTACAATAAATGCTTAATTACTGGTATACATGGTAACCCTAATCGATCAGATGTTAAGTGATAATGGTTCACTTTTGATATGTTCAGAGGCAGAGGCGGCGATCTCGTTTAATAAGATGTTGAGTAAATCCTTAGACACTTTTTTGCGCTGTACTTGTTCCTTATATTAAATGGTAGAAAGCAACAAGCACGTTGACTCTAATTCGCTTGTCTGATTCATTGTATCCCAAGCAAAGTGATAATGGTCCACTTTTGCTATGTTCAGAGGCATGGGCGTCCTTAGAGATCCCCTCTCCGAAGTAACTGAAGCAACTTCGTCCAGTTTCTCTTCCTTCCAGTTTTTAAACTTCCATAATTTTTATTATTCCTCTAACCATATTTCTTCTTGAATGGAGCATTTACACTTAGGTATACATGGCGTAGGCCTATAATCTCCTGACAGGCTCATAGGCAAAAGTCTAAGTAAAGACGAAGCAGAACCCACTCCTGAACTCTTCCCTTTACCGACCTCTGCCCTGCCTTATCGCCCTCTCCACTTCCATATTCTAGCCTTCCATCCCTCGTTGCCCTTACCGTCCTCATTCCGTTCACACCTTATTCCCTGCCTGGATAATGGATAAAACATTGGGGCGCATAGCTGAGACACTGAGTTCGAAACCCGTATCCCGGTAAGGTTGACCAGACTTTTTTTGGTAGGCGGCGAAGTTTGTTAAATTAGATGTACGTAGGCCTGTAATAATTATTATTATAGCGTTATTGTCGCTCTGTATTGTGACATTTAACAACGACGTCGTTAGATGGCGGCACATGGTAACAATTGATTACATAGGCTGAGATGGGAAACAGCGTTATTTTAAATTCTATTATGCTATAATGACATTTGACTTACTTATAGATTGCATTAAATTGTATACTTTCATATTTCGAAGTAACTTTTCTCTGAATGACTGAATAAAATAATTATTACCGTTAGTAAGTTTTGTTATTGGAAACTTTTTTTAAATGCCGAAACACGCTATAAAAGACCTCTGGATAATACGTCGTTATCGCTTCTCGGCCTTTTGGCCAAGATCAAAGCGTTTACTTGTCGACTTAATACCTGACATGTACTTTAACCGGGCTGCGTGAGGCCTCTCGGCTCTCGGCCTAGGCTGGTGGTCAGATTAATCCCTGATCCGCTATTCCTGGTTTTAGTGCGTTGTTGGCGTTGAGATGATGGGGAGAAGCTACGGTATCCTCCGGCTTCTCATTCTCCCAAGTGGTCCGCCACTGAGGGAAAAATTCAAAACAAAGATAAAACAGCCTAGGCCTACTACGTTCCGGGCATGCTGGTTCGTAGCATTCCCTTCTGGGGAATCTGCAGAGTGGGCCTTCGGCTGTTTGCTAGGGTGCTCAAAGGGAGAAAGGCTGGTAGTTGATTGAAAATCTCCGATCAGCAAAAAAACACATGTTATTAGAGAGCAGTAGCTTGACAGGTATTGCTAGACCGTAAGGCAGTGCTATTCAACACGCGGATCGCATGCGGCCCGTGGGTGGATTTTGAGTGGCCCGATCGAGCTTGTAGAATTAGCAATTTAAAAAAAATGAAGTAAAGACAAGTCACTTGCTTATTTTCATACTTGGCTCATCAACATGATGATAATCATCATTGTCATTATGTCATTATCATCGCTATCCTAAAAAATTCACAGTGAACATCGTCGTTGTATCTAGTTTATTTTCTTACGGGCGGTATAACACCAGTTTGCATTGCTACATCCACATGGTAGGCCTAGTGCTGATCCGATTTCAGACCAAATGTCAGGTTGTCCATTAAATTTTAACCGTGCTTCGTAGGTTGTTGTAGTGCGATGGTACAACAATCCCCCGATTTACGCCCTAGAAACACATTCCTTAGTACTCAGAAATTTGCAAAACAAATATGTCATGGCGACGTCCATGACATCAGGATGCCAAATCTGTAAAAATATTGACTTTATCTGCAGAAATAAAAAGTTTCTCAGTTCCCCGATTTTCGGGGTTTTCGGGTTCCCCGATTCCCATTTCCCCGGTTTTAACCAATTAACAGTGGGGGTAGCAGCAGTAATAGCAATACTAGCAGTAGCAGCAGTGAATGTAATTTCAGCAGCAGCAACAACAACAACATCAGCACTTGCGTGTATGTTTTTACCTCATTTGTAGGGTACATCACTGTAAACGCATAGCGATATAGTAACAAAATAATATGCACTACAGTTAACTGTTTGTTTATCAGAGACATGGTTTAGGTTTTCTTCCTCTACCGGAAATAAGATTGTTGAAAGAGCAGCTAATAATCCTGTTCCGATGTTCCTTTGTGGAACTCGGGCCCCAATCTACATCAGAGGACTTGGTTCTCATCCAGTAAATGGTGAGACTGATTCATTATTATTTATTTGCTCAATGCCAGCGACACATAGATTAAACGAGTAAAGCAACAGAATGCAGTGAAAGCCAATTAATCTGTTGCATGAACCAGAGCCGAGTATCTCTGGACCTTTCTGATATTCTGCTTATGAGATTCTTACTAAACGGAACCACTTTTTGAAGAGTATTTAAACCAACACAAATTGAAAATAAATCAATAAGCTACTTAACGAGTCAGCTTGGTCACTGTATGTGTCATAGCATTAGGGAGAACCTGTAAGCGGAACTGATGGGTCCACCAAGTGTTACTGACTGTACATCAATCATTCAATCAATTAATCAATCAATCAATCAGTCAATCAATAAATAAGTCAACCTAATCAATCAATTGGTTGATGTCAACCATGAATAATTACAACTACATTCACCTTAATCAAAGACTTAGGTCTATATAGGGTTTGGTATTAATAGGGAAACCCAAGGAGCATTCAGCCCTGCAATACGGAAACCCCTTAGGTAGAGTTGATTGAACGTATATCATACAGTTATTCAGAAACAGTAATCTTAGCTAATCTTAGCCAATACAAATAATGGCACAGGTAGCACTTCTACCATTGCATCATGTATTACCGTGCTGCTGTGGCTATCAATAGAAAGCTGATTGATTGATTGGTAAACGATATAAGCAAAGTTCATTAGTCAATCATATCAAAGCAGTTAATTGCATGCTGGTACAAATAATACATGTACCAGTACCAGTTTGCAACATAATTTATTATTATGCGTCTCCTCTCACCTAATATTAGTTTACTGTAAACAGCCAGAATGTTAACATTTTCAGACTATGCCATAAACCATGCGACAGTTTGCGCCAACTACGCCGGCAACGCCTGCAACTGGATGGACACGATACAGATTTACAGATGCCCAGGTTACTACTTGTACAAGTTGAAATCTCCTCCAGGATGCAGTATGTCGTACTGTGTGGGAAGTGGAAGCGTGTGCACTCGAGGAGGTTACTGGAATGGAACTTCCTGTGTCAGTAAGTATGTCTCAGTAATGATGCACGTTTTCATTTACATTTAGATTTCATGTAGGCCTATCGGCTGATCGTAGGCTACTTGGAGCGTTAAATAAGTTGCTGATTAAGACTTTTCACGCCTTCAATTCATATTCAGAAACCGTGCGAACGTAACATATATGATAAAATCTTAAAGTAGAATAAATAACTAGGTTTTGCCTTTACAGTTGTTGGCTACTGTCAACAACAGTTATTCAACCTATTCGTAGTAGACACCAAGAAGAGACGCAATAATCAGACGCTTATTGGTGAAAGGCCTACACGTTTTTGTTTCTTAACCCATGGCTATCTTGAGAATAGACATTTAAAAGTTAGCAACATATATTGAAATGCTTAGGGAAGAAACAAACACCGGAGAATTATTGGTTGGATTATATAAAGCATAATCATTAGTGAGTATAGCGTGATGAAGAACGATTATTTTTGCGCCATTGGTCCACTATAATCCCGTAACATAAAGATAATTTTTTTATTTGTGGCTTTACGTAGCAGCAGCACAGTAGAACTGTCGCGTTGAGGAGCTGCATTCCTCTGTGAACAATCTTTCTTG
Source organism: Bimastos eiseni (assembly GCA_959347315.1). Classification (NCBI taxonomy): domain Eukaryota; kingdom Metazoa; phylum Annelida; class Clitellata; order Crassiclitellata; family Lumbricidae; genus Bimastos; species Bimastos eiseni. The sequence continues at coordinate 5,234,758 of OY365813.1, read as the reverse complement.
CAGATTCGTTTCCTGCAATGAAAGGTTTCCAATATTTTCGGGACCGTTCGTTAACGGCAGTGGATTTGACCAAGAAATTTATTTCAGATGCAAGGTCCAGTATGACCGACAACCGCAGGACGCTAATGCCAGATTCAGAGTAACGTTCCTGTTTGACGAACAGCCACTTGAAAATATTAGCAATGATTTTGAACGCCTTGTACCAACCGTCCTGGACTCTGTCAGTGACTTGACCGTCTTGCTGACTGAACGCCATCTGAGGGGACGTCTAGGAAGAGAAGTACACATATTTGCGCAAATTGTTTGATCGGTTTTTGTGGCAACCATTACCGGAGTAGTAGCCCGATATTTTGTTCTTTTGCGTTAATTATTTTAAACTAAAGCTAAATAACACGCACGAGAGAAATCAGAAGGAAACTGTGACGATAGAACTACAATGCTAAAAAGCTGTCAAGATATATAGAGTACAAGAAGCATAAAATAAGATATAAGCTACTTAGTACTAAGTTCAGCTCAAAGTATCATCCATCAATGATGTATATGGGTAGCTTCTGCTTAAATGTGGCCTCTTAATCCAGATCGGACTGCAGGCATGAGCCCAACTTGCTCAAAACAAGGAAGAAGGTGAAGTGAGACTAGTCTCTCAAGGGTCATCGAGGACCGTAAGATTGGAAATCGGCCGATTGTTTTTGTCCAGGAATTTTGGTACAAAATGAATTCTCAACGATTGAGGCACTGTGCATTATATTTCTGCGCCATAAAAATGTCTTCTTTTCATTAAATAACGTCGTATAATATTATTTCAAAAGAACTGGCAACAATGACTAATTTTTAATGTACATCAAAAACACGAAAAGTTTATATACGCATGCAAATTAATCATTTTGGATCGAATAACTTATGTTTATTTCATTACTACTCTCCAGATGCGTTATAATTGGTCATCCATCTCTTTAAAGTTAAACTGATCCTTTAATTTTCAATAAAAACTAGTGAATCGACATAGAATTTTCATAACTTGAACCAAATCCACTCTGTCTGTACCTATTTAATATAGATATCCTGCCAAGCAGAGTCCTACTGGGTCGGTGACAACACAAGTATCTCAAGCATGTTAAGTGTAACGAAGTATCACGCCGCTTTCGAGGTTGGAAATCTTGAGTTTTTATTTTGTCTAAATGCATAAATATATACATATATTCGGACGCATACATACAAGCAGATACACAAGTCTGTTCTACGTAAAATATGCATAAAAACTGACATATTATGTACATTATACACACAAGACTACGTTCGTAGCCATATGCATGTAATTATGTTTGCAAACCACATGATGGTTGAATGCTTAAAAAGACGAAGTTTTCTGCGGGGTCAGTTTTGCGATAAACTGCTTGTCAATCAAACCTGAACTCATTGAGAGGGGCTACAGTCAAGAAGTGCCATGTTCAAGTCCACCGCCGGTCAATTCCTTTCAATTGAAATGCTTGCATGTCTCGGAATGGGGCTGGCATTGTCTGTCTGTCTATCTGTCTGTCTGTCTCTACATATACCTATCCTGTGGGCCTAAACACACGCGCTCAGCGGCAGCACAGGTGTCGTGGGATGAGGTTCAAGCGCGGGCTTGATTACAGGCGAATTGAGGAGGTGCGTTGAATGATGTGTAGACTCGCACAGGGAGGACCAAGTACTTAGCAACCTAAATATACCTTAGCCTATAGCTGTATGGGAACAACTCAAGAAAAGTCCACATCCCTCGTTTTACCTCAACCTTGATTCTTCATTCACCGACGCCTGCACTGCTAATTCTCATGTCCTCGACCTAGACATCACCTGTTACCAAAACCTTAGCTTCTCCGTATGTTTTATATGATTCGTTCAGTGTTCTTTTCATCGGAACATAGGATTCACAAGGGTTTGACTTCGGGCTGATTTAAAAGTTACATAATAACGACAGATATGCGTGTAAGTCAGAAATAGACTGAAAAGAATACTAGATGAATTCTATCAAACGCCGCATATACATATATAGAATAAATGTGAATATATATATATATACAGAGTGAAAGAGCGAGAGAGAGATCGAGATCTGCTTAGTGTAGTCGGTGTGACCCCAGGTATTATAATAAATGCTAAGGTCCGATCATACAGGGAACCTTATCTATGCAGCCCTATTCATAGAGCGCGCGCGGCTCTGAACAGACACATCAACCGACTAACCAGTATATATATAATATATATATATATAATCTGTGCTGTGCTATACATAGGGGATGAAACTATAATAATATTATATCTGTTCCACAATGAACACAGGCACGAATACAGGCACGAAGGCATATGAGTGGCATATCAAGTACAGGTGTTTAGATGCATATAATTATAAAGACTACTATGAAACACGATCATTGTTTCAATTGTTATTTCCAGTGCATTTCCCTCAGCTGTCTACTTGGCCCATTTGAGCCTATTCAGATAGACTGACCACAGGGGTCCATTTGGCTAAGATTGTACCCCAGGCGGATGAGATACTTTGGGGAGATCTGATTGGTAGCTAGCAGGCGGCAGGTATTCATTAGACCACGCCTCAAAACCTTGGTCTTTAAAGTCATTTATGCTAATTCGCTTTAGATGTAATCTGTTTAAGATTGCCTTCAATCAGTTTATTTTGGCGTACAGTCATATACGCATAAATACTTACATACCTACATGTATGCACATAGGCATACGTTCGTAGCCGATGTAATAATGCTTGAATATCATATGGCAACTGAGCATTTAAATTTCTTCATGATTCAACGCTGCTGAACTAAGATTGTCTTGTCTAAGTTTGTTTTGGCGTATACAGACGCATAGATGCTCACATGCAAACAGGCATTCGTTCATAACCAATGTATAATTATGTTTCCAATTCAATTAATAATGGTTCCGGAGCGCTTCAGGCTGCCACGCCGTTGAACTACCCTGTTTAAATTATTTTTTGTACACTTCATGTGTGTATGTAGGCCAAATATCTGGACAACATTATAGTGTTATAACTGTGAGGCTTGTTAGAGCTTACATTATAATATAACCAGGCCCTCATGGTTACTGCGAAATGTTTTCGTAAATTATGCGCACTCAATTTGGAGATTATGCAAATTGATGGGATTCTCCCTGAAATTACAAAAGTCCAGAAATTAAATAAACAGCATTGACCTGATGTTAGGGTACTAGATAAATCTTACACGAAACCTTCTAATTTGCCAGAAACATATTAGTTCAATGCTTTTAAAAAAAACCTGAGTAAAAGTTCTAACAAGTTCTGAGCCATCATTCCCATAACTTATTAGTATTATTAGGCATTAACGTTGTGTAAAAGGTGGACTTGTGATTTTGTTCACTTACCGAGTACATAGAAATCAGAATGATACCATCGTGCTCGGGATTTTTTCCTGAACTGTGCTTCGTGGCCAACGTTCTTCGTCATTTTCATTTTGCCGTAATCCCGCTTATTAGAGCCACCTAGATCGTTGTCAGCCATTACTAATCTAAAGAGCTTTAGTACCAAATCTCTTCAATCAAGATTTTTAAAAGTAAACACTAGCTCTGATAATGAGGCAGTATGTACGTTTTCTGAATTATAAAACTATATTCTCTATAGGCTATTAATAGCCTTGACAAGTCAATTATTGCTGATACTGACCGAAATTCCGAACTTTGTGCGAAAACTGTCCACTTATGCGAATACTGCCAAATTGTGCGAAAAATCGAAAAATCGCACAACCCACGGGCCCTAAATATGACTTCGCAGAGGCTTCATGCTATTCGGTAGCCTACAGCAACAAAGAGGTACAAATGTCCATTGTCAAAACAATTGCTAACGATTCGAATGATTGTGTATCGAAACTGTTCGAAGTTTAAAAGGAGTAGGTCATTTCAGTTATGTACGGTATACACTGTGACATTTATAAAGGTCAGCCCACGATTTGTCTTCTGCCAAGAATTAACGGTTTTCTATATGTAACCTACCTGTGTTGTTCAATGTTTGTTGCCTATCGTAGAGCACCGTTCAGAGGTACAACATCAGTCTGATCAATGGAACAACCCACAATGTTACATTTCGATCAACTCTTCCGTTCACCTGTAATCACTGCCTCAATAAAAACAGTAGTTGCTGCAAATATTATAGGTTCCGATTGCGGAATCCTACTGCATCCTCGTCCGACTGCTCTCTATTATGGAAGAAAGGCAACGACACAGCAGTAATGACCGTTTATTTTGTGCCGGTAGTCATGCCAATTACACATTCTTACGCGTTAGTTTTCGAGGCATTCAATGACGATCAGACGGAAAAGAGCCTGTCGCTGTGGCGTAGCTATGCTATCCCACCAGTTCTAGTAAGTATTAGTTTCGTTTACTCGGCTGCACTGGCGCTTCATAATGCAGTAAATAGTTGTGTTTCAATTTGAGTTGCTGCCTGATATTGTGATCTTAATAGTTTATTTGTCGAGTGTCTCTTCAAGAGACACCGATCACTTTCAATGATAATCTTATTGTTTTTATGTTTAAGTGATTGAACTGAAAGTCTAAAAATGGGTAATCCGCGCTCAGGAAAGTCTCAAGACTGCACATACGGAGAGCAACGTTGATCTACACGTATACCACGCCAACAACTAATGCTGAGCTACTGGAAACAATAATAATAAATTAGCTTGCAAATTTGTAATGGCAGTTATTGCTTTTCGATTGCAGATGACTACTGTTCCTCAGTCTACGCAGTATATGAAATGTATCTCAGTTGGCGATCCTCATATCAAAACCTTCGATGATGTGTGAGAATAAACTTTCATGGAGTCTATTATTATAGGAAACCCGTTCTGGTTCAGTTGAATCAATAAAAAAGTGATAAGAAATGCTATGATCAAGAATATCTATCTAACCTGGTATTAATATGCTATATGATAGCTACATGTAGGTCTATCTATCATCTAGGTCGCAAATTTAATGAAGTAAGTATTAAGTTCTTCATTAATTGCATATGTTCCGGTCGAACTAGAGATACCTAACTACAAAGGTCAGAGGTGCATATTAAAACCGGTCAAATTCAAGAACCAAATTACATCCAGAAGAGATGCGTTCAGTGTGGAGCGAAAAACAGTTTTTGTTGGGGAGAGTTACATGCAAGATTAGTTGAACAATGGAGGGACCAAAAGCTAAAAACAAGACACGTATTGACCGGAAAAGCATATTTTGTCAACATATGCAGAACAACCGGTTAAGGATGTATGTTATATTTCAGCTATTTTGATAACCTACTGGTTGGAGATTTTTATCTTGTGAAAGCAACTAATGCCTATCAGCACATGGAGGTACAGCTCAACTTGACCACATTTTATGTTTACCTTAAGCCGCACCTCTCTAAACCAGACGGACATCCATGCATGCAGCACTTTGGCTTCAAAATGACGCTGTAGCCTACAAGTAGGGCTGTCCTTATGCAAAGATGCTTAATTGCTCATTCACCACAAGAAAGTGCACAGCTGTGTATACTGCCGTGTTGCTGCTTTCCTCATTGTTTCTTACGTTATTTCTTTAAATGATGTTAATCATACATGTGCTCTTTAGTCATATTTGCAAGCTTTGGTTACAACGAGTCTGTCCTCATGACTTGCCTTTGAATCGTGCATCAAAAGAGACGATTTATAATTGTTAGATAGATCATAAATCGTCGTAGGATGATTCATTCCACCTGAGGCTAGTAATAAAAGCAGTGTCAAGTAAAGCGTAAAATCAATCCCGTATTTTCTAATCTGTTTCAAACATTCTACAGATTTAGTGGATCTGTTATTTACACGAATGATATTATTTTTAGCCGATCGCCATGCCAAGGAAATCGGTATTGTTGGTTGACTACAAGCACTCTCGGAAGCTTAGCATGTGACTGCTTGTCATAATCACGGGTTTAGTTAATGAGATTTAATCAAATCCTGATGTTTCTAAACAGATCCAAGTCCGTCATGAAATATGTAATGGTGGAGAGGTTACCTGTAACTGCGGCGTCATTGTTCGTGAAGGCAACAGCGCTTTCAAGATAAGCGTTTGTGAAGGAGGAACATGGAGTCTTAATCAGAGAAGTCCAACAGTTATTCGTCTACTCTTCCAAGAACCAGCAGATGCGTCTACGGTTTTAACCGACCAGACGGGCCTGAGTTATAGCGTAAGTGAATACTTTCTTTTGTGCCAAACTTTGTGCTTACTAAGCACCATTTTTTCCTTATCTTTGCGTTCTTATGCATTCCACGAAGCTAAAGGGAGAAATTGATTATCAACTTTGACCTAAGAACGAGTACTTAGGACATAACTTATAGCACTATTTTTCAATGGCTTAAAACGCTTTATTTTCAACTGCGACATCACTTAAATGATGGTTTTCCTGCACCTCATATTCACATTGATGTTGCATCTCTTGCTACGAAAACCTGTCATCGTTATTATTATTTTTGGGTGGTGGGTCCAACCCCGTATAATTTGGCATTTTTAGTGGTATAAATGCGTACCTGCTTAGACCCCAGCTGGATATAGGAGCGACACAGACTTCTGCCCCTTTAACAGGTAGTATAGACGCACGACACGGTCTAGACTGACACCTCACACCTACGAGCCAGGCCTGGGTACTACAATATATGAACCGCCGGCGGAAACAAAAAAACAACAGTCGGAGAGAGAGAGGGTCGTGGAATTACGAGGACTTACCCGCATTCACCACTCGAGGGCGACTGCCATAGACTGGGGCTGCTACCCTGGGGTTTAAGAATAGAACTAGGTCAGCCACATTATTTTTATTGTTGTTGTTATCATTATTAATATTATCGTTATTATTACTCATATTATTATTATTAGTAGTGGATGTAGTAGTAGTGGTGCAAGGGGAAGTGGATGTAGTAGTGGTGGAAGCGGAAGTTGCAGTAGTGAAAACGGAAGTCGCTAATAGTTACCAAACACATGGAACATAGTCAATAGGTAGAATAGGACTAGCATAATCAATTAATAGATTTGTGAATTTCGTACATTTATTACACGCAGATACGAATGCCTTCCGGACTTCGAGTGGAGGTTGACACAAACCCAACGTGGTTCAACATTGAAGTCCATTTGCCTCCTGAGTATCATGGTAAAACGGATTCCGCTTCTATGTGTGGGAATGGCAACCAAAACACGAATGACGAATCTCAAAATCCCCAAAACTTCAGGCAAGATATAGATTTAGTCTTAGGGAGTTCCCTCTGCCTGAGTTAATATTGTTCCTCTTCAACGCCTATAGCAGCTCATCCGAAAAACCTAGGTCACTCCCAGACGCTCAGGTATACGGTCCCGAAACGAAAGGTATGGGCCAGTGGAAAGGGTTTTGAAGAAATAATGCTAGGCAAGTTTTAGTAGCATGTAGCACAAGGAGGCGAAATTATGTGAAGATTGTGTTGGAGGCTAAAGTGGGATGTTGTTGAGAACGGACAAATCGTAATTGTAAGCGTCAACTCCAATTAGCGCACAAAATAATAGCTTGTAGAATTACAAGGTTTTATTTCGAATTTTTGAAAAAGAAAGTTAAGCTGGCCTATTTAGGACATAGCCAATGTATATGGCAGTAGGCTCTAGGACAATATCCCCCCGGAAATCTCCTTCGGACAATCTTCCTCGAGCAATATCCCCTGGGACGGCCCTCGGACGTTTGCTCTTAGGACGATCGCTCATAGGACGATCGCTCATAGGACGATCGCTCATAGGACGATCGCTCATAGGACGATCGCTCATAGGACGATCGCTCATAGGACGATCGCTCATAGGACGTTCGCTTATATGATACGAAAGGAAACATATTTAGCAAATAAATAAAGACATATTTAACAAGTAAATAACATGGAAAACTACTAAGTTTTCGGTAATCAAACAAACAAAGATGCTACCTCAACATGGAAACATCGATGTGTCAAATTAATTAATAAGTTTTCCGTAGGACTAAGTAGACAAGTAAGTAACATAGCGGGAAAGTGACAAGTGACAACATCAGATTAGATAGGAAGAGCGACATAAAACTTGCACCTGTTCACGAATTGGTTTACGGCTTCATTAATTAGGAATTTGTACTCGCTAATTACAGACAAATAAAGGCAATCGGGTTCCATGATGAAGGTGGTGTGGTATAAAAGACCGCGAATAGCTAGCAGATAGCTGGCCGGGCAGTCAGTTGCGTCGAGATAAAACTTGGTAGACAATTTAGGGCTCTCCCTCGAGCAACCAAAGTCGAGGTAATTTTTTTAGCGTTACTGAGTATGGAGATGGATATTGAAGATGTACAATTATGAGCCTTCACAGTGAATCATGTTTGGTAATCGTCAACTAAATGAATGTGCCTCGATCAGCCAGTTTACGAAACAGGTGTGAGCGATAGTCCTATGAGCGAACGTCCTTAGCGATCGTCCGTATGAGCGATCGTCAGTATGAGCGAACGTTCTATGAGCGATCCTCCTATGAACGAACGTCCTACGACCTCCGGGACAATAAAGGTTGGGACCCACTGATCTTGACCATAATAAATAGTACAAGGTGTTATAAAAATTGCAGGCTTCAGCAACACATTCCAAAACGTCATTTATTGAATTTAGGTTTTCATCATCAGTGCTAAATTAAGAAATTAAGTCTGCATTGTTTTATGTTTGTCTTCAGAATTCCGGACAACTTAAGTTACTTTAGACACCAACCTGCTTGTTCTCTTATATTCAATGCAGCCGCAACGAGGTGCGGATGCAATGGCACTTATCCAACATGTTCTAACAATGATCCAACGCTAATCGTTGTATCAAAGTCGATAGAACAATACGCAGGAAGATCAAGTACGGGAGTAAATTGTTCAATGGTTAATCATAGGAGACGACGGGACGCAACAGAAACGTCTCAGTATAACAGCATTGATGCTGATAATGACTTCATTCTCGATTACGATACAGTATTTCCTCCTTACAAATACGATCCAAATTTTGGTTTGAACGCCTCGTTTACCTGGCCAACTCCAAAAGGAAAAACTGAACGAGAAGTCAAAGACTATTGTACCAACATGTTGCAGTCTTCCCCGGCTTATGCGGATTGCAGCGCAAAGGCGGATCTGACAACAATTATTGCTATGTGTATGAGTGATATCCAGGTGCGTCAAATAGACTAATTTTACATTATAACTCGGCGTGCTGTGTGTAATATTACGAGTGAGTCTATTGTACCGTGAAGCTGGCTGAAAAAGGCAGAAGCATGTAATACTTTTATCAGCAATGTTCTTATTATTGAAAACAGATTTAAGCACCAATCACAAGCGCCATCATGAATGGCTGCTACAGTTACATTCGCTTTGGACTTTAAGCAAATAACGCACCTTAATGTTTTCAAAATACCTGTAGTGATTCGACCAAATCTCGTTAGACACGTGAGTATAATAGGCCTGTATCATAGAACCATAAATTTCCATAACAATCGGCGCTCAGACTCGAAACTTTGAATGTGGGTCCATTCCCGATTGAATCTATCACAAAAAGTGAACAAAAACTACATTATAGGCTATATGAACTTTTTGCTATTTGTCTCGACATCTGGAAAATATAGACACTAAATAAAAGGCAATTTCAAGCCACTTCAAGGTCAGAAAAAATGTGAACTAAGAAAATAAGATAATAACGACTATATCTCGGCCAATAATTGTTAAAACCGGAAACAGCGCCACTAAATATAAGACAATTCGAGGTTGTTTTGTATTCAACTATGGTGAAAATGACAGCAACAGACCTGGTTCGAAAAGTGTTCCCTGATCGTGAGGGAAGAATCAAGTGTAATGTCATGAACATTAGAAGAGTATGTGTAAGCAGGGAATTCAGAGGAACATCACATTTAATTTAACTCCAACCCATTGAGTCCTGTGATCAGTCAGTGAGGTAGGATTTGAACCAAAGAAGGCTGATACTAGATGGGCCAAATACAATTGTAATCGCTGGAGCAGAATCTCATTGTCCACCATATCAAAAGCGTAAAAAAGCGCCAACATGATATATTGTTTGGCCAAGATATGGACATTTTCTGTGGCTTTGACCTTTTGACTATGAAGGGACCTTTGATTATGCTCGCCGCTTAGTTCTGTGGAGCTTGTTTTTTCCCGAGCAACCAGGTGAAAGAATCACCGAATTAGCACAATATTTTGCTTTATATAATGGTACATTTTTCATAATTTTAAGCTCGAAGTAACTTTGGACTTTTTTCGCTTTATAGCACTATAATTATATCCTTAAATATTGCCCCAGTCAGAAAAGACAATAGTTAAACTATGAAACCATATGGGAGAGCAGCATTTTCGTTTTCATGATTTCATTTTAAATTAATCTTTTTTGCATTGAAATAATCATGTATGTATGTCTATGCAATACGTATGTAGGTTGGGGCCAACATTTATATTGATATGTAACCGCGAACTATAAGCAATAAGTTACATAACCTATCTCCCTGACTTCTGATTAAACCAAACCACTCAATAGATGTTTTATTTCCTGACTAAAAAATTATGATAAATTTTCACAGATCGCGGATAACTGGATCTCTGTCAGCGCTTACACCAGCGTTTTCGAACAAGACTGCCTCAACAACCTAGTGGGTAGCATTAACAGTTCGAAATCAGGCAGTTCCAATGCAACACTTGAAACCTTAACATCGGTGTCTCGGAAGGTTTGTCCGAATCAATGCAGCGACCGTGGAACATGTTCAGATGGAACCTGCATATGCAACACAGGTTCAGTAATTGATTTGCTATTTATCAGCTAATGAGATCAGCCATACTCTAGTGGGCAGCACGGCGGCTGTGTGGTTAGAGGGATCGGTCTGGAACGCGGAGAGTATACAGGTTCGTTCCTTGTCTTAGGTAGCTTACTGTGTGTAATCGCAATTGCACCGTCGAGGCGCGAGATCTGGAAACTTGTAAGAAGAAGAAGAAGGGCGATATAAAACATAAAAGCAGCGTAGGCCTATGGTTTCGAAGCCTGGACGTTAAAGAAACAGAAGGAAATCCGCATTCAAGCGTTTGAAAACAAGAGCATTAGAAAGATGTTAGGAATTTCTTAGACACAAATGTTGATCAAGAAGCGCGTATGCGAATTGACAGAGGCTAGAAATGATCTGTTGGAGCACGTTCAAGTACGAAACTGCGTTACTTTGGACACATTTTGAGACAACCATGATACAACATTGAGGGCAGCTTGATAACAGGTTTCGTTGAGGAGAATAGGAATTACGGATGGCTTAGAATGTCCTGGATTGGCCATTTTGATGTGGACTGGGCTAAAGGGAATCTAGCCTAATGAGCACAGTACGCGAGAGACGAGGCTGGTCTCGTCTATCATGTAGATCCATTCATATAGCCAACAGTGGTGAAACTACGGCGGCGGTATGACATGACACGACATGACATAGACCTACTTGACTTCTGACCCACTAACTTACTCATGTCACACCTCACTTGTTAATGGTAGGCTACATGGGAGCCGATTGCAGCATCGATCAGACTCTGCCGCCATCTTTGACCGGAATAATTAGGGGAGGAGTTTGTGACGTACACATGCGTCCCTGTGACGCCATCAGCGTCTTCGGAACTGGTGTTGCCTTTTCATCAACTGTGAAGTGTCGCTTCACGGTAATATACAATTCGGCTTTGGGTACTTGTCTGTTAATTCAGCCCCAAGCAATATGGCCGTGACAAAATATTTAAGTTAATTTACTCTCTCCTTTATTAAAATGTAAGCATCGTGAGCGTCGATTAGGGTCAGAGTAGGCTTCTTGAGGGTTAGGATTAGTTTTAGGGTTATTATAGTTCATAGATATAGGGCGTCAGAGCAAGGTCGTTATGGATAGACCTGTTGACTGATAGTGCTTTGTGTGTAATTCTGTGATTTCGTATTCATTCTACGTATTTCTTGGTCTTGGTGGCCCAGAAAGCCGTTTAACGATACATATTAAAGAAATCATAATAATAATTAGAATGATTATGTTGCATTTGGATTTTCAAAAACGACATTTAGGCCTGCCTTAACTCTGATCCTAAACGACACTCACAATGCTTAATCTGACCTTTGAATACCCTCACGATGCTGACCCTAGCCGACCCTCACGATGTTTAACCTGACCATAACAGATCCTCAGCGAATTATATATTACCAATTTTAGGTGCTTTAAACAGTCCGCATGCGCCACAGTTTGCGGGTGACCAGACGTTTTCACTCGCTAAATTTTGTACGTGTTCGGCCGTAGAAGTAACAGTTTTATTTTTATTACTGCCAAACTATCGGTCAAAAGAGAATTTATTCTTTTTCAAAATATCACAAACAACATGGAAATAATTTGCATACATAAACTAAACATAAACTAGAGAAGTTTAGAGAAAATAGAAAAGTTTTTTAGGGGGTTGAATTAACAGACAAGTGCACTGTACCCAGCTTTGGCTAGCATAAGCGATGAGAGGCATTATAATACAACTATTGACATGGTACCGCCGCTGTAATGTTATCCCTATTTTACCACGTATTTAGCTGCATCTTAGCATAATATATAATTTTTTTCATCAAATGCCTTAATTTACCATAGAAGTCGATTTCGCTCCGTTTATCAGTACCCTCGTCCATGCATTAATTTGACTCGGTCAACTTCATCTTTTCTGAACTCTCGTGACACAACTGGTAAAACAGTTGCGAGTTACCGAGTTAACATCTTGGGCAAAGGAGAGTTCCTGGTCAAGAATGACCCTGAGGCAGATGTGGCAAAAGTGAAGAAGGAAAACCAGCAGAGAGTGCACATAAGGCAATCTTTGCAAGTTGTTGCCGCTGTCATAGTATAAAGTCTCCCCCTCAAACAGAGTCTTCCTCTGGCTGAAATAATATCTCTCCACGGTGCAAATTATCTCCCATTGAAATAGAATCTTACCCTCTGCAATACAAAATCTCCACCCGTACTGAAATCTTTGTTGCCTTTCTATGGAATTGTCATAATATAATGGATGTACTTTCTGCAATAAATAATTGTTATGTTTATTTGTTCAGTTTAAAATATATCAAAAATAATATGAAATAAGGAAATTATGAAATAAATTATAGTAAGGTAATAAATGTAGAATGTCATGGCGCTACTAGAATGTCCAATGCGCTTATGCCTATGTCATTTAAATGCAATGAGAAAATTACACATATTGTGATATAAGCTAATTAATAAAATGGCTATAACTGCAATTTTTTTGCTGGTCGATGCAGGTTTTCTGAGCAGGTTTCAGCCAAAACCGTTCGTAAACAGACCCAATGCGCTTCCTGACTAAACAACGGGTCGTCCATAAAAGACGTTCATAAAAAACCCTACTTTCTCCCTTTCCCTTGTCCGCATTTGGCCACATTGTCTTTGACCCCCTCCCCTTTTCGGAAGTCCGCATCACGGAAGAAAGCCATTGCAATTGCTGATAATTCACTAATAATTTATGCCTGCTATGATATGTATATTGTTATTATTTTACTGCATCGTATTTTTATTGAAATTTTATTGACCAAGAAAGAGATTGAATAAAAACTGTGTAAACAAATTTGATAACAGATTAAACAGATTTAATAAACGATTATTCAAAGCATCCAGTGCCGTTTAATAGAACTGATAATTATTGAAGTTATTTACACTAATAACGAAATTACTGTCATTGCGCCCATTTCATATCGTAAAGTTACAACACCTTATTATATGGTAATAATGAACCCCAACAAATTATTATGGCGATAATTTAGCACTGTCACATGCGGACGTCCGCACAGCTCATTATGACCTCTCCTCCCTGTGCGCATTTGTCCGAGTTGTACCTACCCCTTCCACTCGTCGAGGACGTCCTTTGTGGGCGACACCAACTGAATAGAATAGACAGCCATTTTGCAAACCAAAACATTAGATTGATTATACATTATGATTTGAATACAGTGATTTAAAGTAATTTCATATTGAATCTGTGTATAGGACCAGAACACCGGCACTTACACAGAAACTATGGGAACTTTTATAACTGCGCTCGAATACAGTTGTCCAGTGCCAGAATCGACAACACACAGACGCAGACGATCTGTAACAACCAGGACATCAGCCTTGTCTACGAGAAAAGTGTCCATAACGGTTGATAGTGTCCTCTACAGCAACACGATCGATTTTGTGCTGTTCAACTCCGTTTGTATGGAATGCAACACCAGTCAAGCCTGCAGGCAAACGGTAGACAATGCGATAATTGTGCAGCAAATTAATACAGTGCTATCTGTACACCATATGTATTGAATTATTTCCCATTACATTGAACATGTACATTGATAACACGTTTCTGTAACTGCGCTCTTATTAATCTTATTCAGCAATTTCTTGCCAATGTAGTGAACTTAGTATACCTTATAATTACGATGTAACTCGTCCATTGAAAATAATACTTAATTCGGCTTAAGATGAGACAGTGTAACCACGCTAAATTTAAGGACCGGACATCCCAGTAGATTTTTAGTTGTCCAACCGAAACTTGTAGCTCATATGGAGTACAGATAGCATATACTAGCGCATTTGGAACTATACAAAATGCCATATATGAAAGTCCAGAGAAATAGCCTACAATCAGTACATTGTAATCTCTAAACTTCTATAGTATCACTCGATAGCCAAGCGCTGGTTACACATCTCTATATATGTATGTAATTTTCTGCATGCATCTTTTGACAGGGCTGTAAAATAATTATTTTGCAATCATTGTGGCCTAGAAACACACCGGTCGCTTTCATATCAGAACCAAAGTTTTGCGTTTTCACCAGTGACTGCAGCACGCGATAGATTTCAACATTAACCCATCGAATATTAATTTATAATAATGATATATCGGTGCACTTTGAATGATTTTTCAGAATAACAGCTGTCTAGTCGATGGCGAATGCTTTGCTAGCGGTGCTATTAACCCAGACAACTATTGTCTGCAATGCGTTCCCAGTGTCAGCAGAAATTCATTAATAGACGTAACAGGTTGGTCATTTTTCCTTTACACGACTGTAACCATATACTGTAACCATAATTATACGCTCCTACAGGAATTGCAACAGATATTTGATTCATCCAACTAATTCATCAAATAATCACTTATGCTATCACTCAAACTAGAAATATTTCTTTTCCCAAATTCTAGTTACATACATGTAGGCCCAACATTCATCATATGCAAGTATGTAGGTCGAACATCCAACAATGTTATTCAAATACACAAAAATTTATATTGTCTGTTTGTTTCGTCATATGTTAACGCTAATATTTGCACCATTTCAGTGGTTGAAGACTGGAGTTCATGTACGAGAAACTGTGACATCGGAATTGCAACCAAAAATACGGTCTGTGGTTACAGAGTCAAGAATAAAGAATTCCGATTCTGCAAAGTACTGGACTGTCCAGGTTGGTTTTTCGAATTTTGCTCACTGTCATACTTAGGCTTTCTACTGACATTGCCGTTGGTACCATTGTTCAATGTTCATGTCAGTTGCTGTATATCCGCATCGATGCGAATACAACGCTTGAAGCGTAGGTAGGCCTACTTAAAAATCCTACAAATAAGAACTGGTAAGTTTTATAAGAATGATGCCCAACTACGGCTGAAGAGAATAGGTTTAAGAGAGGTATAAAGTGCTGGAGAGGCATTTCTAGGTCAGAGAAGGAGATCTAGAGGATGCCCATTATGTTGCTTAAATATTTATGTAGGACTAGGCTACACTAATGTACTTATAGCAGTCTGTCAAACTTTCTAACACCAGCTCAATACTTCAAACTTCAGATATTATTTCCATTCATATTTCTTCTTCTATGCAAACACATGTATTTTGAATCCCAGCTTCTGCGTTCTGATTCAACCTTTGCACACTTACCATCCATTCATTCCTCAATGCAAACCACTAGATTCAGTTTTACGACCTCATTTTTCGTTTTCAATCCACCGTCCTGAAGAAATCGCCTTTAACTAAATTTGGATCACTTCCTCTGCCACTCGATGTCAAACATAACTGCTTTCAAGTTTGTTTCCCCACACACAAATATGGCCACGATCTATTTACATGCATGGCTTAAGAAGCTGCCATAAATAGCACAGGTTTCAGGCGCATTGTTTTCTTTTAGGTAATGCTGAACAGAAGACGCAGGGCTTTGGAATCACACTATCTTCGGAAAACTTAACAAGGGTCATTGTTTTGGTTTTTCAACTTCCTTAAGACGGATCTTTAGAAGTCATTTACAGTTTGTAAAAGAGTGATCACAGTCAGTCAACATGCAGCTATCTTCCTACAATTTGTTGTTAAATGTTTATCGAGACAGGAAAAAAATGAACTCATTCTTCAATAGCAGTCTAATTTCCGTAAGATTCATTACACGGGGACCTTTCTACTTCAGCTGCCATCTCACTTCTATGGCGCTTTGAACCGTGGCCACGTTGCCCTCGTAACTCTTTTCGATGACTGCGCTTCTCTTGACTGTGAGTACCACTCCATTCTTCTCCAGCGTCTCTCTACTTCCTTCGGGCAGGTTGAACACTCGCTATAGAATGGCTCCAAGCCTTCCTTCTTTTTCGCTGTTTATCACATAAATGCTTTTACATTTACTCGATTCACCCGATATTGTCGCGTATTGAGAACCGAAAACACTTCTAGGTGAAAATAAGTTGTTCAACTTATTTGTTTTTGGCAGAAATTTGTTATTACCATAGGAAGGTCTATTGGGCAGTTGAAAGATTGAACATTCAAATGTAACAAATTGTGGCCTATCCAAATGCTGCATACATTCAATAATAATATCACTGATTCTGACATACTTACTTGCGTGGTGTGTGTTTATCTTAACATATTCACATAAGTGATAGGCCTAAGTCAGATTTTGCATAGTAAATTATGTAGCTCCGTTTCAGATTTTGTCAGAACAAGGCAAATTTTTCAATGTGATCACTGAGTCGCTGAATTCGTACTGTTCGACAAATACCGTCAAATGTTGTCAAAGCATTGGAGTATCTTCGACTAGGTACGTTGAATGCTTGGCCTAATTTACTTTGAAAATAAGACCACAACTTTACAAGTCACTTGTAACTACTTCTTGTGGTCATCTCATATAGTCCGTGATTTCTATAGCGCCTTCGCAATGCAATAAGAATTCATCAGCGATTGTTGCTAAACAAAATAGGTGTTCAATTTAAGATCCATGGTAGGTCTAAGTTCTGTCTTTTCCTGTTTTCGAGCATTGCTATATGCGCTGACTGTAGTAGGCCTATCCCTTGTCTTTGCATAGAGGAGGTCTACAGTAGTTGACATTAACCCACCATTAAATGAAGAACTTCGCTGGTCTATGTTACTTCTCAGTCAAGAACAGGATCATAATTATATAATAGACATACATACATTTATGTTAATGTGCATTCACGGCTGAACTAAATTTAATTATCATAATTTTGACTAACACACAATGTTTCTGTGTACGTAACGGTTGCGACTTTGGTAAATTATTATTGGATCATATTCTCTTATAATAAAAGCCATGTTCATTCATGTCCTACATTGATGGATATTAGCATCAAGCTTATATTTAACTCAAAAATTATGTCTTTACGTATTAGAAAATCCGATGAAGCTATTTGGACAGCCTTTGAAAGTAGGCCTTTGACTAGGCCTAAGCAGTTCTCAGTTCATTATTAATTTATTTTTACAGCGCCACTTCCGTAACCTACACGTCGCCAAATCTGACGTCGTACGCATCCGGATATCCTATGATCACAGCATCTGAAACAAAGTAAGCTTATACAGACCTAGGAAACATTTCACATTTTATGGTGACAAGTTCGGATGAGCCCAACAATCAACTTTGTGATGTCAATAACGTTCTCTCCGGTATCTGGTTCCATGCAGTAGTAAAGTCAACAATTAGAATAATTGGCTCATTCCATTCTCTGCGACACTAGTTCTAGTTTGGTAACGTATTTTTCATTGAAATCCTCAAAAAAGAAATAATGCAAGAATTTCCTAAAATATCACTAGACCCCTAACTCAGATGCAACTCTTACTGTGATTTGTTGCACATGCAAGAAAATTTATATAGATATCTTTTGACCAACTTACCATTCTATGATAATACGCCGATACTCTTCCGATTACATATGTTTAGAAGAGACGCGCTTTAAAAATTGGTGTCACATTTCATTATATTTGTAGTTTTAAACAACTTATTACTCTGCTCTGCGATTCTTCTCAACACGTTACTTCTTTAATTGCATCAGAATAGTTAGTTGTCATAAAGATCAACAAATTGTTCATTTATTAGTATTAAGACACCCAATATTCGCATGTTCATGTCACTTGAAGAGCGATATTATCACGAAATTACTTTGATCTACGATTCGGAATTACATATTACTGCGTTTACCTTATAAAGGTTTTAATAATCAGTGATCCAGTGATCAACTGTATCGTAACAGAATGAAGGTAATTGTCAAAATCGACGAAGAAAGACTTCGGGCTGACTGTTCTGGAACTGAGCGACTATCGTCGAGGATTGTCTACGCTGACACAAAGCTAATCTACGATGCAGTATCTGGTGCCAAGACCAACATAGAAAGAGTAAACTTTAATATATATATATATATACTATGCCACAAGAACTGATATTCTGCTATGATTTTCTTGAAACCAACTCTCATTATTCGCTTAGAACACTGACACCTTTTTTCCCTGCTACGATTCAATCCTCATCCTTAAAATGTTTCTCGTCCTAGACAGTACATGAGCTCGCCATAGCAGCCTCGCCGCTTCCTACCCTGTTTGTCAGGCAAACCATTTTCGGTCTTCACTTGGTGACAACGTCTCTGACACGATGCAGCGCTCGTGAAAAAGCTGCCTCTGCCTCCCTGCACTTACCTTATAAATAGCGCTTGAAAGAACAGTTTTATATCACGTAATAATTATGTAGATATGCCCTAGCAAGACTTCACGTGGAACGAAATATATATACTACTGGAGTTTTGCTCTGGTTATTAGAAGAAAGCAAGCCTCATTATCATCTGTCTGTTGAGTAGACCTACTATGTGCAACTAGACCTCTTCAGTAAGAAGTCAAGAGATATTCTAATATGATCTGGAATATTGTATTGCTCTGGTTTTATGATGATGATCATGATGATCATAATCGATGATAATCTACGTTACTTCTGGTATTCCACTGGCGTGTAGCATATGCGACTGACTAATTTAAATTTGAAAATCTCCTATTGCAAACCTGTAGGACCCAACATTTTTTAGATGTTTAGATAGATCAGGGAAACGAATACGTACTGTATATTCATCTTTAAGCTTAGTTATTAGTTAAAGGCGCAAATGGAACAATCAAATCTCGAGTCATATTTTTGTATTGAAATGGCTAATTCTCTAAGCTATGGTTTTTGTCTATCACAGGAACTTGAAGTAGCAATAGAGTTGGTTTGGTCACCGGATCCTCCTATGCTGGAACCGGTTACCCAGAGTACACAGGAGTCAGCTATTTCGGAGCCCGTTACACCAGAATCTTTTACCCAGAAAAGTGAGTCCGTTACCAAGAAGTCTATGACCCCGCAACATATTACCTTGGAGCATAAAACTCCGGAACCGGTTACTCAGCAGACCTTTACCTCGAAGCCTGCTACACAAAAATCTGTGAGCTCGGGCTCTAGTAATCAGAAACCTGTTACCACGGTATCTGAGCCGAGAGCATCAACTGCCTCAGCGACATCTTCTTTGCTGTTTCCAACTCTTGGAATGCATCTTCTGTTGAAAGGATTTTAGACAGCAACACAAGAACCTATTTTGTTTGTTTTTTGTAATCAAAATTGAGCCGTATTGCTATGCTATGTTAGAAGATGCAAGTAATGTACGGTTTGAAAACATTGTTACAAACAAGATATGTTAAATTGCAGGTATTTTCACACTTAGTGCTTTATCACTTGTTAACTATTAAGAGGACGTTCTTCACGATAAGTCTTTAAAGCGATATGAATTACAAGTTACGTGTTTTTGCATGAGGAATGGATGACATAAAGTCATACACCTATCAGTTTGAAATCCCTCACCGTTGATTTGTTATTATGAGACTTTTATATATAATTGGTTTCTTACAAATAAAAGTCTTTATGTACTTTGGTCGTAGTCCAGTAACTTGAGGCCGACAGAAATGTAGTCTATGTCTGGTGTCTTTGAATATCTATAAGGTTCCAATCATAGTGTACTATGCCTGTCAGTTGTCAGAATTAGCTATTTCGCAGCTTAAACCGTAGTCACTAGGTTACTCAATAACTCCAAGATCACTGATGCACGTATTGGTTGGAAGTTGTAGCTGCTTATGATACCAGAGGACATCATTGATCATCACCATTGGCATCGTCAAATTCCCAATGCCAGCCACTTAGCGACGATGAGTAATTGAGTACGAATTAACTATCTCCACGGTCATCGGTCATTTGTGACTTGTCAAGTCCATTGCTATCTTTTAATTTATTTAATTTATGCTGTCCTCGTTTATATAATCTAACAAGCATTGTGCTGATTTGTCAACTGATTGTTAGGTATGGTTGGTAATGGCTATTATGATTTCTAACGAATATAATTATGGCTATTTATTGTGTAGTCCAAACAATGCAAAGCAATTGTTGTTCTTAATTCTTGAATCATTACATTACTACAAACTTACACTATTTTTAGTCCTCCTAGCGATCATCGAATCTGAACAGAACTAAACTGTAAGACGGGCGATATCAAATAACAGTAGTATCAATTGATTATTCAAAGATGTTAGCGTAACGCGGTGCAATTTGGTGCTGCAAGCAGAAAGGATAGTATTCTGTTCAGTACAAATTTTTGGGAACATTTCCAGACGACATCTCATGTGTCATGTCATGTCACATCGTCATCGTCGCTTCGCGATGGTTGACTACATGGATGGGAAAGTGATGTTCAATGTTTTCTGTCTCGTACGATGTTCATTAAGCTTGTGCCTTTCAAACCTGTCCACGCCATAATAATTTATTATCAAGCAAACAGATTCTGGGTCTTCCACGACATCGGCTTCCTTCCACCATAACCAACATCACACTGTTCTCAATACTGTCGGGCTGTCTCACGATGTGCCCGAAGTACCGCAGTTTTCTGGATTTGATGTGGCCCAACAGTTTGCTGTCAACTTTCGCCATTTGTGAAGTGTGTACCGCGTGCTGTCTCAGATTGGACAACGTTCGTGCTGACAGGCCACACCAATGTTCAGCAAACCTGTAAACTAGTTAGTTGACATAAATTGGACAGGTAAAGTAATTTAAGGATAAGTTATGCGCCTCACACTACATTTGTACGCTGTGGTTTCTTCAAAAACGGACAAGCAACATTTGTAACTCGGAGAGTATTCTATTAAAAGCCTTTAGCAGAACAAATAACATTATTGTGCTCTGAAGCCTAATGCCATTGCCTATTAGAATAGCCGCTAACATTAATTTGGACAAAACTTGGCCATAATACGTTTGTCCTCCATACAGTCGATATCACGAATCACAAAAGATTTGCAGAGTATACAAGTAAAACTTCGAATCCGTGACATCATAATACCGCGATACTTAATGTAATGTTAGTACCAGATTATAGTCCAACCGACAATTAACACTGATGACATACATGTATAATACCAACGCCATATAATCATGCACATTCTGTTACCGTGACAGTTAATACCAGAATAATGGATTCAGTGTAATTGCAACATGAAACAAAAGTGATTAGCCATTTCATTATAAGAGAACCCCTGGGGTCAAACGAGCTTTATAACAAAATTTTATACACCGCTACACCATTGTTTTGTTGGCTTTGTTTCGATGTTCGTGTGTTCATAATAGCAACATATCACAGTTGGTTTACCTTCCTTTGCTACTCACACCAAAGTAAGTTTCCATAAATAAAATTAAAGCCAGAAAAAACTTGCTCGAAAATGAGGTTAAAACCAGAGGGACTGCTCGAATAGTTCAGACTCTACAGTCTCGCCTAAACTTTTAGAAAATGAATCGTGCAAAATATTGTATGTACAGCTGTATATACTGTGTGTAAAGATATACTGTCCGGTATTGTCCGGTATTGATTGTCATTGTATTAAGTGTCGTTGGGCTAAAGTGTCGTCAGAATTAATTGTTGTGGGATAAATTGTCATGGAGATTAAGTGTCGGGTATCAATTGTCATGGTATTAATTGTCATGGTATCAATTGTCATGATATCAATTGTCACGGTATCAATTGTCATGGTATTAATTGTCTATGTATGAACTGCCGTGCTACCAAAGCAGGTATAAAAGCTCATGAGATGTGAGTAAAATAACTCATTGGTGCACTGTGAGGGGCGTTTATCATATCTTTCAACATATACTGCAACATAAACCCAGAGTAAACCAATGCACGAGCAATTTACATGCGCATAAACTCCTGCCAGTGATTTAATCTTTAGGCGATGTGTAACTTTTATCATGTCGATAAATGTATTAACTAGTTAGTAAACTGGTACTAACTAGTTTACAGGTTTTACTTAATATTGAACTAAACATCCAGATATAACGATACAGTTTCTAACAATATTGAACTTAACACCAGGATATAACGATACAGTTTCTAACAATATGACAATATGAATCAAGATAGTAATTGTAATCTCCAAACACCACTCGAAAGCCATTCGCAGGGCACCAACTTGTTGACAAGCTCTCCGTAGAATCATACGATTGTCCAAAGGGTAGTTCAAAGGAAGGTTCAGATCAGATTGCCAGACGGGGTTAGAGAGGTTAGAGTAACTGTTAATGTTATAACTGTTGCTTCATGTATGACGTCGCTTCGACCATTTTGCGAAGTGGAATATCAAGTAGCTTCAATTCCTCAGTTCACGTAGGCTACGTCTGGATTGATGACTTCATAATCAGGTAAATACCTTCAAATCAATTCAGGAAAACAGAGTTTAGAAGAAGAAGATTATTAATTGAATAATAAGTATTACTATAAACCTGCCATGACATCAAGAATATCAATGACGCAGCATCAAAAAATAGAAGAGCGTGAAGAGGAGAAAAAGAAACACGGCAAAAATGAAATACTGGTATCCAAAATTAAGAGAATAGTTGACGCAATGAATCACGTGTCACCAAGAATGCCAATGATATGATGGACATACCATTATATTTTGAAACTGTGTGCAACTAGAGCAGTTGCAGCATTAATGAAAAATTCTGGGTTAAATTACTTGTATACAGTTGAATACTCCCTAAGCTCGAACTCTTTTAACTTAACTGTCTTTCAGTGATCTAAGCGATCATCAAGTAGGTAGTGAAAGAAGGAGCATTTATTGGATGAATATAAGTTGTCACCAGGGAGTACAAGTCAATATGTGTTGATGCAAAGAAGATACATATATAGCTAATCAAACGTACACGATGCTCACAGCTAGGCTGAAGCATTATATTGAATTACCATGTGAGACGTCAAAATGTGGATACATTTTGTGGAAAGTTATTCGATCTGTTAGGGGTAGATAAATTGAAAGAAACACTACCTTATCGACCATAGTGCTACACAGCTAGTGTTGTGGCAGACAAAGTTGATATTCATGTAAATAATTGAATCGGTTTGGCTTTGCCGAATAGAACAAATTGTGGCTTTCCACCCAATGGAAACATAGATCAGTTGTACACTATCCAATGGAAAAGTAATCCACAAAGCGAGATCAATTCATAAGCAGACAAACAGAAGTCAAAGCCAATTCTTCTGTATCACAGTGTTTTCAGGAACATGAAAATAGAGTAGCGATGGTAACAAGAAATCGACAGGCATTTAACAAGTCGTCACAGATGTTTGTCGCGAGAGAAAGCAATAGTTCTACATTGTTTAATCCTAATAAGAGAAAAGAAGGATAGACAGACAAGCATTTAGTCAAATACTGAGTGGTTCCAGTTTTATCATCAAATAATAGTGAAAACATGAAAATGCACCGGTTTCATTCGGAGAGAAACAGCTGGAAAAGACGAGATTACAACAATAAAGAAAATGTTGTTGCAGTGCGTCGAAGTTTAAATTCGCGGAATAGAAGGAAGGGAGCCAGTGAATGATTAGTTATTAAGTTAGCTTACTCTGGCGCAGATTCTTATTAACTGAGTGTACAATATTCTAATGCAGATAGTCGATTATTAGCTGTCAACGTGAAAACGACTGAGTTGAGTTTTATATTGGTTTATCGTGTATTGTAACGAAGGAAGAAATATTTGAAAACTTTAAATCAATATCAATCAATAGCACGCAAGTCTATTTCCATAACTTGCATCTTTATAGGTAGCCGTGAGGAAAAACGAAAGTTGAGTAAGAGCTCAAGTAAATATAGAATAGGTGAAAATTATTGTGCAGTCGTTTTATTTGAAAAAATGAAATCAGATACTTAGTATTAGAATACTTATATACATGTAACTACTATCAATATCAATCAATATTAATTTAATGCTATTTAAATTTTGAAAATAACGTCTCAAAATCATTTGCTTAACAGGATCTATTATCATCTTAATTTGTTAAACTTCTCAAGAACCATGATACCATGAATCGCCTACCTTAAATCTGGCGACATTACGTCGTAGTTGTCAGTTGATTCTATATCCAGAGATGGTTCTGTCTTCAGCTTCAAACTTCCTCTAGGGAAACAATGTTGTCATTCACCTTTTCCATCATAATGAGCAAATTACATGATTTAGACTATTTATAATCAGAGAAATCCAACTAATGATTAGTGTTATATTATAATCAACTATTGGCTGGTTCCAGTTTTAGTGTAAACAGGATAATGCATCCGATATTCGAACTCAAGTGCCTTATGGCTCAAACAGTCAGAATGCTGATCAAGAAAACCAAGGTAATGCTATGTGTGTAATTATATCCGGTGGCGAATTGGTTAGAGTGGTCGGCCCTTAACTCTGAGTGTGCGCTGAGTGTGCGGGTTCGACCCTCGTCCGAGGTGTCAGTCCCTGTGTAGGGACCTTGAGCAAGTCCTTCGCGCACAATTGCTCTGCATTACAACTGCAAAAGTTGGAAGAAGGGCGATATCAAATTTCAGTTGTAGTGCATATGTGGTTCTTAATATTAAAATATTTAAAAAACTTTCAGATGCTTGATTGAGCGAAAATACTTCTCATTCATCACTCGCTGTAGTTTGACTAAGGCCTATGGAGACTTGTTCATCTCAAATCATTTGCATAATAGATGGGTAGCTGAGTTATGGCCATTATCTCATTATTTTAACCTTTCGACCTTCAAATGACCTTGCATTAGATGGACAAATGGTTGCTAAGTCTTCTCAACTGTAGCCTTTGGTGGTCTGAAGTAATTGGCAAAGAAATCACCCAAATGGAATAATAGTTGACTGAGTGATGACCCTTTCCTGTACATAATGTTGACCTATGGGCCAATTTTGAAGTTCCTTTTTGGGCCGACCACGGCTCGTGGGCAGATTTTGTGGAATTTTCCATGTTATTCAGCTATGATTCCAAAGGATGAAACTGTTTATACAGCTTCTAAAGGAATTTTGACCAGGGTGATATGCCATCATTGAGCTAGATTTCCTGTACTGTTGTGACTGTTTACTTTTTAGGCGTCCATCTTTGGTTTCGAGGGCCATCTTGGACTAAAGTACTGTCTGGGACTTCTGTGGTAGGCCTATACAATATAATGTTATAACAATCCTTTTAATTTTTAATTTTAGGTTCTAGGCCCTATACAATTCCTCCCTCTATAATAGATTAAATGATATTTTATCATGGAAAAGGTGGTCAAATTGGAATTGGGCCCCCAAAATGGGGCCCGGTGGCCCAATTTTCTGCTATCTTCACTGGGGTGTATTACAATATATAGCAGTCAGATTTTGCTTATTTTCCGCTTGTTACAAATTTTTTGTAGGTTCAGCCATCCAGCGACTTTACTAAAACTGGATTCGTTATAATTTAAATTATAAATTTGTTAGACATTTCCAGAATAATGATACTAAGAATCGTCTACCCCAAATTTGACGGCAATACTTCGTAGTAAACAGGTGGTTCTTGAGATGGAGCTACCCGTTCGTTCCTCGGGTTCAAGCTTCTCCTAGGCAAACAACATTGGCAACTTATTATTTCCATCAAATTAAGCAAACCACATAATCTTTAAATCTTCAGTGACAGCGCACTGGTGATAATTTGGACATTACAGTTCCAGCGACTTTACTAAAACTGGATTCGTTATAATTTAAATTATAAATTTGTTAGACATTTCCAGAATAATGATACTAAGAATCGTCTACCCCAAATTTGACGGCAATACTTCGTAGTAAACAGGTGGTTCTTGAGATGGAGCTACCCGTTCGTTCCTCGGGTTCAAGCTTCTCCTAGGCAAACAACATTGGCAACTTATTATTTCCATCAAATTAAGCAAACCACATAATCTTTAAATCTTCAGTGACAGCGCATTGGTGATAATTTGGACATTGCAGTTTTAGTGGTTTATATATATATATAGCTTCAGAGTTAATTATGAGCAACAGAGGCAACAGTAACACTTTTAGAGATGTCCAAAACGAGATAATTAAGCATTAAGCATCTTGTTCCATGTATTCAGAGCACAGACACAGACATGCCTTTCAAAGTCGGACACATTTTGAAATTGAATGACATCAGTTAGCAAACAACCCCACCTGTATGGTCTACACATAGATTCTATATGTAGAACATGCAGGTGGGGTTGCTGCTAACTGCTAAGTTGACGTTTATAGTCTTAGGTAAGACAAAAGATGCGGACCGAGCATGGAAAGATGACTTTAGGCTGGAAGCTACTAAGACCCGCCGAGGATCACTGCGTGATGATTTTTGGGCACTTATTGAGTGCTGATTTAGTTAGTGTCACTTAAGAAGGCTCTATATAAAAATATTAGATTATGTTAGACTTCAAAAGACTTTGTACTCACTTTGCAAAGCAAATGCCAACAATGACTATAGCAGCAACGACAACAACAACAGAGACGCATATGACGATTGGAAGGCCACAAGTGAGCGGCGGACACGATACATTGCTATCAGTATCATTGCTATTGTTGTCCTCTGGCAGAGTTGCAGGATCTATGTATTCTATCACAAGAAGACTAGTATCCTGTTGAAACAGAGACACTGACATATTAAGCCTTGTTGCATTTTACAGTTTGACACATAGCATAGCCATAGAAAAGCGTTGCATTACGCTTCGTGCGTGGAAAATGGAATCTGGCACGATTTCTTACCTGAATTCTGCAAATTCTCCGAATATTCACTTTTACCACTGCGCGCCCAACAGCATCGTCTCAAACTTCATTAATCATCAACCTTACGGGCGCTCAATTCCAAATAAATGTATGAGCTTTCAAGCATCCCTATCTCTCAGGCTGTCTCGTCTTCACCGAAACTCGCTTTTACCGCTGCTTTGGACCCTCTCTCTGATCTCGCTGCCAACCGGTCACGGATCCCCACTTGGCAACTCATGACAACCCATCTGATGCGACGCTGCAAACGCAATTGAGCTGGTGCTTTGCCCAGCTTTAAAGTAGCGATCTATAAATTTTAAGTTGGGGTTTACAATGAAAACCAGTTTAGACAAACCCTTACGAAGGCGAAATGCGCACAGGAAATACAATTGTTGATGAATTTAATTGCAGACTGTTTTATCTAAAGCCACGCAATAATGAGGTGTTTTTCATTCATTAGACATAATTGTCTGACAATGGGCTATGTGCTTTGACATGCGGCTTTTCATGCGTTGATGAGAATTTCGTAAATTGTCATTGGC
This sequence comes from Bimastos eiseni, assembly GCA_959347315.1. Classification (NCBI taxonomy): domain Eukaryota; kingdom Metazoa; phylum Annelida; class Clitellata; order Crassiclitellata; family Lumbricidae; genus Bimastos; species Bimastos eiseni. The sequence continues at coordinate 5,206,824 of OY365813.1, read as the reverse complement.
ACTGAATATATTTTTTTTAAACGCGTCTCAGAGGCATTTACCGTAGAGCCAAGAAATGGCGCGAGAGTCAATCAGAATATATTTGCTCATATATTTATATGGCTTATTGACCAGACAGCACATTTGCGCATTGATACACCTGTGGACTAAACATACCCAATCTATTGCTCACACATTTTCCTAAAATTCTAATTTTAGATTGTGAACCTACTTTAAATAAGTTGTCGGTAGATTTGATTGAAGCCATCTTCATGACATCAAAAGAAAGAAAATTTGGATTCGATTCCACTTGTCCTGCGTAGATCCGGGGTGATTTGCCCTTACAGATTCTTTTGTCTACATCCTCGTTGACAATAGCGATAACCTGATAACTGCAATGAATTTCAACCCGTAATTGAATGACGGCAACACTTTAAAAGATTAATAATAATTACCAATGTAAATTATTTCTTGTCAACACGGTGCGATAACCTTGTTGAATTTTTGAAGTCTCTATTTTGGCATAATTATACGGAATTCGTCTCAAGAGATAATAATATTACTATTGATGACATTTTACATGACACGGCGGCTAATAATAGCGTTCTTATTAATATATTATATCATTAAGAACTCAATCGTGTAATGTAACACACCATATCCAACATGTTTGTTTAATACAGTAGCTGTAGACGCTGCATAAAATTAATATTGTCCATTGTTACAATAGGGCGATCACTGTCACAATCCCCATTACCCACTGACTTTGATGTACTCTGCAGCTGTGCATGCTTAACTGCGCATAGAGTCCGGGGGACTCTGTAGGGTCCGGGGGACTCTGTAGGGTCCGGGGGACTCTGTAGGGTCCGGGGAACTCTGTAGGGACCGGGGGGTTCTATGGGCTGTAGGGTCCGGGGGTCTCTGTAGGATCCGGGGGACTCTGTAGGGTCCGGGGGACTCTGTAGGGTCCGGGGGACTCTGTAGAGTCCGGAGCTGTAGAGTCCAGGAAGACTCTGTAGGATCCGGGAGGACTCTCTAGGGTCCGGGGGGACTCTATGGGCTGTAAGGTCCAAGAGAATCTCTAGGGTCTGGGGGGACTCTATGGGCTGTAAGGTCCGGGAGGACTCTGTAGGGTCCGGGGGACTCTATGGGAAGGTCCTTGGCTATAAATAAGAGCGCACTTTTGTACAGTTAGTTCAGTCGGCAGTCAGTCTGTGTTTGGAATTCAGTCGAGTTGAGTGCGTAGTCAGAGTTTTAGTACGAGCTCAGTGTGTATAGTCGATGATGTACGAACTTTCTGGTATTCTGTTCGCTGCTGTTGAGAAGCAACGTTGTTAAACTCTTCGGACTGTGTTTCTTCTTCTGCTGAAATATACTTCCTTGCCGTCTGATCATGTCATCGACCGTCAAGGGGCTGTCGCTGTTGAAACTGTTGCGAAGACCCATGCCAAAAAGCCAGGCTTAATATGCGGACATTTAGCAAGAGGGAAAGCTTCGAATTCGGCCTCCTGGGGGTACCAGAGAATAGAAGGAGGTATTGAAGTCTTCCCCGGGGCGTGTTGCCGTATCCTGCTGCTGCCTGGCAAGCGCCCGAAATCGAACGAAAAGGAAGTTCGTCATATTATAAAGACACTATTGTACCGCCTTGTTGGTACCTCACCGTCAGCGTGAAATTCATCAGGACCTACTATCTGATCCAAGTATAAGGACATCAGTATATAAACTTCAAATACATGCTTGCATTTGATAAAGCGCTGTTGTATAACGATTCCATTGCTTACTAAACAGTGTTATCCGTCCTTGGTCTAAGATGCCCCTGTGCTGGATAGATGTCACCAGATAGAACAAATTCCTGATGGAGAGGAGAAATACTAAAACAATCAGAAATGACAGTAACAATTTGAGTAACCCTCGCCAATTTGTAGTAGTGACTCTAAGCTATATAATACTAGAGATATAATGTAATGGCAGATTGAAACACGTAATAATAATGTGACGAAAAATTTTGTTCAACATTTTAAAAATGCGTTTTCTCAGTAAGGGCTTCATAATTTATAAAATGCTTTGTCAGTGCAAACAGAAGTAAAATGAAAGATACTGGTATAAATGTGGTTATGATCCGGTCCGTGGTTGCCCATTATTTTTAATAAATATTGAAGAGGATCAGTTTCGCTGATAAACTGCTATGCAATACAGTTTGTTTAATCATATTATCACTGTAAACAAAACCTTTGGCCTAGTAGACCAAAAATACAATAATTATTACCTAAACGTAGACCATTTTGCGTACAAAATATCCATTCTGACTCCTGATTAACGACAGCACCGATTCGATGCGGCATAGAGTCATAGATTGGATCAGCGACGGAAGTGTCCCAACTTCTATCGTTCTCCACGCTCGTCACCTCCAACGAGCGTGGAGATCGACAGAAGTTGGGACGCTTCTGTAGCTGTATCGTTTTGTGCGGTCGGTACATAAAATACATTGTAGGGCGACTCATCGGTTTACATAATATTAGACCTGTCCTCCACAGTCTAGTGTCGATGCTTCCGTGCAAACGTAATTCGTCTTTGTGAGTGGCTGTCAGTCAGCAAAGCCAACTTCTTGTGACGGACAGTTTCTCCACCTCAGATCTTTCACAATGTAGGTCTACCGTCGAATGGTGTCTCTACTACCACGCTGTTTACGAACTTCTAGTCGATTTACAATGCGTTTCACACCCTGGCCTCGCTTGTATTCGGCTGCTTTGTATAGAACCTTAGGTCGTCCACAGCGTTTGCTATCAATCAATGTGTCGTTGACTGCCGCCAACCACCCACAGGTAACTCAGCGCTTTGAACGGTGCAACTTCGCTCCTCTTACTGCATGTGAGTATCTTTCACCAGGTAATATTGATGCTTGGACACGAAGCTTAACATAAATAATTTTCCCCATTTTACCTAATCAATTAAGCGGCCTAAATAATGGGGTGTCATATTGCCTCGCGAACCGCGGTGTATGCTGTGACGTGATTTAACGCGCGTTCGACATAAAATTAGTAGGCATAAGTTATACGAGTCCTGTATTCGCTGGCAAAATATTGTCGGGATTAAAGTAATTTTGACCAATGTATTTAGCCTAAGCTTTATAGGACCACTGTTCTTTAAAAAAAATCTAGTTAACAAGCGATAATTCAATTTCAAACAATATGTAGTAATATAGGAATATTGTTATAGAATGAAATGGTATCAGGAATGTAATGTAATGTGGACCAAACCTAAAATATGGAGTTATGTGAGCGCAATTTACGATAAATATGATGATGCCAATTAACTGAAAAAATTGGTAGACGCCCACACTTCAGTAAGCATATTAGAATGGAAGACGTTCTGATGCAAACGATTGACAATTAATTTAAACGAAGAACGCAGAGCAGCTAAGGAAAAGAGATATAGCTTGATATTGCAATATTGTTATGGTAGTACAATAGCAGCAAATAATATAGTGATATTTAAACAGTACCCGTCATATCGCGTTCCGCAACACAGTGAGACATTTTGCGAACATATATCGTTGACATTCTTTCGTATCATATCATGTATTGCTTGCTGATTCTGCACAACCTTTAGAAAAATAAAGCCCATTATACAGTCCAACATTTCCATTGATATTTATTATCTAAACGTACTAATGCTTACAAGAATGTGTACATTATGTGGTTTCCAGCGTGCACAAATTATAATTCTAGTTTAATTAGTTAGTGCATAATTAGGCTCACAGCATCAACTGATTTGCGTTAAAGTACAGGCCATAGCACTGAAGTCAATGTTAGCTACACTCTGATCGCCCATCGCACACGAATTGTCATACAGAACACGATCTAAGTACAATAAAATGTATTAATATATACAAGAATCACTATAGATATAAAATAAGCCCAGTCGTGCATATTCTGATTTAATCCACTAAACTAAGGAAAGCATTCTAGTCTTGCATAGTGTCGCGAGAGTTCCAACATAATTTAATCGAACGTGAGTAAAATTGAAACACCATTCCTAGATTTGTTACTTAATCATCATGCCATATAAAAACATTCATAGTAGGATACACCAGTATTTATTTCCGTAAGCATTATGCCACGCAAAGATATTTATATTACAATACAAAGAAGGCTTCAAACATCCTCGATTACCGTAATAATGAGGGTTTCTTTTGATGCAGGAATTAGGAAGACGAATCCTATGCCTCTGGTTTTCTCTTCAGGTAGTCCTATTTAAATAGTGTAGCATCAATTTGTACACAAATAAAGAAAATTCTTTTACTCATATTTGCATCTTATTACCCAATCGATAAGTTTAAAATGTGGACAAGTACTACAAAAAGACTCTCTATAAAATACTTCTTTATTCAGGCTAAGCAACATGAATGTTAATTTAAAATCCGCTTCAGAGTCCATTTCCCAATGAAGCGAAAACTTAGACCTTAATGAATAATACTAATGATTCCAGTTAGCCTAAGTTTGCGTAATGTGATATTGTTTGTCACAGAATTTACTAACCATAATCATAGCCACATGTTTTATTGTTCCCAGTACAGAAAAACATCATGACACATTAGCTTAAAAAAGAAAATTGGATCAATAGTGAAGGAAGAACCATAAAGGGCCAATTACAGGACAGGACAATTAGGGTCACCATTTCAATAAATACATTTATTTACAGCTGGTTAAGTTTAACTGTCAAACTAAGGCGAATACAAAACCAACAAACAAAGTGGAGGAGACCGGGGCTGGTTGTAACGGAGGCAGGTTGTAACAGCGCATAAAGGTAAATCGGGGTACCAGCGTATACAGATCAAATACTATTTTAACCACTGCCATCAGTGCACTCCACATGCGACCATTTCTTATAAACTACACATTTGGATCCACTCTTCCTTTTTCTTTCTGACAGCGTCATAAGACTCAAAATAAACCAAAAAAATCAATCGTTATCCTCCGATTTGAATTAACTGTGGGCTGTTCTTTTCTTGTGAACATTCCTCTTCTTCTTTACTACATTTTGTTTCGTTGTAACACTGCTGTTATATGTCTGTTGTATGATTTTGTGTCTTGCCATAAATGTTATTTAATTGCTGTTTTAAACTGATTCTTCTTCTGATGATCTTCAACCTCTGTTTAGTTTGCTGATAAACAGCTTCATACAACATCATCTATAATTTCAAAGTCATAATACCAACAGTTTTCGTTGACTTTTGATCTTGTATGGGTGCTGCCTCGCCTAAAATCCGGGGAACGAAAAATCACCACAGGTGGAAGAAAGCAAAGATACGCTGCATATCAATTTTTGACGTGCGCTAGAAAACCGAACTCTCGAAGAAGGAAACGAGAAAAGTACTTCCACAAAAAAGAATCCCGAAACGAAGAAGAATCAGGTTGAAAGAAAATATTATTTGTTTCCCAACCTGATTCTTCTTTGTTTCCGGATTCTTATGTGTGGATTTCCTTGTCACTTTGCCGGAGTTGGAACCCAGAGTATGGCTTCAATCTTGCAACCTAGGCGGGGCATGGGACGGACCATGGGCAAGTCCGGCAAAGCCGCCGAAGCGCCCTTGACCTCTGCTCTTTGTAGGGCAGGATCTAGCATTAACCGGAGGGTAACCTCTTCATCTGCCTGGGATTCTGTATAGTCATCCGCGGTTTTCGGGCTGTTAACGGATGTCAATTCTCTTCACCCGTCAAGGTTCGTTAAGATCCCATATTTAGCAAGTTTAGAGAGTGAAGGAAAATCTTTCGTATATCTTTCTTTCGTATACTTCTCTTTCCTTTAATGCTGTGAGTCGAATCGATTGAAGGCAATTTTGTGCTGATAAAACTTACGTATTTTATTTTTTACAACTTGTGTATCTCGCTCGTAGTTTTCCTTGAATGAAACGTGCATGCCAAATGATGCTTTGAGATGCTTCAATGAACTACAACTCCTGACTCTCGTGCGGCAGCCACGTGACCTATCTACACAACGCTATTATATTGCGCAATGCATTTGCTTATTACTTAGGACGATCACGCTCAGAGAGTCCTACTGTGGATTTAATTTTGCCTGGAAACGGGGGTCAAGATTGCACTGGACACCTACGGGGTTTCACCTCACGGACCAGGCAGCGGCCTGGATCTCTGAAAATAGAGGACAGGAACAGCGTCAGACAGAAAACTTTGGAAACGGAGATCGAAATTGCAACGGGCACCTCTGGGTCTTCAACCAATTGAACATGATGATCTATTATTAGGGTGTATGTAACTCTTGAGCCATGTAAAAGCTTTTCTCCTAATGAAAATTTTTTCTTATTTTATTAGTTAAGTTTTGTGGTTGACCGTATCAAATGCCTTTAAAATAATCTAAAAAGACACCAAAGGAATTATCATACCATCCAATTGCAACAGTTATAATAATTGTATAAAATCATTGACTAATTGAGTGAGTAAAAGTAAGCCTACTTCGTCTGGAGTGACTGGATGTAATTATAGCTTAAAGAAATATAGTGGTATCGTTGGGAGAAGATGGAATTTTATCAGCTAGTTTTGTGCTATCCAAGTAAAATAATTACCACATTTTCTGTTAACAAATCTCTAATTGTTATTTCAGTGCCATTGGAGACTCAACGCTTTATCAGCGACACAAGAGACTTGTTCGTCTTTGATCGCTACTTCACTTTATGAATTCCAATTTATAAAATTGCTTTATGCTTTATTACGCAACGTTAAGAATTTGTTTCTATCTATTATGTATTTGTTGTTTTTAATGGGTGACACAAATGTAATAAATGCAACGCTTAGGTCTAATTAGTAGCTGAGGTGTGCAATAAGGTATATATGACTTTGCTGATGTTCAATTGCAGTTACAATCTGCATAAAGATATCGTCTTACTCTGACAGTTGTACGTGTTACACAGACGATAGTTGCTTCCTGGACCTTTGCACGGGAGCTGTCCGCACGTTCTTATGCGTGACTGATGACCATAATCACACGATTTGGAGCAGTAGACTGACCATTGTCCCCAATTGCTCCAGCTCGAACTAGCAGGCTCTGTTGAAGGGTTCAACTTGATTGAGGTCAACCTCTCATGTTCCGTGGAGAAACTGGCCTGTGTGGTAATTGTTGTAAATTTATGTCCAGTTGCGTTTTCTGAAACTAAATATTCTGTTGCAAACGGCATTTTAGTACAAAGTTGTAAAATAGTCACCCTTGCTATTATAATTTCTAAGTTTCACCGTCTACAGATAAAACCTCTCACAGGTTGGTGCTGAGAAAATTGTGCATTTAGGAGTTTCTCACCGTTTCTACACCGTGACTGTCTTAAAGGAGGCTCGAACTGTAACGCTCGGCGTCGCAAGCCGTCTGTCTATAGTATCATTGACGTCTGACCAAGCTGATTAAAACGCTGAAGTTAGCAGCTTAAGCATTTATATAAAATGTGAACACAGAGGCGGCATAATTCGTACAAGCCTCTAAGGTGACATAAGCTAAATAGAAGGCATAATCATTGTGTAAACCATCAACAATAATAATGACCTACTAAGTCACGTGACCTAAGTCCGTCTGTCATATGCAAATAAATCTGCCCTCAATAATATGCAACGCAAACGTTTGGCATACGGCATAGACGTAGACCTACCTCCACATCGGAAATCCTTTTCAAGCCATACAAGAGGTAGACTGCAGGACTTGCGACTATCGGCGTCGACACAGTAAGCCAGTGGACAACCAGGTGGTACAGCCAGAAGGTACACGTAATATTTACTTCCAGTTTCATTGCACAATCGTATACGAACCGTTCCATTCCATCCACATATGTTTTCAGAACTATACGTAGCGCACACACCGGCTGTTACCTCGGAATTATCTAGAACATTTATAAAATGGACGTTTGTAGGTCTAACCGTTATGATGCAGAATTGTTAAATTATTTCGTAGATGTCTGCCAACAGCGCATATTTCAATGTAGAAGAAATTCGCTCACTTACTAATGTGAACTACCTTTAAATTTCCAAATATCGATGAGGTAGTGTGCAGCATCCTTATCAATTTTATAGAGGCTGCAAATCTGCAACATTAGGATCCACCGAGAGCATAATTATGTTTATTTTCATAATTGCTGTTATTGATGGCCGAGATTTTGGCTCTGGTGAAAGCTTGCCAAATCCCGTCATTTATCATTCCCTCCATTTTCATAGCAGTGCACAGTTCTAGCATGAAATATGGTAAATTGTATTGGCGCACAATGCCACGCAGTTTATTTGATATTAGAAGTGCACAATTGGAGTGGAAAAGAGCTACACATTTTCGTACACTGATGTGCAGTATGAGCAATCAATGTGTAATTGAAGGCAAATGATTAGTGTGGAAATATTTGACACATTACTATGCAATTTAAATGCACAATTAATGCACAATCAAAGGTAGGCCCTGCAGTGTACGCAGTGTATGCGTGCGTGTGTGTGTGTGGAAGAAAGACACACGTGATGGTGCATCTTATGATGTGCATTTCTGTACAGCTATAGCAGACACTTGTACGTAGCAAACAAATCAAGTTTTTCTTAGATAAAATAATGGCACACACATTTTGTGTGGAAGAGTGACAGCTACATACAGGTGTGGTGGGAAGTGTGTTGGAAACCTCCACACGTTTTCATGAGTGTCGATGGTTAATTGTCTTACGCATAATACCTGATGGATGTGTCCAGTTCAACCAAATTGGAGCCATTGTTCCACATTGCCACGGTTCAACAGGTCTTTCGATCAGCTTATTACCGGCGTCGTGTTCAAACCTATACCAGGTTGCTGAAAATCGTATTTGATGGTTTCAAGCTTTATACATCGTATTTGTTATTATATAAAAAAACCTGGCGTATGAGATACGTACGTGTATGAGAAACAGATGGTTTCTACAGAGAAAAAGGGGTAGAAGGGGTGAACTGAAAACATCATCAAAATAAGACTCTTTTTATCCATCTTCTATAAACAGCTAAGCGGTAAAAGCTGTCTGATTTCAGCATCAAAAACAGCTATAGACCTATATGGTCTAGAATCTGGATAAACATTTTTTCACCAGTGATCAGTAAAACATCCATGAGATGTATAATGAATCAAGGAGTTCAGATTTGATATAAAGTTCTCAAGAGCATAATTCTTGATGACCATGTGTATGTATACTGTAAATGATATCTTAACTTAAATAATCAGGGCAAGCAAATGTCAAAAGTAGGAAAATGTTTGTATTTTAGTCCTGCATAATAATGTCAGTATTATCATCACAGCTGATCTTTTTCAGACACAATTCGAAAAAGTGTGAGAATCTTCGCACAATTATCGGTGATGAATTGATGAAGCGTGAATTTTGACCTCTGAAACATGGCCTACACATGTATTGACAAATTAATATCTGACGAGATCCAGAAAGACCTTTAACGCTATTTTCTGCGACTTTTAAGTATCTTACTATGAAGAGATTTATTTTAAATTTACATGATTTACACCTGAATCATCTATTACAAGTAGGCCTATAAATCATTACAAATTATTGACATGTTGTAAAAATTTCATAGTAATTTCTAAATTAACTTCTCATTCGACTACATTGATTTATAACTGAGTTACTAAGCATAATTAAATTATTCGCTAATGTGGCCACAATCTTGCATAAAAGTCTTTTTGTAGTGAAACACAGTGTGAAACACAGATCCTGAGAATACTGAATGTTAAAAAGAAAGCAAGATAACGTCCATTGTATGACAAATAGCCCAATTGTAAGTAATTCAACCCACCTGGATCGAGATACGCATCACAGAGTGATACTTCTGAATTCCTCGAATCGAAATTGCTGCTTCTTCGACCGTCGGCCATATACATGGAGACGTAATCACGGCAGGGATTCATTCCATTGCTCACTAAAAGTATCACGTTTGCAAATATACAATTTCGAGAAGTTGACAAACTTAGTTTATGCTCAAGATACGATCTAGTTATGACCAGCATATCACCAGGTTTGTTAATCCATTAGACTCGTAAGGTTTGCTTACCAAGATGTGAATTAACCACTTTGACCAATATTATGCTATTACCTGCAACATTTCTGCAGTTAAAATAAATTATTCTTCCAGCGGGACAATTTTTACTCATCTTACGCAGTTCTTTATGACATCAGCAACGTTGCTTAATGAGCTTGCTCACAACAGTCAGATTTTGAGCATTTTGTGACTGATATAATATATCTTTAAAACAACGTCCTTTCATTTAAGTTCATATATTATATAGACCTAAATGCAAGCAAGCTGTTTTAAGGACTAGATTTAGCCTATAAAAGTTATGAAGTTGCCTCAACCCGATTACTTAGGCTGCTTGAAGTTTAGGACTTTTGTTTTGTCAGATAATTCACGAGTTATCTTCCGAAAAAATACTTGAAATTATATTTGGAAGGATCCCGCAGGAGATTCGTTAATTAGACCGTATTTATTCATCAGATAACCTATAGTTATATAAACATTATGTCTGGCATTATAGTGTAGACGAGGAACTCAGCGAAATTAGCATACCTCCACCAGTGGAGCTAGAAACCTATGGCTGGACGGTACATGCGAGAAAGCAAGCAGAAAAACTAATCCACTTGAATTTTAGCTCTCCTCGAATCCGGACACCCAGTCGCCGCCTCGGCATCCTGTTCACCTTGACACACGGCACATACACATTATCACGCCATGTTGATGTAGCAGAAGTAGAGTCGTTCCTTGTGAGATATAGCTTATGTCCAATATTATTATTTGATGTGTGTCCTAGGAATGCCACAGTCGGCTTTAGATTTATGTTTGTACAGTCGTCCATGCAGGAGCACAACCACTAGGCTGTGGCTGTGCGTTCAAAGTTATTCTTCCGGTTGGAACAAACGATCTTCCATAACCGTGACACAATCTCTAGAAGGTCTCTCAGTTCTATTCGAATTTCTACTTGGGATTTAGTCCGCAATTCGTTCAGTTGTATCCTTTTGTCATCGGTTTCAGTTATCTTGAACTTCTTTCCTAAATCCGCCTGTCTTTTTACTAATTCAACTGTGCTATTTCCATTTATGCCGACAGTCTGTCGTGTTTAGTAAATATTAAGTCTGATGACCAGCGTGACAGCATAGCGATGATTCTGGTCTACTCATATCTCCCTCATCTGCCGCAGTTTCCTCTTCTATCCCTTGGACGACCAATGAGCAAAAAGATTGCTGGACTTAAGTCTTGTTTCAGCGCGCTCCGTTGTAGCTCGAAAACTCGTATCCAGTGCAAGACGTTTAGCATAATGGCATCGGAATTCGTAGGTTTCTGACAGCTTCCGATCGGACATTCATTTAATCTGATTTCTTCTGAATCCTTTCGAACTAGCGCAACGACGGCCAATGGCATGTAGTAGCGCACTGTTATCGTCAGAAGACCATGGAAGGCAGCAGGTTTTGACCGTGAAAGATGGATCTACAGCTTAACTTCAGCCTATAATATTATGACAACATAAACCGTTCCCGTCGACAGTGTTAGCTAGGCCTAATATGACTGCGTTTTACTATTTCATGTAAGTTCGTTTATTTATTTTTTCTTTCTGTTGTTATTAGGTTTAATTTAATTATGTCATAGTGGCCCCTGTGCGTCTCCGCAGAGAAAGGTTGCCAACTCTTAGCAGGCCCATTCCGGGACATTTCGAAATTCGTACTATGATGACTTCCAACCCTATACAAACCCATTCTGGGACATTTCGAAATTCGCACTATGGTGAATGATTTATGCAATTCACTGTTCACATCCATTCATAAAACCAAGGCACTGATATTAGGCATAAAACAAACCGCATTCTGCTATGTTCATGAAGTCATGAATTTCGAATGAAAGTTGATTAATTAGCTGAAACAGCTATGAATATATTATGATCATTAACATTGAGAATTAAGGTGTTGTATTACAGTATTGCTGATGTTGCTGGATTTGAAAAATGTCCTTGAATCACATAAGCTTTTTTAATTTGCCTATTCATGTATTCCGAGACATAAATAAGCATTGCCTGGGACACTGGACGAACTGGGTCGATTCCTGGACTGTCCCGACCATTCCGGGACGATTGGCAAAATGGCAACCCTCCCGCTGATAGGCTACAAACATGCAACATCGACGGGTGTGGCCTATTCCAGCGTGGCAGATGGCAGCTGCGGGCAGATTGTCAACACACCAAAGTTGTCTGGCGCGGCCTAGTCTGTGTTTTTTTAAGGCATTCAACGTTAGCTGCCACGCCTGCTCTTGTCTTAGTGGTTAATACATCGGGGTCCCAGTGGGCATACAGGCCATATAATATATGACCTATTTGCCTGCGAAGAGGCGAATCAAGTACAGTACGGTCCTATATTATAGGTCCAAACTTGATTCGCTTCTTTGTCATTTCGCTGTCCAAATGCACATTGCATGTGAACTGCCGAAGTACAGTATTGAATATTCGCCGACCAATAGAACGCTGGCACACGTATCAGTGTGAGCTACAAACCTGCAAGGTTTGCTGACTGATAAGTTGTAACCTTTTTCTTGATATAATTCTTGAAAATGTGCCACAGGTAGGCCTACGCATGACAGTTGACATAGCTTACTTGTGGGAGATAGATTCTAATCTATCCTGTACGTTTTGTTTACTTTACTAGAGATCCGGTGAAAGGGTAGGCCCCTATGTCTGTCAGTGTCACCAGTATCACCGTTTACAATGTAGGTTCATTGTGACAGCTTATATTCAACGAATTCTTAGGAAGCAATATTTTAATTTAACTGATATGGCAAAGTCTATCATGTCGAAGGAGAACTTGCGTTGAAGGACCTTGGAACAGGAACGGAGAATTACTCCCGTGTGACTGAGGTCTCGGGTGAATAATAGTCTGACAAAACTACAGATTGATCACAAACATGGTATGAGCGAATGGCTTCAAGAATTAAGACCTTGGAGTCGAATTTAACTGGCGCCAGTTATGCAAGGTGCTCACTATGTTAGATATCTAATATAACAGACGCCGAAAGACTAGTCAACCTTACGGGGGATACGAGAATCGAACTAGCTTCCTCAGCTCTGCGACACTGTGTGCTCGACGTCCCACTAGCGTATTCATTTGGTGATGATGACGAATGCATCAAGTCTCCTCTTGTAAAAGTGTTCTTTTTGGATGTTTTCAAGCTGTTTGCTTTGCAAACATCAATCGAGCCGAGTTCGACTTTCGTATCCCTACATATATACGGTTGACAGATGTTTAGCGTACTGACCATTAACAGGGGCTATCACAAAAGAGGGTTCTCGCATTTGAAAGAAAATGCTTCCGCAGGATACTTAGAATAGGATGGACTCCGAAGGTCAACTGTACAGACAAATCGGCATGACAGAAAACCTCATGCAAAAAGTGATCCAGAGAAAGCTATGTTTATTTGGACATGACATTAAATGCGGAATGAAAGAGGATAGAAGACTTCGAACACTGGCTTTTGGAATAATGAATGGGACAAACAAAAGAGGAAGACCACATAAGGAATGGACAGATGACACTGAATGGTGTGGAACAAATCTAAAAGAATTGAGCCACGCGGTAATGAACAGAGATATTTGAAGAGATGTGACCAGAAAGGCATCTGACGCCTACGAACGATGAGCCCATGGTTGTTGATTGACTGATCTCGTAAACCTTAATAGATGTAACAAAGAAAGATTTCATGTAATAATTAAACAAATTGCAAATATTTGTGCAAAAATTATATAAAAGAGAGTAAGCGAGTTTTCTTTAGCGAATTTTAGACAATAATATGGGCTGTGTCGGATTTATAGCTATCAGTGTTGTCATTTTAGTAAAATTTTTGCTATTAAAAGTAAATTGTCTTTAACGAAAATCCTTTTCGTCCAAATAAAAAGCGATCCTATCATTGGTAAATTAATAAAATTAGAGTTAATGTATCATTAGTGCTTTTGCTCAGAAGCTACTGCCAGACATTCGCCGGATATCCCAGGGAGAGGTTTTTGTCTTTCAACAGGATGGCGGCATCGAGCTTGCAACACTGTCTCTTTCCTGGAGCGAGAGACGCCCGACTTCATCTCGCCAACACCGTGGCTGCCCGAATTCACCGGACCTTAACCCAGTCGACTATAGCATATGGAGTATGCTGCAGGAGAAGGTTTACCGCTGCAGAATAGCCAACGTCGGCAAACTCAAAACGCATCTGATTGGCGAGTGGACGCGCTATGACCAGTCTCGATCGTTGATACTGCTATCGGCCAGTGGCGTCGCCGTCTAAGCGTTTGTGTCCGTGTAAGCGGGGAAAATTTCGTGCACCAATTCTAACATTTTAAGCAGATCTGTCATAACAGTTAAAAACTCAGCAAAGTAAACCATTATTTACTTTACTGCGTGCTAATTCGGTCGTCAGCTAGCTTGTTGAAAGTAATAAAATTTAAGCGATATATGCAAATTTGATACATCTGTGTCTAATAAGGTAGTGCGGTGATATGAGTCAGGTGAGGTGGAAAATGTATATATAGCATACAAGTTTAGCTATTATGCCATCTACCTACCAAATGTTATTAAAATTGGTGAAAATTTGACGAGCTTCTGACAAAAACATTTCTTGGTTTATTTTGAGACACGGTGTATATAGGGAACTACCTCGTTGAATCAAATTTGAAACGTCATTTGTGTGTTATGAGAAATCATTATACTCTTCATAGTCTTCCGTATTTTCCATCTTCGCTTTTATTTGCACTACATCACATAGGTCAATATTTGGAGGGAAACGATGAGAAAATAGACAAAGAAGGCAACTAATGATTAACTTGCCATGCAATAAAATGTATAGTACTGAATGAAAATTTCATGAAAAACTTATAGCTTCAAAGTTAATGTCCGAAATGAAGGAAATTACCGAGTTTACCTGAAATCAGTTGAAGCATCAGTAGCACTTCAATCATTGTGTTCATCATGATGTTATCTGAACATGGGTAACTAACATATAATCATAAACTGGCAAATTGGCGACGAGTTAGTATCCTGTTATCCAGTTCCGTGACTATATTACCGCGTTGACATAACCGAGTTATATATCAACCAATCATAGCATTTAAAAGTACTTACTTCCGCTTATCATGGCAGCAATCATCAGTTGCTGACGCAGGCCATGTGTATAAAAAATGATCTCCATCACCGTCGGTTCTTTATAATGTTCATTGTTCATCTAAGTGTTAGTCAATCTACGTAGTATCCTATTCTGATATATAATTTGTCATGGTCTACGAGCGTCCTTTTTAAATCTTGTGCGTTGTTCATAATTCCGTGACCTAGCATTCTCTGTTAGCCTACAAATCAAACGGATCAGAAGGCAATGATCGGGGGGGGTCTTTGTTGAAAGACTGTCTGCCAAAGTTGTTTGGATTCTTGATAATTTTCTTATTTCATCACTTATTATTTTGGCGCCTTTAAATCCCTGCAATTTTTCGCAGCCAATTCGCTTTTGCTTTTGACAACGAGAAAGCAAAGTCAGAATCTTGCTTTCATTTTGCTATACTCGCATTGTCCAAAATTGTTATCAATGCATAAAGGAATTTCCGTTGAATCCTTGTCTCGTATATGTTTTGTTTGACTTCCTTTGTCAAATGTTTACCTTTACACTACCAAAGCCACGTGAGGCGAATCTAATTCTCCTGTTATGTCACTTTTTCTCCACTTCTTAGGAGCAGCTACGGGAAATGGTGTTGATTTGCCCAGCAAAAAGTAAAGAGTCACTTTAGGCCTCCAGCAAATCGAGTCAAAGCGTATGTCTGCGAGTGAAAAGGTTCTGTATGTTTGATGGTATCATTATTTTATAAGATAATGCAGTGAGGATTATGAAAGATAAATTGTACATACATTATAACTCCATTTTATTATTAGATGCTAAAAATCCCGCTCAGAACTTCCTGTTTTGGTTATCCACTATTTAATTTCACGTAAGCCCGTGTCTATGAGTGTCAAGGCTCGGTTAGCATCTGCTATTTGACGACATTGTTTCATTAAGTATACACCAGTCCTAGTCAGGGTGAAGAAAGCGATCCAGTTTTGGTACTTTATAGGACAATAAAGGCGGTTGACAGAACTACAGTCTATTATCAAATGCTAAAATTCCACTGAGAACTTCCCATTTGCTCACTTGACTATGAATCCGATAAAAAGCGTAATCTGCTGTTGGAAGACATGCTCTAAGAGCTTGCAGTTGTGATCAGGGCAATTACATCAGCCTGCAGATTCTAATCTACCCTGCTTTGTGTGCTTTACTGGAAATCCAATAAAAAGGTAGGCCCTTATGTTTGTGAGTGTCGAGTCCCTGTTTTGCATAGACCTTATGTTTGCCAAAATAGTCAATGTTGGTAATTGAATATTCGGTCAGAAAATTAACGTCGGAGGCACTGGTGAAACTAAACGCGTCATGACCGGGCTTGACGCTCATTAATCATAAGCCAAAGTGTCGAATATCAGATTGTAGACCACGTGTAGGCCACCACAGCGCCTTTACAACAAAATTCCAAAGAGTCAGCAAGGCGCTGATTCTTTGGAATTTTGTTGTAATGGCTCTGTGGTGGCCTACGCAATAGTGTTCGGCGCATGACATGATATGAATTATGAACTGTAAGCGATCATTATATTTCTGGTTAATTAGCCATTCAATCTATCCATGTGTATAGGATGTTGTCTAGCATATGACAACAGCCATTCTGAGAGACACATTATGTAGGGCAATTATGTACATAATTGTTGTGCACGACTTAAACTCGCCGATTTGGAGGGAATTTCATGGGTTGGGCACGGATAGATGTACCTCAGGCACCGGTATAGGCTTATTCGGTTTTCCTCTATAAACGTGATGTTTCTGGACTGCTCATTATTGCTATGATCGTTGTCTAAATATCACACGCATGTGTTATCTGTGCGCCGTAATGACGTGTTTTTTAATGGATGTTCAAATTACGATGTCAAAATGCCTTGTTTCCATAAGCACAATCACCTTTACACATTATGTCTGATCTGGTCCTCGTTCTCAGCCAGATGGGACTCAGAGGCTGCCTGAGGACTCTTTGCAGGACACGTGTTCACCGCCAGAGCCATTTAAAAACATACACCAACTCAGCATCTTGCTAAGCGCATGACTTGATATGAACTGTGACCCCACGAGGCCCGTGTATCTTGAAAAGACGATCATTAAATATCTGGTAAATTCCAAATTCAATCTCTTATTATGTTTAGGGTGTTCTCCCGCAGGTTGTTTAAATAGGTCGATGAAGTCTAAGCTACTTATAATATTTCAAGTCTGCGATCTTCTCACGTTTGAGAAAAGTTTAGATTAAGATTATTCAGGCACCTTGGGTTACTTGCTAGCAGTCATGGTTAATATTCCAGCCCGTGGTTATATCGCTTTAAAACCAACGGTTAAAAAATCTCTGTAGTACAATGTGTGGAATTCGATGACCTGGCATTCTCTATACATAATACAAACTTACAAGTCATCGACTTCTGACGTGATTGTTGCTGGGATAGACCAAGCTGGAGAGATTAGCTAATTTATTCATCAATTCAGTTGATCAATACGAATGCTTGATGATAATTCTACAGACAAGGCCTACATCGATGATTTTATCGTCCTCCTCGTCTTGGAGTTGACCGTGATAATTTTGAAACTTAGACGGTAATATAACTATTAATAATTATAATCAGACATCAATTCGCTGGATTAACTGAACCAACTTCTATATCACATCGCTGCGTCAGATGTGCGTGGGCCTACTTTTACATTTATATAACGCAAATGCTGGTTAGTCGTTTGACTGCTGTGAGCCCAAAATCTAAGAAAGAGATTATGCTGAATTAAAAAAATTGAGATTGCAATATGAGAAAGGTTTAGTTTCATCATCATCATCGTCGTCGTCATCATCGTTTTCATCATCGTAACCTTAAAAAAGAATTAATATAGCGTCACTTTTAGTCAGAGGGTAGTTTTCAGGTACTTACGAAACTGATAAGAGGTTATGGGAAATTAGTTGGTCCTGAGGGACTGAGACACTTAGATAGTCAATTCCAGCTCGAGGAACCCACGGCGGCAAAACCTCTTGACCGAGCCATCAAAGTACGCGCCCGCGGGACGATAAGATAGCCCCGAGCTGGAGACCGTAGCGAGGAGAGACTGGGTAAGGAGGATAATACAGGATAATAGTATAAGCCATGAGAGAGAGTGGAACAGAACCAGAAACACAGTTCCGCATGAGAGAGCAGACCTTAAATAAAATACGATGGCGGATATGTGGCCAGTGGAGAGAGTCGTTGATAAAGTGATAGATGTGGTAAAATATCTCGATACCCTTCTATATGGCGGGCTGCAGCATTGAGAATGGTCGACCTGTTGCTTGGCCATAATTATGGAAAATGGATCTATATAAACTGATTATCATTATCGATCCAAGCGTAGATCAGAGCATGGACCAGTGTCTTGATTGAGTGAGTGAAGAGGAAGTGATCAGACGAAGCTGATGTTAATTGTAGAAGCATGAGCGAGACACACTGTTATGTGATCTGAGAAAAGGATCACACGATGAAGAATAAATGCGAGATCACAAACAGAATAGAAAACACGCACATTGAGAAATCTGAGGCACAGGGAATTGATGTACATATTGGAGAACTGCGTTTGATTACAAGTATAGCCAGCTATATTATACTTCGTCTTGGTTTAAACGCAGACGATCAGAGGACAGCCACCATCGTTCAAGAGCAGCAGAGGCCTCTAGAATATTTCCAACTATAACAGCAGCTGTGGTGACATGCTATCTATCTCTGCATGGAGAGATAACATAGAGTTCGTCCTGACGCTGTATGAGTAAGGACCGTTGGGACTGTTTCTATTTTCGTCCTTAAATCATTCGGAATACTCTTAAAGTCAGACTGGCCTTTTCTCAATAGTTATTCCAATCTCTCTGTTACTTCTGTGTGCTGATTGTCTATTTGTTCAGTCAGGTATGTCTGTATCATACATATAGCTAAACGTTCCGTCAGTTCACTTTGACCTCCTCTCAATTCCCGTCTGCAGTGTTCCTAAACGTCCCAATGTATCATCTTCTCGATTTCTCTCTTCTCCGTCATACATGATTCCGACGAGAGGCTTCAGCTATACATGTACGTCTCCATTTGAGGTAGTCATATTAAGGTTTCTTGGTCCTATGTCAGGTGGTGACCATTCCTGTGACTCCTCTCCTATTAGGGCAAGAAGATCGGTGGGCCCATTGCTTAGGCCTTATACGCCCTCAATTGTATTTCCAGCATCTGCCTCCTGCGTGGGCCGGCCATTTTCGAAGTTCCCGATGAGCCTGTCAATCTCAAGTACCACCCTTGGTGGTCCTTCGGCCGGAGCTTTCTCTATTGGCGGCATAGACTCGCCTTACTTGGCTGTTCACTGCGATGCATTCATAAACTCAGACACCATTAAAGATTTGCTTACAACAAATCTCAATTGAACTCAGGCAACTAACTTTGGGCGATATCCATCATGGCCTAGGCCCTAGGGCAACATGAGATTGAATAATACAAGCAACCTTCAACCCATGCTCTTTTTGCCAATATCCTAATCAAGTACATCGGGCATAAACTCTTGGGCATAAACGTAATGGTCGTGGCTCATAACCGGGCATCTGGCGCGGGCTGTACTGACTAATCAAGACATATCTTCCACTTAACAACAGGACATTGGGCACAAGCAAAAGTTTCCTGGCTCATAAAACTTACACTTACACTTCAAGTTTCAACTTACACTTGCAAGCAGAAGCGCGGGCTGTGTAGCTCATCAAACATCCCTTCAGCTAACATGTCCGGGCAGGATTCCTATCTTAGGAATCTCGTCACGATGGATTTTCGGTTGTAGTCAAAATTCAAAACGGCCATCCTTAGAGAATACACAATAATATGTCGAACATTTGACACACTGTTAAATAAACAGCCTTTACAAGGTTATACAAATAAAATAACACTGATACTAGTAAATCGCATAATAAGTAATTCAACTGTCTTCAACTTCCCCTCTTGTTCAAAGTACACAAACTTTATTAAGGCAAATGAACTTAATCGGACATGGTGTCACTGTCGGTTGTCTAACTCAGATAGGACTAACAGTTGAACATCGATATTCATAAAAACATATGTTACGTATATCTGGGGACGCAAAAATTGTGGATTTCTAAACCTTCAACGAAATAAAGAAGGCTTGTCCATTGGTTTCTTCCAATGGTTATTAATTAAACCTTAATGGGCAGCAGGATGTGATGTCGTCATCTCCGGCTGAATGGTTATTGACTGCGACTCATCAAATACGGTGGAAAATTACTGAGGTTTGACATCAGTAAGAGGATTGATAGTTGTTGCCGTTGCTGCACGCTGAGAGTTTGACAGCGGCGGTTGTGGCTACAGAGAAACAATCATGTTGGTTATTTAGTTGTTTGGTTGAAAAAATACGATAAATGGCAACATTTATTTGTTTATTCAAATATTTATGTTCTTATATTATGTTTTTCTTATGTTATGTTTGATGCTTTTTATAAAAAATCTGTCATGACAAAAGCCCCCAAAATTAATTAAATAAAGAAACAACTTTCAATTTTTAAGAAATTATGAATGTTTGCACACCTGAGTGGTTCAGAGGTAACTGCAGCGACTGAATCGGACTCGTCGGTGGTCTGCGTGGGCTGCAAGGTTCCTAATCTGCTGTGATAGTTTCGTTTGTCGCTGAGGGATGTCGCATCTATGTTGAACGACTTCAGGCGAGTGGGCTGGTTATGCCAGAAGGCTTCGGCGGCAGTTGTTGAACTGATAGCGCTTGTCTTTGTTGAAGAGGTGGTGTTAAGTTGTTTTCAGCGACGACTGGTGTGGTTATTGTCACTTGCGCAAGGGGCAACATTGATGGCTGTTATCTCATGGCTGGCTGCTGGTTCTTTTGTCGCTGCTTCGGCGAAAAAGGTGACATCTGTTCAAGGCCTTCGACTTTTGTAGGCGGGTTGGCATTCGCATTCTGAATTTTACAGGGATCGTTCTATACCGCCATGCATCGGTCCCAGGTTTCCCCATTGGCCCTACTTGATTCAGTACATCGCATATTCTTTTACTCCATCTCTAAGCTTCCTTTTGCCCATGTGGTAGTAGGTCTCTGTACAAGCTTCGCTCGTTTTTGTGTGAATATACCTCTTGTGTCATCTCTGCATAGTCTGATTGGGCTCCTGTGCCTTATGGACTACCCCAGAGGTCTATACTGGGCCCGTTGTTGTGGTTCCAGGTTAAAAGTCTCCTGGGAAATAACCCCCTGCCATTAACCCCCTAGGAAAATTACCCCCCCCCCCGTGCAAATAACCCCGTGGACTCACCGTAGAGAGAAGTGAAACAAGAAATATATGCCAAAATAGTCTTCACAAGGTAAACTATCCCTAATGTATACTAATATTATTTAGACAAAATAGGCAAAGCATCTATAATGTACCAATGCGTAAGAAAAAATATAAAAACTAATGTGAAACTAAACCTAATCCCAAACTAAGTCATATGCAATAACTCCGTAGAGTAGCAATATTCCCTATCTCCCCCTGTCTCTGTCCTCGATCATCTACATCCTGTCTATCTCTCACTCTCTGTCACTATACGTTCCTCTTTCGTTGGCGTCAGATGAGCTGATAAGGTGTTGCACTGCGGTGTCTGATT
Source organism: Bimastos eiseni (assembly GCA_959347315.1). Classification (NCBI taxonomy): domain Eukaryota; kingdom Metazoa; phylum Annelida; class Clitellata; order Crassiclitellata; family Lumbricidae; genus Bimastos; species Bimastos eiseni. The sequence continues at coordinate 5,185,076 of OY365813.1, read as the reverse complement.
AATTAAAGCAATCAACGGAGTCGTTAGCGCAGCGATTAGGATAACGGTTAGGTGGCCTGGCACCTGATTCCCATAGAGATTAGTTACATATACACAGTATATGTTTAAATATAGGTTCAAATATTCTCGTCGTATCCTGTGAGTCAAATGTTCTCATAAACGAATAACAGTCCCAATTTTAACTAATAATTACAAAATAATAACGCTATGGTCGCTGTTGATTGCACAGCTCCGATGTTCGCAGTGTTATTATTTGCACTATAGTTGGCCTGGGGGTTATTTTCCTAAGGGGTCATTTTCCTAGGCCGGGGGGTTATTGGCCGGGGGTTTATGGCCTGGTTGTTATTGCCCAGGCCGGATAACCCTTGTTGTAGGCCTATATCCTATGCACTTCAGAAATATGAATTACATCCTCCTCTGTAATTCCAAATCAAGTTTATAAATTCACCTGGATGCTCTCTCAACCTGCTTTCCCCTCTTCACCTTTTCCTACTCTGTTCGGAACTTGGGTGGTCATTCTCGACTCAGAGCTCACTTTCACTAAGCAGATAATACCGTCTCCCGCAGCTGCTTCTACCAGCTGCGTAAACCGCGTATGATTTCTCGCTCTCTCCCTCCTAGTGCAGCAGCCACCTTAGCTATGCTATTCTTATCAAGAGACTTTCCTCTGCATTTGGAATCTCTTTCACTGCCCTAGCCCGGATCAAGTCATACCGTGCTTCGCGCTTTTTCACTGTCAATGCCTCTGGTCACTCATTTAGTCCTCACAGCCTCACCTGCGGTGTTCCTCTTGGTTCTGTTCTTGGGTCTCTTTCATTCATTATCCACACCTCCCTACTCAGCAAAATCATTTCCTCGTCTTCTATATAGATCATCACCTCTACGCTGACAATACAAAGCTGCTCATATCTTTCTCTTCAATAAATCACATACAAAAATACCATGGGTCCAACTTGGATGACCACAAATCTGCTATGCCTAAACCATTCAAAAACAGAATTTATCATCATTGGCCTCTGTGGGCAATTAATCAGACTTTCCGACACCTCCGACCTCCTTCAAACAAACCCAAATTCTTCCGACCTCACTCTTCTCCTGTTCTCAATCTTGGAATCACCTTCGATAAGAACCTCACCGATCTGTCTCGCACCAACTATAATGCACATCCGTAATCTTCGTCGGTTCCGTCCAATACTCAACTACAAGACTGCATGCACAATAGCCGCATCAATCGTTCAGTCAAAACTCAAAATTCTCTCTTCCACAACATAAATTTTCTAAATAAGTAACAAGAATTTAACTACCAGACATCAGAAAGAGCCTTGATAACGTGGTTAGGAGCCCTGGCAACATGTCAACGAACATTGGATTGGGGTTTTGCCATTTTGGTTTTCTTATGTCATAGGCCTACTGGCAGGACAGCTCATGAAATCAAATGTTCGGAACAAGGAAGTTGCGGAAATTTGATGATGTTCATTAAACAAGTTGCGTCAGCTACTTGTTAGTTTCGCCTAGGCATCACCACCGTCAGCGCGTCTACCCGTATTTAATCCAGCTGTTCAGCTATACATACATGTAACTGTATGCCTGTGAAATCCTGTTGGTTCTCAGATAGCTTACTTGTATTTGATGCAGGAAATCGGAGCACAAAATCGCTTGCAGCAGAACAACACACGTTCAAGAACCAGAATGGATATTAGTATATTCCTGATCATCTGCGGACTCGCCCTCTTTGGTTAGCGTTAATCATTATTCGTAATTGAAATCGGAAATTAAATTTCTCAAGCGTTATTCCAAAGCTCAGCGCAGTCTACCGATGTATTCACGAGCCTTAAGTCATTGGTAGGCCTAATTATAATTATGGAGAGCAATAACTGGTTTCCGCTGGGGAATTTATGATTGCCTCTGCTGCAATTTACGATTAGTAAAATGTGTTTGGGTGTTGAGAAATCATGACACTTTGTACCGTATTGTAATCAAACATTTCTAAAGCGCCTTCGGTAGGGTGAACCGTTCATTGGCGCTTCCAGTAAGCAAGGCCACGAGCGAAGATACAGGTTTTGAGAAAAGCAAAGCAGAAGGAGAATATAAGGACCTAGAATTTTAGAGCGAGTTGACGAAGACAGCTCATTTCCAGAGAAAGCGGACATTGACACTTTTTACTATATGATCATGTACTTTGCTATTGCTGCTACTGTCGTTGTTATTGTTATTCTCATCATAGTCACTTTAATGCAAACAGTTATCGCATCCTCAAGGTTTGTACTACGACACTGAACGAATGCAATGTAAGATACTATAGACATGCAATTAATTAGGTCTACTATAGACAGACAGGTTTTAAGCATCTTTCAAGACTAGTTTTTTGAGTTCAATTTCCCTGATGGCAGTCGGTGGTGGGGCATTCCAGACAGAGGAGCCAAACTTCCGCAAAAGCAGGAAAATCCAAGATCTCACAAAGGCGTTCGACATAATTTCATCAAAAATACTTAACGGTGTCAATGTCTTGTTTTTCCAATCAATTTTCGTTTATTCAGATATCATGCTGGCAAAACGCAGCTTGTTACAATGGTTATGATAATACAGATTAATATTTAAGCAGTTACAGCTAGGCCTCCGCCGAATCAGAAAATCAGTTATCTTGAGATTTAATTAGATGATTTATGTTAGTGTATGTTTTGTACAATACTTGTTGCATAGATCTTGTAGTTGGAGATACGGTGGATCTCATATAGAACAAAGTACATTTCATTCTAAGGACACACTTTATCTCGCCTATACTCACTAACAGAGTTGCAAAATTGTTGTCTAGTTGTTACCAGACAATATTAATTTTACTATAGACTATAGAACAACCAAATAGGTATTGTAGCTGAGGACTATTTTCAATTTAAAGAAACAATTTTTAGATTTGAATTGTATTTGCCGCAATTTCTATTAGGTGCCGTCGAATGAATAAACGTGGCTTATATAATCATATAATCTGGAATCTTCCATCACGTAGTTTTCCAATCAGTTGGAGCTGATTATTATGCTATAGAAATAATGCCGAAAAGAACGACGTTTGTTGTCATGAGATTTAGCGAAATATCCAGATCTCTATCTGCACCACGGAAAATCTCAATGAAAAACCAAAAGGATTAGTTTCCGTAGCTGAGCTGGAATCTTGGCTAACAGATAGTCAGTAGGCCCAGGGACTGGCAACGGAAACGATCAACCAATGCTCTCAAGTACGCTTCCTTCGTATTAAGCCACCCTCTAGACTTTGCATCCTCCTTGTTGTCAAAGACGGGCTACATTCTTCCCTTTCTCCTCTCTCTCCTACGCCGAATACTGGCTGCGTGCCTACAAGGCTACGGATGTGAACATAAGGCGTACACAGGGTGATTTACCATTGCGTGAACTTAGCTTTCGGGCTGATTATGTTACTTTGGCTAAATCATGATACAGTTGTTAAATTAATAAATTAAGCTATATTGGCTATTTATACGGATATGCTTGAATTAAGTCTGATCTCCATTACAAGATAAATATTCACTGTTAAGCACTATTCACTAGCCAAACTCCTTTAATTATCAGCATTGTGTCATGCATAAAATTAGGTCACAGAGATAACCTATTATATTGTATGCAGGTGACTTAACTCTTCATCCTATCATGTTATTCAATATAACTGAACCTTCTTGCTCATAATTTATTATATTGACCTAGGTCGACCATACTTTATTAGTTTTGTTTATTTCTTTTTTCTTCTGGTATAGTGTGTTTATATTATTATGCCAACTAATTACTTGTTGCTTAGCACTACCATCAAATAATAATTCTGACACCATCCGGTGGATTGTACATTTTCTATGCGGCGCAGCGCAGCGGTGGCTCGCGCACTGATGTGCACTCTTCTATCTGTCCATCTTACTATGTAATCCATATAGCTCTTCAACATGACTATTCAGAGGAAATATGACTCGGTAATGTCAACGCGGTAATTTATTTTTATCCCGTAAGGTTAATAGAATGCTTTCATGTCAGTAACTCTCAATTAGTTACGGCTTGGCATTAGCTTTGCGCATCAACTAGTTTCAGAGGCGCTCTCTACCCAGACCCGGTCAAAGAGGAAAGTCTTGACAAGTTAATAGAAAGAGTTAGACAGGTCCCGCGGGAGAGAACGCAGACCTCTCAGATGGGAGGTTGTATACCAAATACTGGGATCCACTCAACTGACTCCACAATACAAAAGGGCTCTTGGCTATACTGCAATTATCTAACCAGTTTGTTTCCATTTAACTCGTTAAATTGTGACATTGTATTTTAATAAACGTTGCACGGGGCATTGATGATAACCGGAACCCTGAGAATATAATTGACAATGCCTTAAGACTTGACGTAATTACTGATGACCTAACTAAACACTGGCTAATAAAATATGCTGGCATTGACCCGGATGAGAATTTATTCTCTGACAGAACCTGGGATATCTCATATGTGACCACGGAATTCTTAAAGCCACTAAACCATTAAGTACCTCCTTGTTTACCACCATACACTTAGAATGCAGAGTGCAGAAGCCACTGGAATAAGCCAACGGATATCACTGATTTACTGAATCAATTACTGGTTACGGTGATGGCCTTCCAGAGATGGCCTTCCAGATTGCGCTGTTCATATAGCGCTTCAAACGTGGCCTGCTACCGGGGGCTACAAGAAGAAGGTCACATGATGTACCCTTACATTACACGATACATGAATAAAAATGCCAACCTATAACACCCAAAGATATGTTATTTAATACATAGGGGCCGTTCACATATTATATAACGCATAAATCTGAATTTTTAGGCCACTCCTACCCTACCCCTAATAACGTTATATAACAGCAGCTGTGACCCCACCCAAATATTATACAACAGACATGCTACCTACCCCCTACCTCACCCCAGTCTATAAGCACGTTAAAAGACATACACTCGACATAATTGTATTGCAGAATTTGAAACTTTTATAATGATACAATGTTAGTAAGCACTTTAATAGTAGTGATTCAGCTGATAATTGCCTTTGTCCGATTCAAGAACTGCAGTAAAAATAATCATACGCCCCATTAGCAATGTAACAAAAGCTATTGTGTGTGTTCTCTCGTGCCGATGATGATTAGACCGGATGTATGGAGCTCCTCTGTATATTAATAATCGGACTTTTAATGGCGCTAAATTCACTTGTAATAATTAACTAAGTGGGTAATCGATGATTGTCACCATATATCTACTAGTAGGCCTACTAATACAGCATAATAAGGCTTGGTAGTGACGTGCATCCTATTTAAGAGCACCATTTTGGTTTTCCTCCTGTTTGGCACTAGAAATGAGCATTACAGTATCACACAGAATGGATTGGTTTAATATTGGACTATAAGGTATTTATCAATAGGTTCGAGGTACAACTCTACCTATTTAATAGCATATGGTGTATACAGAGTGTATACTATAACTGCAATTGGGTATTTAAGCAAACTTAAACTATTTACACATACCATAGAAAATGAAGCCAAACATATTGCTAATACCTACCAAAATAATTATTTCAAGTGAATTAATTTTAATTTAAACCAGAATCAAAACAAAGGACACAGAATTGAATTTAAGAGCGTTTGAAGCTCTGCATATGAAATTTTTACCATTGTATACAGGAAATTGTTAAAAGCGGATTTATAAATAATAAGTAAGAACGTCACATCAATTCGCCAGGTGGCAGCTAATGGTGCTAGTTCGCAACGTACTGTGAACTTCGATTAAACAACGAAGGTCCGTGGTAATAGAATTTCCAATTGGCAGGCAAACAGGCAACATAGCATAAGCTGAAAAGTTTGTTATATAACGAAACCTTCAACCTACCTCCCCACCCTACACAATATGACGCTAACAAAACATGAACCCACCCACATCCCTTGAGCGTTATATAATATGTGAACGGCCCCAAAGGACCAATGGTATGGAATCAAATTCGTCCCAATGACCAAACAGCTCACGCACTATATACATTCCTTTTGGCTCAAGCTATAAGATTCTCCTTATTACATGACACTCGCAGCTAGAATTAGAGTATCTCCTCGCTCACCAGTTGTTGCGATGAAGAGATGCAGATTAATTAGGTTTAGTTAAGATCAGTTAGATTCTCTAACTACATGTATACATTTTAATATCTACTCGATGCATAACACACATATCACTGCGATTCATGGAATTGTCCAAATGTAGCCATTAGTCATATGGGCTATTATGGGTGGCCCTGTCAGAGGGAGGATATTATCTTGGGCCTTCCCTTGCAATCCAAGATTGTTTACGATAAATTAGTTTTCTCTTTTTTTCATGTCTATTCTTAACTGTTACACCTTCAATGGCAATGAGGAAAGCTTTTGACTTGGTCACAATATAATTATCGTGATCATGAACATTAAACTGTGGATAAGACATGCCTTTGATATATTGTACGAAACTCATCGTGAATAGACGTGTAATCAAATTATTGCCCTCTAAATAATTTGCGTATGCTTGTTCCTCTTTGGCCAACCATGCTAATGCTTCCCGATGCACTCTACGGAGGCACTTGAATTTGTCACATGTCTTGGTAAAATATTATAAGTAAATTACCATTTTTTCGAAGACCCTCTCAAAAGACTCTGGTACATTTTGTAAGCATGAGCGGGCTTCAGTGATCGATGTTGACTGATCTAAGTAATATCAATCCCCATTTAGTTTCCCATTATGATTATGAAAATCACGTTTCCCAGTAAGGAAATTTCAAATGAAACAGTTTATATGAATTATTGGTCTTACTAAGAACGTGTTGGCACTTCTATGACATTACCGTGTCACCGTTTCCTGTGCACGATCTAGTCATGCAGAATATTAAAGGATTACCCGAATCCAGACCCTCCCGCTTACAGCTTACAAACAACGGCTCTCTGCTGGTGCGTGGCTTTGACGGACGTCTTTTAACGTCAAACTTTTAGGTATCAGTAGGAATATAAAAAGCTGAGTATCAGTTTTAGCCCTTTGGGACTTGGAAACTATAACCATCCGTTCCGTAAAGTTCTCTTCATGACCTTAAACACAACACAACTTAAATTGACTGCTGTATAGTTACGCGACTTGAATCTTTTTCATAATTATTAAACAATGACATTGTGAGCGTATGTCTAATTATTTGGAAATCCTCCATTCCGTGGTAAATCTCCAGTCTGCATTGTATTATTGAAACTCACTCCCTTACAATTGGAAGGTGTAGGAGAGCGAAATTCTATACGACGATATTTGAAACAGGCATGATAGGAAAGAACGAATCCTACCCTGTCTTGCTTTTTCATTGGAAAAGGAAGAGAGAAATGAAGAAGTTATTAATGATGATACGAAACTCGTTGAGCCGCTGAATTCAAACTCCGTGTTTTCTTCGGTAGATTTAGGAAACGCATCTGCGCCTAAAGCAAATATTTGTGATGATGATAGGAAGGAACTGTGGCAGAAAATCTTTATTTGGAAAAATAGGATGAAAAAAATAAACTGCTAAAAACTGAAAAGCGTCCATCAGGAATGGATTAACTACCCAAAAAATTCAGTTTCAATTATTGGAACGTATAGGGGAGTTAAATTTGCAGCAGCGATATGTTTAATAATGCAATAATTACTGCTGCATCATTGATTTGTTAATTGAAGACACCTACAAAAAGCGTCATGTCAGTAAATCTGAGGTGGGAATAAAATGTTTGCTGAGGCCAAGACACAACAACTGGCAGCGAATGGGAAGATTTAGTTGGAACTAAATCCGGCGCCCTAACAAAACGGCGCAGACATAACGGCGCAATTCAAAGTACTCTGACAAAACGGCGCAGACAATACGGCGCAGTACAAATATTACGATATCGGTCTAGTGATTGTTTGCATACTAACGGTCAAAAGGTGACGTCCGACTCGATAAGCCGAGTTCTACCAGAATGATTCAGAATCATGCTTAAATGGAAGTGAGATTAATGAAAAGAAATACACCTAAAGAGAAGCGGGATTGATGAAACAAACATACCTAAATGGAAGCGGGATTGATGAAACAAATATACCTAAATGGAAGCGGGATTGATAAAGCAAATATTCCTAAATGATTGATGAAAAGAAACATACCTATATAAAAGCGGGATGATGAAAAGAAACATGCTTAAATGGAAGCGGGATTGATGAAAAGAATTATACTTAAATGAAAGAGGGATTGACGAATTGAAATATACTCAGATGTATGCCCAAATGGAACGTACAGCCTATGAACTAAAAGACTTTATGAAGTTACTCAGTTATTTATATATATATATATATATATATATAGAAAAAAATATATATTAGTATAGAGTTTCGCTGCTTTACTATTTAACTGCTATGAGCCATTGTTCTTTAGTTTTGTCTGCGCCGTTATGTCTGCGCCTTTTGTCAGAGCACCCTAATTCCAATACTAAGCGCGTTGCAACTACCTCGAGTACAGGCCTATGCTATGGATTCGACAATACGATTTTTTCACAACGACATTCGTTACAGAGGTTTCAAACCGACCCATGCTTTTCTAAAGTATAACAAGGATCAGGAGCTGATATTTAGTTGAACTATTTGCCAAACCCAAAATCCTGCCAGAGTGAATGTAAACAATTCATGCTGATTTTTATTCAGGTTCATTAAGTCTTGTTTCTAATCAAATCTGCGAGGAAGGAAGCCACTCGTCAAAAAATGAACAACGGAGAAGTCTTGAAAGTGTTTATGACGATTTAGTGGATAATCCGATATGCGATGAAGGGTTAGCTGAAGGTATAAGCATAATAATACTTCATTAGTTTTGCATTCAATTAATGACTGCATTTCATATTATTGCTTGTTTTGGTCGTGATATGCTAATAATATTTTAATATGTTTGCAATTACCAAAATATTGTGTGAACGTATCGAAACACAATTACGCCCTTTTAAAAGGACTTACAAACTGTTGACCTTTAGATTAAATTGTTCAGCGTATGTGTTCAGAAAACAGACTGCGTTGCCTTTGCATATAAGTACATGGCTGTAATGTGGGGATAATAGAAGTCACTTAGGATTAAAGCTGTCAAAAAATGTTGAAATCACGGCCCGGGTACACGTCCACCGACCGCGCGATTTCTTAGGAAATATAGAGAATTGCGCATTTTTACGGAATGTCGGGCACTCGAGAACCGATTTCATTGCCCCGACAGTCAGCTAATATGATCAACGGAACATGTTTTGGCATCTGCTCAGGTAAAATTGCGCATTTTTACGGAATGGCGGGCAACCGAGAACCGATTTCATTGCCCGGGCAGTCAGCCTCGGGCGGGTAACCGGGTACTCGGGTACCGGCTGACAGCCTTACTTAGGATGAGACCGAAGCGTTGGCATATTGGAAAACAGTTTTGCATCAGAGTAAAAACTTCAAACTGTATGCGTAGAGGTCCAGGAGGCCAATGAAGACATTCACGGATGAAAGATGAGATGTGAGCAAATTTAGGGATGTCACTAATTATTCGGGCAGCAGCTTACATGTAGATAGGCCTACGTTAGATGAAAAAGACAGATGTAGAAAATGTCATCAAATTCCGCCCTGGAGCAGATCAAGGCCTGAACTAATATCGAAACAGTAGTAGGCCCATAGTTTATGTAGCAATGACAACATTTCATTAAAATTTTTAAGGAATTTTTGCAAAATCTTTTATCTGTAAGTTGTAACATCTGAAATTGCCGTGGACAATTTATCTCAATTATTCTCCATTGATTACTTTTTCTCGGCGGGAAATGCTTTTTTGTGCCACGCTATATAATCATCAATAAACGAATTATGTTATTGTATACTCATATGCCTCTATAAATTAGCTCACGACTCAGTAAGATTGCTTCATAATATTTTTATGCGTGTATCATGTTTACTTATTAGAATATTCATATTTACTGTTTTCCTTCATATTTATATCAGCACGTGTCAGTGCCCACTCTTGTGTTTACATTTAAATGGGTCGTATCATTGTTTTAAATTATCTACTTGATCTACTTTATTTAGGAATTGCCAAATTACATAAACAAAGAAGCAAGCAAAAAGAGTTAGAATGTTTGCCTAAAGATATCATAGATATTATCTTGTATTGGGTCTGCACAAGACCGCTATGATATAAACACGATGAATAATGTCTTTTAAGAAGTAGCCTATCTGTAAATAGAGAAATTGGATCACGCTCACTTCATGACCTATAGAGATTTCTGAAGCTTCTTTATGAGTGAAGTAACGAAAGCAATACTATTCACAGGCGCCAGGTCCAAAACAATCGATAGGCTGGTGGGGTCAACATAGGTTACAAGTCAACAAATCAAGCAGGAAGACAGTTATTCGACTAAGGTTGATGATTTCTATAATACAGTTGCTATGGTGCGAATTAGTTTGAACATATACTGACTTTAATCCAGCAATAAAGTCTACTACTGATTTATTTTCGTCTCAGATTCATATACATAATTATGAGTTTAAGAATTTAGAGTTAGAATGCCCTTTTAATCCCAAATCAAAAGTAAATTGCCTCAGTGCCTGGTGGTTGTTGTCGTAGTGGTTGAAGCGGCGGTGCTAGTAATATCACAAACAGCGGCAGTGGAAGCAGTTTCAGCAGTAACAACGCAGCAGTAGCAGTTACGTCAATGCTTATACCTCACTTGTATCCGTGCAAAAGCATATCAATAACAGCAATTAATGCATTTTAGTTAATTGTTTGTGTCTTAGACGAATGGTTTAGGTTTTATTCCTCTTCCGGAAATAAGATTGTTGAAAGAGCAGCCAATAATCCTGTTCCGGAATATCATTGTGGAACTGAAGCCCCAATCTACATAAGAGGACTTGATTCTCATCCAGTAACTGGTACGATTGATTCGTATTATCTCTTTTCTCAACAGTAGCGAAATATAGATTAAACGTGTCAAGCAACATAATTCTGCGGAGGCTTACTAATTTGTTGCAAGAACCGAGAACCTTGTCTGGACCTTTATGATATTCTGCTAATGAAATCCGTACTAATTAGGACCACTTTGAGAAGTATTTAAGCTAATACGACAATAGCAAAGTTCAGTAATCAATCATATTGTGTGGCATGGTGGTCGATTGGTTAGAGCGGTCGACCAGTAACGCTCAGTGTGCGCTGAGTTAGCGGGTTCGACTCTCGTCCGGGGAGTCACTGTGTAGGGACCTTGAGTAAGTTCTTCGCACACAATTGCTCTGCATTACAACTACAATTGCGCCGTCGAGGCGTGTGTGCACTTCTGAACTAAACTGCAAGAAGGGCGATATCAAATAACAGCTGTATTGTATTGTATTGTATCAATTGCAAGTTGGTACAAATCTCGTCACACCTAGGCCTCTACTATTATTTTACAGGAAACATCCAACATTTCTATACTGTTGCAGACTATGCCCAAAAAAGTGCAACAGTTTGCGCTAACTACGGCGATGACCCTTGCAAGTGGATGGAGACGATAGAAATTTTCAGATGCCCGGCTACAAGAAACTCAAGCTACTACTACTTGTACAAGTTGAAATCTCCTCCAGGATGCAGTATGGCGTACTGTGTTGGAGATAGCGTCGCATGCAACCGAGGAGATCGCTGGGATGGAACTTCCTGTGTCAGTGAGTATGTCTCAGTAAAAATGCCTATTCTTTTTACATTTTTATTTCAAGCATCGTACTTGACGTTGCAGCCTTGAACAAGTTGATGATTCAGACTTTTCACGCATTCAGTTCAGAGTTAGAGACTGTGCGGGCGTAACAGCAACAGTTCAGCATACACGTAGCAGACAACATGCCGAATAATAATAATAATAATAATAATTGTTTGTGTCTCAGGTGAATGGTTTAGGTTTTATTCCTATTTCGGAATTAAGATTCCAGCGCAGTTCTGTTTGCATCCAACGCTACATCCTATTCGCTTTCATGGGCACCTTTCCGTTGACCCCAGAAGACGAGGCCTGACCCTCCGGACAATAAAATCTCTATATTAATAATCTCTAAGTCCCTGGGGGAATGAAGTACCTCAGGGCAAAAATTTATAAAAATAAAAACTAATAATAATAAAATAATAGTAATAACAATAACAAAAACAATAATAATAATAATAATGCGGTGGCTTTTCAGGGCACTATGTCAAGATTACAATCCACTGACAAGCGGCAACCCAGGTGGCTTGATGACAAATCAGTTGGCAATGCCAATGTTGAACAATACTGTGTGTGACATAATAATAATAATAATAATAATAATAATAATAATAATAACGTCGATTTATAAGGCGCCGTAAACGCAGCCCTAGCCGTGCAACCTTAACTGAAAGTCAGCGGAGAGAGTAGCGATGATAAGTGTTAATTGGTGGTAAGCCTACAAGGTTTTGGTTTCTTAAAATTTCTTATCTTTCAATTAGACATTTAAAAGATAGATAGCAAAGTAAAAGATATAGAAATACAGAGGGAAGAAACGAACACAGGAGAGAATTTTTATTGGATGACACCAAGCTTGATCATTAGTAAGTACCACTATAGGGGCCGCCCATAAATGACGGCACGAGAGGAGTGTCACACATTTGTAGCGATGTGTGACGAGGGAAAGGTCTACGAAATAAGATGTCACATCATCATATCAAACATCAAAATGCGTAATTTTATTAAATAATTTCACTCAGTTAAACAAGTTACACTTTATTAACAGTGATTGTTACCACAATTTAATAATACTAATCATGATTAATTGATTATTGTACTCTTGATTTTTGGACTGTTTACTTTTACGCTCAGTGTCAATTTTGAGGTTTTGGAAGTGAGGCAGCCATTCTGTAGCACACAAAAAACGCATCAGGCCACAGTGAGTCACTCACTGCACGTCGGCAACGTGAACTAATAGTTATAAGAGTAAACGAAGAAAATGGAAGGCGTGTAGATTGGATAGACGAAGATGAAGTGCATCTGAATGGAATATCAATGGAGTAGGATGATGAGATCCAGGCTCTCCCCATTTATTCCATGAAAGATCATTTGATAATCTGTGGAAGAATGGAGAAGCATGAAGTTTGGGCTGTTTCAAGTAATTGTTATTAAACATTTTTTATGATACCAGAGCCTCTCATCTTGTGGAATGCATAATAAGTGTAATAATTATACTATCTCCGTTTTCTTAGTTCTGATATAATAATAGTTTTAAGTATTATTACAGTGATACTTATTTTTTTGATAATTATAAGAAGATGTGAAGATTCTGGACATCTGGCTTTTTTCAGGCACGGTGGAGTCAGAGCTTTGTGACGTCATATCTGAGGGGTCATGGCTTCTGTGACGACCTGTGGCGAGGGATGGGGGTCAAAATTCGTCCAAAATTGGGAACGTCGATTATGGATGGCCCAATACTAAAACTTAGAGATAATTAATGTATTTATGAGTTTGCGTAGCAGCAGCACAGTAGGACTGTCGCGTCGAGTAGCTGCATGCATTTTGCTTTCAACATTCTTTTTTGCAGAGTTGTTTCCTGCAATGAGAGGGTTTCCAAAATTTTCGGGACCTCATCTTAATGGCACTGGATTGGACGAAGAAATTTACTTCAAATGCGAAGTCCAATACGACCGACAACCAAATGACGCAAATGCCAGATTTCGTGTAACGTTCCTGTTTGACGGAAAGCCACTGGAATATGTTGACAACAAAACGGACCTTCCACCAACCGACCTAAATGTAGAATCCGACAGTGAACTAACCGCCATACTGACTGAACTTCACCTGAGGGGACGTCTAGGAAGAGAAGTAGGCCACACACATTTGCGTAAATTGTTTGATCGCTTACTCGGCATCCTTTATCGGAGTAGGTCTAGTAGCCTAATGTATTGTTCTTTTGCGTTCATTTAAAAAAGCTTAATTTCGAGAGAAATGAGAAGGAAACTGCGACGAGACAAAACAGTTGAATGGAACTGCAATGTAAAAACTGAGAAAACGTTCATGATCCAATATGTGATCAAATATAGAGTGCAAGATATATAAAATAAGATAAAACTATTCAGTAGAATTTCAGCTCAAAGTTTCATCGAGCAATTACGCAAATGGTAAGGTACTGTCTCATCTCGTAACCTCTACGACCTCTCATTTTTTCCTCCTACTGTACTTATAAATATCTTAATTCTGGTAGTACTTGCCCAATAGTTGACATTGACACTGTTCAGAGTTTTCAGATCTTTCTTGCTTCTTTTGAAACACGAGAAACCAGTTTTACACTCCAATACAATATTTGTTACCATGTCAGCACAGTTCAAACACCAACACTTCTGTGGATAGTTAAGTAACGTTTTTGGTTGCTTCTGCTGATGCTGTTCGACAACTCTACGTGTCTTCGTTCACCTTCTCTACGTTGTTTCAACTTCGCTGCCCGTCATGTTGACGGGAAGTGTGTATTATCATCTTTCCGAAGTTAGGCCTTGTTCATGTGCCTTTTGATTGATTCTTATATTGCATAAGATACTTTTTGCACATTTCTCCTAGCGCGTTGCTCAATATTAAACTACATGCAAGAATATACATGAATGGAAGACGACATTAAACAATAAACATGACTTTCAGTTACACGGTAATGCAAACATTTCAAACAATGTATCTTATAGCTTTACTCGCCTTTCACATCCGGAATTATTAAACTCGCTCATGTGATACCTTCATTTGTTGTGTTTCCAGAGTCATAACGGTTTGCTTGGAAGAAAGCATCGATTGATGCATTGTGCATTAAATCATGGCGCTATAAAAGGCTTTGTTTCATTAGATGAAGCCACAGATTCCAACAATACTGATTATAATAACCAACTTCTAATCTTCAGCACATGTTTGTTCAAACATGTATATTATTAATATTGAATGATACCATTTAAGTTTCTTTCATTATTGCTCTGTTGATTTCTGTACGTTATAATTGGTTATTAATTAATTGTCATTGGATGAAATCTTTTAGTTTTTTTATTCTACACTAATAAATCAACTCCACATTTTCAGAACTTGAACCCTATTCCACTCTATCTGTAACTATTTACCACAGATATCCTGCCAAGCGGAGTCTTACTGGGTCGGTGGCAGCCAAAATATCTCGACAATGTCAAGTGTGGTGAAGTATCACGCTGCTTTCGAGGTTAGAAAGAGCCATTATTTTTCAATCTGAATTCATAAATATATACATATATTCCGACAAACGCATGCATACAAACACATGCACAAGTTTTCGCTGCGTACAATATGCACGACACTTTATTAGCCTATATGGGCCTACGCTATACATAAGCCTACGTTCGTAACCCATGTAATTATAATAATTTTATTATAATTATGTCTGCAAATCATATCGTGGCTGAGTGTTTATAAATAGTCATGTATGCTGTCTAAGATTATCTTGAATAAGTTTATTTTGGCGTACATATATGCACATAATTTTTTAACTTACATACATATACACACTGCACATAGGCATACGTTCGCAGCCCATGTACATGTAACTGTGTTTGCAAATCATATGGCGGCTGAGCGCTTATGATTCTTTATTCATTCATTCATTCATTTCAAAAATTTATATAGCGCCACTTCAAGACTACTATTCAGAAGCGCTCCCGACACAGCTGAAACGAACAGTTTTGAGGCGCGGACCCTTGGCAACAACCGCAGCGCCAACGGGAGCGTGTTCTAGAGCGAAGGGCAGACCACTGAGAGGGCACTATTCTGTTTAGTAGCTTTACGGGCAAATGGGACAATGAGCATGCCTCGCTCAGTAGAGCGGAGAGAGCGGCGACCGGTACACTCAGGGTAGAGTAACAGAGATCGCAAAGATAGGCAGGGGCGAGACCTAGCAAGGACCGCCACACCAAAGAGATGATACAGTAAGAGATTCGCTGTTGGAGGGGAAGCCAGAGGAGTACATCCAGCATGTAACCGGAGACATGGCCACATTTCAGAATTTATCCGACAAGACGTGCAGCAGAATGGAGGACCCGCTCCAGGCACCGCAATCGTCCAGCAGGAAGGCTTGCATAGAGTGAACAATAGTGATGAAAGCGTGAACAAGGGTAGCTTGTGGCGTCTGGAGTTAGCGAGCGAGCAACATTGTGAAGCTGACGCAACTGGTAGTATGAATCACGACAAAGACGGTGAATATGAGAAGGAAATGTAAGCTCCTGGTCCAACGTGACTCCAAGGTCCCAGACAACAGAGAAAAATGCAAAGAGGGGGTCGTCAGCAGTAATGATAGTCAAATCAAGCTTCATAAGCTGCTGGCGAGTGCCCAGTCAGATAAATTGGGTTAATTGCTGTATCGCTGTTGAACTAACCTGTCTAAGATTGTATTGAATAAGTTTGCTTTGGCGTAGGACCTACACACACGCATAAATACATACATACACAGTATTACACACAGATATGTTCTTAACCGATGTATAATTATGTTTCCAAAATATTGTCGCTGAACATTTCAAGCGTCGCCGTTGAACTACCTTTCTAAATTACTTTTTGTATAGCAATGCGTGTATGCTAATATCTAGAGCACATTTTAGTTTTACCATTATGAAGATTGTTAGAGTTTACATTATAATATGACTTCGCTGGACTCCATATTATTCAATTCTCTATTAGGGAGGTACAATTTAATGTCCCTTGCCAAGACAATTGCCGATGATTTGGAGCATGGCACAGTCATCATTGTGTCTCCAACATGTTCGAACTTTAGAACGAGTAGACCGCATCAGTTTTGTGGCAACGCGATATAGACCCAGATTGCATTTCCCAGATCGCGTACTTTTTCCCAATTCTTATAAATTTTCTTCGCTTAGACTTATTCCACTCTATATCCTGCTACTTTTTCCCACCTCTATCGCGGAAATCGCGACATGAGTACGTGCTGGTTCCTCTGTGACCTAGAAGGGACTTGAAGGAAGTCACTACAAAATCAAAATTGCAGCTCATCGATAGCTTCTCAGGGACTCAATTAACTCAAAGATATAATTATATGATCGTAATCGTAATTTAAAAATGAGGCGCAGGGCAAAAGCTTGCTCACGAGCGCTCATGATGACAATATCATCAAGAAAGAGGCCAGAAATATGGATGGATTAGGCTTACAATGTATATCTGTGGACAATGTTAAATAGCCAAATAACAGTAGATATATAGGTGCCTATGGTTTGCCAAATGCCGTATACATGAACGGTTTTAGTATAAGTTTAATAAATCTCAATAATTTGTCAATGTTTGTTGTCTATCGTAGAGCACCGTTCAGAGTTACAACATCAACCTGATCAATGGTCCAACCCATGCTGTAACATTTAGATCAACTCTTCCGTTCACCTGTAGCCGCTGCTGCAACAAAAGGGGCAGTTGTTGCGAACGTTATAGGTTCCGATTGCGGAATTCTACTGCAGCTTCGCCCGACTGCTTTTTATATTTTAAGAAAGGCAACGACACAGCAGTGTTAACGGTTTATTTTGTTCCGGTAGTCATGTCAATTACACATTCTTACGCTTTAGTCTTCGAGGCATATAACGATGATCACGTGTCGGCGAATGGGCTTTCGCTTTGGCGTGACTATGTGATCCCGCCAGTTCTAGTAAGTATTCGTTTCGCTTACTCGGCCTCACTTGCGCTTCATGATAAACTTATTTAGTATGTAATTGTGTTTGAATTTGAGTTGCTGCCTATTGTTGTGATTGTAATAGGATGTTTGTAGCGTGTAACTACAAGAGACACCAATCACTTTCATTGATAATCTCTAATTGTTTTTCTGCTTAAATTAATGAACTGAAAAGTCAGGAATTGGGAAATCCGCGCTCAGAGAAGCCACAAGTACAAAGCTCTGAACACACGGAGCGCAACGTTGATCTATACCACACCGACGGTTGATGCTGATCTACTGAAAAATATAACGATAAATTAGCTTGCAAATTTTAAATGGCAGTTATTGCTTCTTGATTACAGCTGACTGTAGTTCCAGAGCCAAAGCCATATATGCAATGCATCTCAGTTGGCGATC
Organism: Bimastos eiseni; assembly: GCA_959347315.1. Lineage (NCBI taxonomy): Eukaryota > Metazoa > Annelida > Clitellata > Crassiclitellata > Lumbricidae > Bimastos > Bimastos eiseni. The sequence goes on along the minus strand of OY365813.1, from coordinate 5,166,987 downwards.
CTCATCTTCGTACCTTCGATGACGCGTGAGAAAGAATTTTGCAATAGTCTATTATTTTAATTTTAAACTATCCGTTCTAGTTAAATTGAATGATTAAAAAAATTGATGCTATGATTTAATATATCTATCTATCTAACATGATATCAATGTGAAAGCTATCAATCATCTAGGTTGTAGAATTATTTCGGTCAATATTAGGTTCTTCATTTATTGCATATTTCAGTTAACGAAATTTGAGTAGACTTAGGTGCTCTTGTAATTATCAAAATAGTCTGGTTGCTAAACTATTGGGAATCATAAGAATATAAAATTTCATCTCAGCTCACAGCAGAGAAATTACGTGACAATCATTTAGTGAATATTATACTGACGTCGATAGTGCAACAATAAACATAAAGGTAGCAATGGCAACTTGGAGATTACTTACAAAGTTTGTTAACAGTATGTACGTAAGCGTAGCGATAATGATAAATTTAACGATTATTAATAATAGGCTTAATAGTCAATATTTTTATGGTTCAATCGTCCGACTTCTCTAGCAATTGTGCCTCTTTTTAAAGCTTTTCATATCCCTTTGTTATCATTCCCTCTAGCATCATCTGTCTTGGTCTTCCTCTTGTCCTCTAAATTTCTAATTTTATGACTGTTCTTAGTAAAGTGATTCTCTTCTCAGTGTTTGCCCTATCTGTTTTCTTCATCTCTTTCGTATTGTGCTCTTTCTTTTCCTATCCTTTCCATCACTTCTTCATTTGCTTCATGTTCTTTATTCGTCCCTATTCCCACATTTTGAAAGCTTCCAATCTTCTATTATAACTTTTTCCATGGTCGTCTGCTCCATATAGCACCCCACTGACTATTGGTGCCTCATTCATTACTTTCTTCAAACGTCTGGTTATTTTTTTCTCAGTAGTTTTTCTCATGTGAAAGAAAGCCTCTTTTCCTATTGCTAATCTTGTTTGAATTTCTTTGTGACATTTGGCATCTGCCACGATCCCAAGTTAGAAGAATTCCTTTACCTGTTCTATCTCTTTTCCTCCGATGTGCATTCTGACCACCTTTTCAAATTCTCTACTTATCTTCAATTCTTATGTCTTTGATATGTCTATTTTAATTATGTATTCGGTTGAAATTGTCTTCAGCCTATCCATCATTGCCTGTTCCCCATATTTGTTGTCACTGCCTGGGCAGCTCCAATCCTCAATGCCTTGACCCATTTTCCTTCGATCGTCGTTCTCTTCTGCAGATCCTAAAATGCTTCTCAAACAAACTCTTATGTGGATAATAAACAGTGGTATTGATAGCGGGCATCTCTGTCTAACACCTCTGACCGCCTTCCTGTTCTTATTAATCGTCATTAATTCGCATCGTATCCCTAAGTACAAGTTCCATAGTAATCTTCTGTCTCTTCACTCGATGCCCACCCGCCTCGAGACATGTGACTGCCTCCTAGAGTCAACTCTATCAAATCCTTTTTCATAATCAACGAAGCGTAATGTACATACGTATTGACGGCTTCTATCTGATAGTACTCTTAGCGTTCCTAATCGCGTCCATATTTTCCTACTGTCATTTATAAGGACTGTTGATCTGGCGGATGGTTCATCCAAGGAAGATTCATCCAAAATCCAAAATTATGTCATTGTTGTAATTGCAAAAATAACACCTTCTAAACATTTAGTGTAAAATTTTATTCAATTTTCAGAAGTATTTAAGATGTAGAGCAGTGGGCCCAATACGGAACCCTGTGGCAATCCAACGGGGACGGGGCCTCAACTAGACCTAGATAAGCCAAAAATGACACACGAGGTGCGTTTAGTCAGGAATGAGCGGATCCACTCAAGCAGTCGGTCAGCAAGGCCAATAGAGACTGACAGACGAAGCAATAGGGTATCATTGTCCACAGAGTCAAAGACCGCACTGACGTCCAGCAAGGTCAAAGAGTTACCTGAGAATGGTCAATGTCAATGGTATTGTAGATATCAGAGAGAAGGCGGACCACAAGTGTATAAAGATCCCTGCGGAAACCCGACTGCGAAGTGGGAAACATAACATTAATATTTTTAAAAACTGGGCAACTGTCCAGCAATAATTTGATCTATGACTTTAAAAATAAATGAAACATTAGAGATGGGTCTATAATTTGATGGGTAGGAAGTGTATCCTGTGGAAAATCCGAGCGTTGCCTCCGCAGAATTACTTTTTACAAGCAAGGCTGTTTATTTTTATATCGACGTATATTTGTTGCAAAGCATAATCAGGCAAATGCCTTTAGTTAAGTAGAACAGAGTTCAGAGGGGCACATTAAAACTGGTCACATTAAAACTGGTCACATTTAAGAACCAAATAAAAACTAGAAGAGGTCCGATCAGTTTGGTAAGAGAGTTACAAGCAAAGGGTATAAGAGAAGGTGAACGATTCTAAACAACTGTGATGAACGTTAGTAAAATACAAGACATCTACCAGCTTCAGCAGATTTTTCAGCGTGATATGCAGATAGACCGACTAATAAGGAATGTTTTATTTCAGCACTTTCGATAACTATATGGTTGGAGACTTTTATCTTGTGAAGGCAATTAATCTCAAACAGCACATGGAGGTAAAATTTACCACATCTTTTGTGTTTACTTTAGTCGCAACTCTCTGAACCAGGCGTTTAATCAATTAAACTTGATATAGCGCCTCCACAAGAAATCTACTGTTAAATTCTCGATTAAGGCCGTCTTGACGAATCGATGACACTTCTTCATAGGTGTAGCGTGGACCGTTAATCCGCCTCCCTCGAGTTGCCATCTGGCGTCATCATGGGTGGTTGTCTCCGGCCATTACCCGGCCATTACACTAACCCTATGTAAACAAAGATGTTCATTTACCACAAGGAAGAGTATAGCTGTGCAGACCGCAGTGTCGCTGCTTTGCCCATTACTTCAAACTGTATGTTTTTAATTTGAGGCTCTCTTATGGGTTGCACGCTTAGCAACGAGTATCAGCCAATCAAAACCGTTAGATTGATTATAAATGACCCTATAGGATGATTATGATGTGAGACAAGACGTATTAGCAATTCTAAATTTTCTGGGGTGCTTCAAACATTATATTTGGTGTTTTCGCTATTAGTGTCAGCCACACTTCTTTCTACCTTCAGTATATCCTAACATCAAGCATCCTTGACTGTTCAACCGTCACTTGAATTGAATGTGAAACACGCTATAGATGGTTTTCAATTTTCTTATCAACTCAAACAATCAACTCATGAACCTGATAAAACGATGACTATCAGTATGACAATGTTAAAATCTACATGTATCTCAAACAACGACCATTTTTGGCACATACCTGCACGTCATATTATCAGCATCTCTCAAATTACCCGCACTAACAGTTAACACGTGTGCTATCTTAAACATAGACATAAAAAGTCAATATGCCGCCCGTCAGAGCTAGCGCGCTCAGAAATTCGCCTACCTGTGTGTGTGTGTGTGTGTAATCACACGAATCCTATAACACTGCAAATGAAAAGTTTACATGTATATGATGATAATTATTATTGTATGGTAGAATTCCTTTTGTCAGTGTTTATGCTGTAGACCTATTATTCAGGACTTTGATGCAAATTGTCAGTTTAGGCATACATTTTAATTGCGTTTAAACTTCCTCGAAAAGAAATTGCAAGCAATTTGCTGCCTAGACATGTAAAAGAAATCAGTTTAGTGTCTGACTTCAAGTGCTCTCAGTAACTATCTTGAGCATGTTTATCATAATCGCGTGTTTACTTTAGTTAATGAGATTGAATCAAATCCTGGTGTTTCTGAGCAGATCCAAGTCCGTCACGAACTATGCAATGGTCAAGTAACCTGTAATTGCGGTGTCATTGTTCGTGAAGGCAACAGCGCATTCAAGATAAGCGTTTGTGAAGGAGGAACATGGTGGAGTCTTAATAAGAGAAGTCCAACAGTTATTCGTCTACTCTCCCAAAAACCAGCAGATGCGTCTACAGTTTTAATCGACCAGACGGGTCTAAGCTATAGCGTAAGTGAAAACTTATGCTCCAAACTTTGTGAGTAGGCCTACTAAGCAACTTTTGCTTTGGTCTTCTTTGCATTCCTTTGCATTACACGAAGCTCAACGAAGTAACTGACTGCCAACCTTGACCGAAATACGAGTACTCAGGAAACAACTTGTAGCATTATTTGTCACTATCCTTAACATTTTTCATTTTCAACTGCATCACTACTAAGGGCTGGCCAGCCTGCACCTCAGAATCACATTGATGTTGCATCTCTTGCTACAGAGACCTATTATTATTATTATTATTTTACTTATTATTCAAGAAATCAAGTAACCAATCAATCAATAAAAAACTTAATATAGCGCCCCTTCAAGATATCTACTCAGAGGCGCTCTCTGTCTGACTACGGTTAAAAAGTGCAGTTTTCAGTAGTGAGTAGACTGCAAATGAGGTGTTGGATTTTTATACTTATTATACTAATTATTGATAGTAATTGTAGTTGGGGAATAGGTAGCAGTGATGGAAGAAGAAGTATAATAGGGGAAGTAGTAGCAGGAGGAAGGGGAAGGGGAGTAATAGTAGTAGTAGTAGTATAATCACTGCTACTACCACTACTACCCCCACAGTTTCCCCTGCTATTGATGCTATTATCTATTGTTGACACGTCAACAAATTTTTTAGTATAGATTCCATGTCTTCAGTTGTTAACAAATACATAAATAATTAAATTTACAGTCAATAGAATCCACAATAAATTAATAGATTTGTGATTTTCGTACATTTATTACACGCAGATACGAATGCCTTCTGGACTTCGAGTGGAGGTTGACACAAACCCAACGTGGTTCAACATTGAAGTCCATTTGCCTCCTGAGTATCATGGTAAAACGGATTCCGCTTCTATGTGTGGGAATGGCAACCAAAACACGAATGACGATTCTCAAAATCCTCAAAACTTCAGGCAAGATATAGATTTAGCCTTAGGGCCCTCTGCCTGAGTTAATATTGTTCCTCTTCAACACCTATAGCAGCTCATCCGAAAAACCCAGACGCTCAGGTATACGGTCCCGAAACGAAAGGTATGGGCCAGTGGAAAGGGTTTTGAAGAAATAATGCTAAACAAGTTTTAGTAGTATGTAGCACAAGGATGCGAAATTATGTGAAGATTGTGTTGGAGACTAAAGTGGGATGTTGTTGAGAACAGACAAATCGTAATTGTAAACGTCAACTCCACGTAGCGCATGTAGAATAACAAGGTTTTATGTCGACTTTTTGAAAAATAAAGTTATGCTGGACTATTCAGTACATAGCCACAGTAGGCCTATATGGCATACACTTACAAAACGTTATTTTTGAGGATTATATCGTTTTACGTCCATATAATTATTATTTGGGCAGTATTTTGAAACTAAGGAGGTACAAGTCTGCATGAAAAATCGATAATTTTGTGTCACGTGCATGTTCGATGTCACCGTGATCTAGCGACGTTTGAAGAATTCATGAGGCGTTATATCCATAGCCAATGAGAGAACTGTGAGATCTGTGTATCTGTGAGAGATCTGAACACCAATATTCTTTTCCTGGCACGTTCGGTGTGTTTCGCTGGTTTTCTTCTGTCCAATGCACTTTATGCGTCACTTCAATATAGATTTGTCGTTCTTGTAGTCCTTCTCTATCCAATGCTCCATAGGCCGTTGTTTAGCGGCTCTTAAGCATTGTTAATCATTTTGCAATTCGTCTCGATTGCGTCTGCAGTTGCAATTCCTTCTTCATACTTCTATGCCCTATAGTTCAATACTATGTTACTAGCATTTGAAATGTACTGTTATAGAAGTATATTGCATCTGAACTGGACACAAAGAGTAACAAGCATTGAAATAAGAAGAAGACTAAACATTAAAGAGAATATGATGCAAGCCGTAATGAAACAAAAGTTGGAACTGGTTGGGCACATTTGCAGAATGGATAGAGAGAGAGAGAGAGAGAAAATAGTGTTATGATAGGAATTATGGAGGGAACGGGAAGAATGGGGAGACCTTGCACTAAGACATTCCAAGGCGTCATTTATCAAATTTAGGCGTTCAGTGTTTGTGCTAAATTTCCATTTGTTTTATGCTTCTTTTCAGAATTCCTGACCACTTGAGTTACTTCAGACATCAACCTGCTTGTTCTCTTATATACAATGCAGCTGCAACGAGGTGCGGATGCAATGGCACTTATCCAATATGTTCCAACAATGATACAAGGCTAGATGTTGTATCAAAGTCGAATGAACAATACTTAGGAAGAGCAAGTACCGGAAACATATGTCTTAATGGTACTAAGAGGAGCCGACGTGACGAAACCGAAATGTCGCAGTATGATAGTAATAATGATGAAAATGACTTCATTTTCGATTACGATACCGCATTTCCTCCCTATACCTATGATCCGAATTTTGGCGTGAATGCCTCGTTTACATGGCCAACCCCAAAGGGAAAAACTGAACATGAGGTCGAACAATACTGTTCTGATATGTTGCAGTCGTCTCCTGCTTACGCGGATTGCAGCTCAAACGCGGACCTGACATCAATCATTGCTATGTGTGCCAGTGATATCCAGGTGGGTAGAAAAGACTAACTTGATAGTTAAACTCGGTGTGTTGTGCGTAATAATAGCGATTACGCCTGTTGCATCATGAGGCCAGTCAGAAGCATGACGTACTTTTTATCAGCATTGGTCCGATTATTGAAAACAGATCAAGGCACCTATATAAGGCGCCAATATTAAGAATGACTGGGCTACAGTTATATTCGCTTTGAGCCTTAAGGAATGCATAAGATTGCAATAATAATATACTTTCTCCATATTTCTTCGTTCTTCTATTATAGTTTTAAATACTTTTATAATAGTAATTAATTTTTGATGATTATAAGAAAATTTGCATTGCATTCTGGACATCTGGTGTTTTCGGGGTTGGGGTCAGAGCTTTGTGACGTCATATTTGAAGGGTCATGGCATTTGTGACGACGTGTCATGAAGGGGAGGGGTCATAAATCATCAACCTTTCGTGACGTCATTTATAGACAGCCCCTAATGCCTTGCTCATCTGTACGTAAGTCATGTAGCAACCGAATGGATCAACTAAACTTCTATCTTCAATTCTGCAAAGAATCCTCTCGTGCTGCTCTATTTAAAGACTTCTTAGCACGGCAGAGGTCGCTAATCTACCTAAACGACCAATAGGGGACTTGGCTTGCAATTATTCAGACACGTGGCTACCACTGAAATATAAGAACAGCTGATTGTCATCCAGACCAGCTAATGAACAGACACAGCTATCCAACAACTAGTGGGCTATGGCTAAGCATGAATAGGAGTTGCTCGATTCGAAATACACGCACACTATATCGCTTATTAAGTATTTCGTATATTCGTATAATGGCACAACGATAGATCTCTTCGTTCATTGATAAAAAGTGTAAATCAAGAATGAACCGAAGCTTAAAGACCTGTGCACAACAATCCCGGGCCTCTGCTTCAATAGGGGCTCGAAATAATATGGGCCTACAAAATTGAAATTAACTTAAGTTCTGTTATACTATTGCTTGATAAAAATTTTAATTTTTTTTCTTACAAGTAACGATTATAACGAACAATAATAATTTTTTTTAAATATCTGCATCATCACAGTCATCACATTAATTTGCGAGGCGGGATTTTGCTCGTGACAGATAATTAAATAAAAATCAAGTGGGCTCTCTACAATAACAAAAATAAATACAGCTTAATGATATCGTGCAGCTAAATGGAGCTTAATTATATCATCTTTGAATAATAGTATTGAAACAAGTTTAACAAAATGTTAATGTTTTTTCTTTATCAAATAGGCCTGGCCGCCACGATAATTTTCAAGGATCATTTTTAAGGAAAACAAGTAAATTTTGTGACCTAGTTTTCAAATAATATTGACACAATGTTCAGCATAACTGTAGTCTTCATACATGAATGTGACATGTTGCTTTAATTCTTATAGGCAAACTATAGGCCTACAGTAATTGATATTGAGATTGTTCAATTAAGTTAGCATTTAACACAAATCTCAGAAAGTATCACCTTCTGCTATAGATTATTGTTTAAAGTGACAATTTGGGTTACTATAGTTTCAATGAAAGTCAGGTTAAAGATTTAGGCTATTAATAATGTGATCAATCATATATATATATTTATATTACCCTCACTTTCGTACCCTAAAATCAAGTTCGCAACACCGGTTTCACTCATTAGACGACATTAAACTTAAAATATGAGCTTTAAGCATGAAACAAATTACGAATTTTTCAATTTTTTTGCATTTCTTTGGGGATTTAAAAATTTGACTGAGCATTTCCTAATATCACTGTTGCACTACATATTTTCATCAGTTTTCCAGCATCAGTGGCTTCTAGCGAAAGAACTTTCAATGTATTGCAACAAATCAAAAATAACCGTCGTTGAACAATTGAACAACAACGGTTGAATGGACTGAACAATACCTACTTAATTATTAGCTGTGATATTGCACGAAGAGTAGAATGCTCAAAAAATAATTGAAGCATTTGCGAAATAAAAAGCACGAAAAGCAATTGTTAAATAAGAATAATTAAATCAAATTTGATTTTAGATTCATTCTGTTTTGAAAGATCTATAGATCTTTGATCTATAGATAGATATAGACCTTACCACTTGTTACTTCAACAAGACGTAGAGTTAGGGAAGTGAGGGACCTAAATTGTGTAAATGACCTGGGCCCTCTCGGACCTCTGAAAGGGCCTGCTACGGTCTATGGCTTGTATGCGGGAATGGGTGTATTCAGCTAAAATTAAATTATGTTTCCTCATCTGTTACACCTTGCACGTCTCTCCAATCCAGACGAGGACTATGATCTTCATCTCAAGCTGTCAGCTAGATAATTTGGAAAACGCTAATTTGCATTAGCCGACCCTACTGAATGGAATAAACGGCCGTGCCGGACTTTAGAAATAATCTTTGAAACTATCGCTCTTCAAATTTAAAGATATATTAATTTTGTTGAAGATTTATTATGATCAGATTTTTCTGCTACGAGCTTTTGTGCAGGGTCATTTTGTTAGGCGCGTTACAATTGATAGTTTAATAATAATAATAATAATAATAATAATAATAATAATAATAATAATAATAATGCCCCAGTCGCTTTTGAAACCTTAGGCCCGATTAACAGCGAAGGCTTGAATTTTCTGTCGAAACTGGGGAAAAGACTCAGTTGCGTCACGGGGGAGCCACGGGAAACGTCATACCTTTACCAGCGTCTATCGATTACCATACAACGGTATGACGCCATAGCGTTCATATTAACTTTCGTTGTTCAAGAGACCGATCAATAAGGCTATTCCAGACAACCAACATTATTAGGTTAGTTTTTTAGTCCTAAATCCCTGAGGTATCATAATGTACCTCGGGGCAAAAAAAAATAATGTACCTACACTCCCCGCTGCGCACAGTTCAATTCCAATTGCACTAGACACTTTGAGGCCTATCAATAAAGAAAGCGTTGACTTCCTAACTGAGTTAGGCCGGCGATTCTGTCAGACAGCTGTGTCAAAGGACCCACTCGAGACCAGACCTTTACCAGCGCTTGTCGATTTGCACGCAACGATATAACGCTGTCGCACTCCGAGGCACATTTGCACAGGATAACAAGGTCGAGGACAAATAATAATAATAATAATGATAATAATAATAATTGCGGGCTGAGACTTGACGATGAGTCCCTGAGGGTGGCGGTGGGTTACAGACTTGGGTTACCCGTCTGTTTACCTCATTGCTGCCCATGCGGTGCCCTGGTCGAGGGAAACGGATATCATGGTCTCTCATGTGACCTGGGCCTGGGACGCTGGCCCAGACACGCGGCCCTGAACGACCTTATTTATAGGAGTCTAATCCGTGCAGAGATCCCCACTGTCAAAGAGCCGATGGGCTTGACCCGATCTGATGGAAAAAGACCAGACGGAGTCACTAATATACCATGACGGGCGGGGCGGTGTTTGATATGGGACGCGAGTGTCAGATACAATGGCAGTGTCGTATCTGCCAGAAACATCACAAAGAGCGGGCTCAGCGGTCGAGAGGGCGGCGAACCTCAAAACTCAGAAATACGCTGAGCTAGCCTCCACGTACGTCTTCACACCGGTGGCATTCGAAACCTTTTGGCCTCATCAATTCCGAAGGCCAAAGCTTCCTTTCAGAACTGGGACACAAACTGAGCGCTGTCACTGGGGAGCAGACGGAGACGACTTTCCTCTACCAGCGCATCTCGATGACTATTCAACGCTACAACGCAGTTGCTTTCAATGAAACTTTCACTGCTCATGAGTCCAACGAGCATGGTTACTTCGGACAACATCGCCATTAATTTTCACTTGAAATTGATAAAACCGTTATTATAATTATATAATAATAATAATAATGATAATAATAATAATAATGACAATTGATCATTATTATTATTATTATCATTATTATTATTATTATTATTGTTATTATTATTATTATTTTTTCCCAGGGCACATATGAACCCTCGGGATTCAAAAAATTAGGGGGCATTGTTCTGGAATTATTATTATTATTATTATTATTATTATGGTAATTTATTGTTATATTTATTATTATTGTCCGCATTATCATTATTATTATTATTATTAATTATTATTATCATTGTTATTATTAATATTATTATTATATTATGCTGTTATCGCCCATGTGGGCGAGCTAAGTGAGTGGTGGCAATGTCCCGAAGAGATTATAATAATAATAATAATAACAATAATACTAATAATAATAATAAATAAATGTCAGTAATACTACTAATAATAATGAATAAATGTCAATGACTGTCCAGCGCTTCAACGCAATTGCTTTTTGTAGCACTTTTTCTACCAATAACATCATCTGCGCAGACTAGCCATTCCAGAACAATGCCCCCTAATTTTTTGAATCCCGAGAGATCATATATACCTCGGGAAAAAAATTACAATAATAATAGTAATAATTATAATAATAATAATAATATTTATATTATTGAATATTGAAAGACCTTTTGGACCTCCAGTCACAAGCAGCCCTCATAATGCTGAGATCCTGTTTCGGGGCCGCAAAGATGACTTACCTGCTGCGGACTTCTCCGTGCTGGAACCACCCGTTACTGGAGACAATAGACCATCAAACTAAAACAGGACTGGAGAAGATCCTCAACACGGAGCTCAATGACATTCAGTGGTTACAGGCTTCGCTCCCGATTAGAGATGGAGGACTCGGGACCAGGCGGGTATCGATGCTGGCAACTTCAGCCTATTTGGCGTCAGCTGCGTCGACCGTCTCGCTCGTGGGCGCCATCTTAGCCGTGAAAGAGTGGAACGACGTATACCAGGAGGAAATGTTCAACGTTCGTAAGGATTCCCTTCCAGTGACGATGAAACCGCTTCCGATCCAACAGAAGACCTCGGACAGACCTTGATAAACGAAGATAAAGCGAAAGTCTGGTCCGAATGCGACAACCCACATAGTCAAGCCAGAATGCGAGCATTATCTGCCCCGCACGCCGGAGACTGGCTTTGGACTATCCCTTTGGCGTCCCTGTGGGTTGGGATTAAACAATGAGGCGGTCAGGGTTGCAGTAGGACTTCGCCAAGGACTAGTGCCCTGTGCACCGCATCCATGTCAATGCGGGGAGAGCGTCGATCCAGGTGGACATCACGGTCTGGGCTGCAGAAGATCAATGGGAAGAGCAGCACGACACTCTGCCATAAATGAAATAATCTGGAGAGCTCTCTTGAAAGCGGACATTCCGAGCTCAAGAGAACCAGCGGGACTGATCCGCACCGATGGCAAGAGACCAGATGGAGCCACATTAATCCCATGGGCGAGAGACAGACACCTAGCATGGGACGCAACAGCCATTCACACATGCGCATCCTCTTATGTACATCTGACAGCATCAACAGCCGGTGGAGCAGCAGAACATGCCGCAGAACGAAAGTGCATCAAGTACTCATCCCTCCCCACCACGCATGATTTTGTGCTAGTGGCCATCGATTCACTGGGCCCCATAAACCGTACTGGAATGGAGTTTTTACAAGAGCTGGGCCGCCGTATGACACAGGCAACGGGAGACCCTCGCGAAACAACTCATCTTTTCAACGTCTATTTATTTGTACACAACGTTTTAATGCAGTGGCATTCAGGGGCTCTTTTGTTCAACCCGATGGGGACGAAAACCTATAACAGTTATAATAATAATAGTAATAATAATAATAAAAGTAATAATGATAGTAATAATAGTAATAATAGTAATAATAATAAAAATAAAATGTTCACGCACAGAAATGCATATATATCATTTTAATGTATGTATGCATGTATGTAGCCTATACGTACGTAAGGTTGTTTGCATTCACGTATGTACGTATGTAGGCCTACCGTATGTGTGTTGAGTATGTATGTAGGCACATATTTTGTGAAATGCATGTCGACGTTGCAGCATAGATATAAGTATTAAATTATCTGACATATCTCTTTGGATTCTGGTTAGACCAAAACCAATCACAAGATGTTTATTTCCTAACTGTATCATATTATTTTATTAAATTTTCGAAGATCGCGGATGACTGGATCTCTGTCAGCGCCTACACTAGCATTTTCGAGCAGGACTGCATCAACAACATAGTGGGTAGCATTAACAGTTCCGAAGCAAGCAACCCCACTGCAACGCTCGAAGTCTTAACATTGGTGTCTGGAAAGGTTTGTCCGAATCAATGCAGTGGCCAAGGAACATGCTCAGCAGGAACTTGCACATGCAACTCAGGTTCAGCAATTCATTTCTTATTTATCAGCAAAACTTAAAGGGATTAGCCACAGTCTAGTGGGCGGCAAGGCGGCTGTGTGGTTAGAGCGGTTGGCCTGTAACGCGGAGAAGTAAGTAAGTAAGTAAGTAAGTATATTCTTTAATCAGATGTCTGCAAACGCACGACAAGTACAAATAAAACAGGTACGAACAAAACATCTATACACCTAATCTGTTAAAAGTATAGAAATTAGTAAAATGCCAGGATAGCAACTATTAGGGCCGGGAAGGAGGGAAAGTCAAGGGGGGTTAAGGAGCTGATACAATAATCTTATAATAAGGCCACACCGGGTGAAATCATCAGCCCGGGGGACAGACCTGTTGTGAGCAGGTTGCAACTGGTGCTCCACACTCCTAATAGGAGGAAGAAGATTTCTTAGAATGTGGTCAGGGTTAGAGAGGATAGATTAAAAAGAGAGACATCGTCTCGATCGCAGAGTTCATCAAATGATAATTGTTCAGAGGGGAGCACCCCGTGTCGCACCAGCTTCCGAACAACAGCATTGAGGTGAGCACGATGGGTCGAATTAGTGAAACCATACCATGCTGGAGACGCATACAGAAGGCGGGCTAGAGTAGTAGCCCGCACTACTTCATGGAGGACCACGCCATGAAACCCATGGGCTCTAAGGACACCTATAAGCTTACTTGACTTCTCACCGACTCATTTACTTACGTCACACCTCACTTGTTAATGGTAGGCTACATGGGAGCCGATTGCAGCATTGATCAGACTCTACCGCCATCTTTAACCGGAATAATTAGAGGAGGATTGTGTGACGTACTCACGCGTCCCTGTGACGTCATCAGCGTCTTCGGAACTGGTGTTGCCTTTTCATCAATGGTGAAGTGTCGCTTCACGGTAATATTATGTCTTTTGACTTTCTCTATTATCATAAGCGATGATACAAATGTGACATTTCTTTATGTAGATCAGTGGCGCCACTGCAATGTTGTCCTTTTTTTTACCACGTATAAGAATGGCAGGTTCTATTATACTGTTAAGGATGACAGGTTCTATTATACTGTTAAGGATGACAGGTTAATACGTAGTAGTTTAGTTTGGAAATATATTAATTAATCCGTGTCAACGCCCATGCAAAAAAGTTGCTTATAAAATTTTTGGATCAGGGTTGGACAGTAGGCGGTAAAAAAGCTATAAGAAAAAATGATTTAACATTAAGTCTTCAGAGGTTGAAACCCTTTAGATAGAATTCCGAGTTGTTTAACAGTACGATATTGCAGTTCGAAAATATGTAAATGCATTGTGGAGAGCTGATAAGAATTTTAAAAATTGGGAGCATTTCTTTCTCACTTGTAGGACAGGCCTATTATTTATTTATACATTTTAATAAATTTGTAATGCGCGCAAGTTCACACAGAAATGTGAATCTTAGCGGGGTGACGACTTCGTATCGTTGATTTGAGGAATTCTATTTCTATGGGGGGAGGATTTGTTTCGAAACACATTCATTGACGATACATTACTCCGATTCCTCAAACACACTGTTTTGAGGAAGTCATCATCCATTGACACCGGTGTAAAGACTTCAACTTACCCCCCCCCATTTCAGGTTACCCCGGTAACTTGAAATCGATTTAAAGTTACCGGGGGGTAAGGTAAATGGGGGTAATTTGAAATCGTTACACCTGTACTAAATTATACTACTGATAGACAGAAGCACAGAGCGTATTCGTTAACAACTTACCTTTGGCCGCTGCACCGAAACCTCTGAGCAGGTTGAAGCCAAAACCATTCGTAAACAGACCCAGCGCGCTTCCTGACTAAAATATTTTACAGGTTATACATTATGCTTTGAATAGAGTGGGTTTTTTTAAACTTTAAAAGTAATTTTACATTGAATCTGCGTATAGGACCAGAACACCGGCTCTTACGCAGAAACTGAGGGAAAGTTTATAACTGCTCTCGAGTACAGTTGTCCAGTGCCAGAAACGACAACACATAGACGCAGACGATCTGTAACTGCCAGGACAACAGCTTTGTCTACGAGAACAGTGGCTATTACGGTTAATAGTGTCATCTACAGCAACACACTCGATCTTGTGCTGTTCAACTCTGTTTGTATGGAATGCAACACTAGTCAAGCCTGCAGGCAAACGGTAGACAATGCGAAAATAATCCAACAGATTCATTTATTGCATTATTTCCCATTACATTGGACATGTACATTGACAACACATTACATCGAATGGTATTTTTGTTAGATTTATTTTATTCAGCAATACCTTTCCAATGTAGTTAACTTAGACCTACTATATCTTATCATTGCGATATAACTCGTGCATTTAAAGAATATTTAGTTCATTTCAAGATGAGACAGTGGATAAACCATACTGAATTAAACGACTGGCCATTCTAGAAGTATGTTTAGTGTTCCATCCGAACCTTGTGGCTCAATTGATTTGAGTACACATTGGATATAGCCTACTAACGCACTTGGGACTATAAATACGAAAATAATAAACGGGACACAATGAATGATTTTTCAGAATAACAGCTGTCTAGTCGATGGCGAATGCTTTGCTAGCGGGACGGCCAACCCAGACAACTATTGTCTGCAATGCGTTCCCAGTGTCAGCAGAAATTCATTAATAGACGTAACAGGTTGGTCATTTTTCCTTTACACGACTGTAACCATATACTGTAACCATATGCAATCCTACAGGAATTGCAACAGATATTTGATTCATCCAACTAATTCATCAAATAATCACTTATGCTATCACTCAAACTAGAAATATTTCTTTTCCCAAATTCTAGTTACATACATGTAGGCCCAACATTCATCATATGCAAGTATGTAGGTCGAACATCCAACAATGTTATTGAAATACACAAAAATTTATATTGTCTGTTTGTTTCGTCATATGTTAACGCTAATATTTGCACCATTTCAGTGGTTGAAGACTGGAGTTCATGTACGAGAAACTGTGACATCGGAATTGCAACCAAAAATACGGTCTGTGGTTACAGAGTCAAGAATAAAGAATTCCGATTCTGCAAAGTACTGGACTGTCCAGGTTGGTTTTTCGAATTTTGCTCACTGTCATACTTAGGCCTTCTACTGACATTGCCGTTGGTACCATTGTTCAATGTTCATGTCAGTTGCTGTATATCCGCATTGATGCGAATACAACGCTTGAAGCGTAGGTAGGCCTACTTAAAAATCCTACAAATAAGAACTGGTAAGTTTTATAAGAATGATGCCCAACTTCGGCTGAAGAGAATAGGTTTAAGGGAGGTATAAAGTGCTGGAGAGGCATTTCTAGGTCAGAGAAGGAGATCTAGAGGATGCCCATTATGTTGCTTAAATATTTATGTAGGCCTAGGCTACACTAATGTACTTATAGCAGTCTGTCAAACTTTCTAACACCAGCAGGATTGCATATGGTTACAGTATATGGTTACAGTCGTGTAAAGGAAAAATGACCAACCTGTTACGTCTATTAATGAATTTTTGCTGACACTGGGAACGCATTGCAGACAATAGTTGTCTGGGTTGGCCGTCCCGCTAGCAAAGCATTCGCCATCAACTAGACAGCTGTTATTCTGAAAAATCATTCATTGTGTTCCGTTTATTATTTTCGTATTTCTAGTCCCAAGGTCAGAGAAGGAGATCTAGAGGCTGCCCATTATGTTGCTTAAATATTTATGGCGGCCTAGGTTACGCTAATGTACTTATAGCAGTCTGTCAAACTTTCTAACACCAGCTCAATACTTCAAACTTCAGATATTATTTCCATTCATATTTCTTCTTCTATGCAAACACATGTATTTTGAATCCCAGCTTCTGCGTTCTGATTCAACCTTTGCACACTTACCATCCATTCATTCCTCAATGCAAACCACTAGATTCAGTTTTACGACCTCATTTTTCGTTTTCAATCCACCGTCCTGAAGAAATCGCCTTTAAAAAATTTGGATCACTTCCTCTGCCACTCGCTGTCAAACATAACTGCTTTCAAGTTTGTTTCCCCACACACAAATATGGCCACGATCTATTTACATGCATGGCTTAAGAAGCTGCCATATGAATAGCACAGGTTTCAGGCGCATTGTTTTCTTTTAGGTAATGCTGAACAGAAGACGCAGGGCTTTGGAATCACACTATCTTTGGAAAACTTAACAAAGGTCATTGTTAGGGTTTTTCACCTTCCTTAAGACGGATCTATAGAAGTCATTTACAGTTTGTAAAAGAGTGATCACAGTCAACATGCAGCTATCTTCCGACAATTTGTTGTTAAATGTTTATCGAGATAGGAAATAAATGAACTCATTCTTCAATAGCAGTTTAATTTCCATAAGATTCATTACACTGGGACCTTTCTACTTTAGCTGCCATCTCACTTCTATGGCGCTTTGAACCGTGGCCACGTTGCCCTCGTAGCTCTTTTCGATGACTGCGCTTCTCTTGACTGTGAGTACCACTCCATTCTTCTCCAGCGTCTCTCTACTTTCTTCGGGCAGGTTGAACACTCGCTATTGAATGGCTCCGAGCCTTCCTTCTTTTTCGCTGTTTATCACATAAATGTTTTTACATTTATTCGATTCACCCGATATTGTCTCGTATTGAGAACCGAAAACACTTCTAGGTGAAAATAAGTTGTTCAACTTATTTGTTTTTGGCAGAAATTAGTTATTACCATAGGAAGGTCTATTGGGCAGTTGAAAGATTGAACATTCAAATGTGGAAAATTGTGGCCTATCCAAATGCTGCATACATTCAATAATAAAATCACTGATGATGACATACTTACTTGCGTGGTGTGTGATAGGCCTAAGTAGATTTTGCATAGTAAATTATATAGCTCCGTTTCAGATTTTGTCAGAACAAGGCAAATTTTTCAATGTGATCACTGAGTCGCTGAATTCGTACTGTTCGACACATGCCGTCAAATGTTGTCAAAGCATTGGAGTATCTTCGACTAGGTACGTTGAATGCTTGGCCTAATTTACTTTGAAAATAAGACCACAACTTTACAAGTCACTTGTAACTACTTCTTGTGGTCATCTCATATAGTCCGTGATTCCTATAGCGCCTTCGCAATGCAATAAGAATTTATCAGTGATTGTTGCTAAACAAAATAGGTGTTCAATTTAAGATCCATGGTAGGTCTAAGTTCTGTCTTTTCCTGTTTTCGAGCATTGCTATTTGCGCTGACAGTAGTAGGCCTATCCCTTGTCTTTGCATAGAGGAGGTCTACAGTAGTTGACATTAACCCACCATTAAATGAAGAACTTCGCTGGTCTATGTTACTTCTCAGTCAAGAACAGGATCATAATTATATAATAGACATACATACATTTATGTTAATGTGCATTCACGGCTGAACTAAATTTAGTTATCATAATTTTGACTAACACACAATGTTTCTGTGTACGTAACGGTTGCGACTTTGGTAAATTATTATTGGATCACATTCTCTTATAATAAAAGCCATGTTCATTCATGTCCTACATTGATGGATATTAGCATCAAGCTTATATTTAACTCAAAAATTATGTCTTTACGTATTATAAAATCCGATGAAGCTATTTGGACAGCCTTTGAAAGTAGGCCTTTGATTATGCCTAAGCAGTTCTCAGTTCATTAATTATGTATTTTTACAGCGCCACTTCCATAACCTACACGTCGCCAAATCTGACGTCGTACGCATCCGGATATCCTATGATCACAGCATCTGACACAAAGTAAGCTTATACAGACCTAGGAAACATTTCACATTTTATGGTGACAAGTTCGGATGAGCCCAACAGTCAACTTTTTGATGTCAATAACGTTCTCTCCGGTATCTGGTTCCATGCAGTAGTAAAGTCAACATTTAGAATAATTGGTTCATTCCATTCTCTGCGACACTAGTTCTAGTTTAATAACGTATTTTTCATTGAAAACCTCAAAAAAGAAATTAATGCAAGAATTTCCTAAAATAGTACTAGACCCCTAACTCAGATGCAACTCTTACTGTGATTTGTTGCACATGCAAGAAAATTTATATAGATATCTTTTGACCAACTTACCATTCTATGATAATACGCCGATACTCTTCCGATTACATATGTTTAGAAGAGATGCGCTTTAAAAATTTGTTGTCACATTTAATTATATTTGTAGTTATAAACAATTTATTAGTCTGCTCTGCGATTCTTCTCAACACGTTACTTCTTTAATTGCATCAGAATAGTTAGTTGTCATAAAGATCAACAAATTGTTCATTGACTAGTATCAAGACACCCAATATTCGCACATTCATGTCTCTTGAAGAGCGATATTACCACGAAATTACTTTGATCTACGATTCGGAATTACATATTACTGCGTTTACCTTAGAACGATTTTAATAATCAGTGATCAACTGTATCGTAACAGAATGAAGGTAATTGTCAAAATCGACGAAGAAAGACTTCGGGCTGACTGTTCTGGAACTGAGCGACTATCGTCGAGGATTGTCTACGCTGACACAAAGCTAATCTACGATGCAGTATCTGGTGCCAAGACCAACATAGAAAGAGTAAACTTTAATATATATATATATATACTATGCCACAAGAACTGATATTCTGCTATGATTTTCTTGAAACCAACTCTCATTATTCGCTTAGAACACTGACACCTTTTTTCCCTGCTACGATTCAATCCTCATCCTTAAAATGTTTCTCGTCCTAGACAGTACATGAGCTCGCCATAGCAGCCTCGCCGCTTCCTACCCTGTTTGTCAGGCAAACCATTTTCGGTCTTCACTTGGTGACAACGTCTCTGACACGATGCAGCGCTCGTGAAAAAGCTGCCTCTGCCTCCCTGCACTTACCTTATAAATAGCGCTTGAAAGAACAGTTTTATATCACGTAATAATTATGTAGATATGCCCTAGCAAGACTTCACGTGGAACGAAATATATATACTACTGGAGTTTTGCTCTGGTTATTAGAAGAAAGCAAGCCTCATTATCATCTGTCTGTTGAGTAGACCTACTATGTGCAACTAGACCTCTTCAGTAAGAAGTCAAGAGATATTCTAATATGATCTGGAATATTGTATTGCTCTGGTTTTATGATGATGATCATGATGATCATAATCGATGATAATCTACGTTACTTCTGGTATTCCACTGGCGTGTAGCATATGCGACTGACTAATTTAAATTTGAAAATCTCCTATTGCAAACCTGTAGGACCCTACATTTTTTAGATGTTTAGATAGATCAGGGAAACGAATACGTACTGTATATTCATCTTTAGGCTTAGTTATTAGTTAAAGGCACAAATGGAACAATCAAATCTCGAGTCATATTTTTGTATTGAAATGGCTAATTCTCTAAGCTATGGTTTTTGTCTATCACAGGAACTTGAAGTAGCAATAGAGTCGGTTTGGTCACCGGATCCTCCTACGCTGGAACCGGTTACCCAGAGTACACAGGAGTCTGCCATTTCGGAGCCCGTTACACCAGAATCTTTCACCCAGAAACGTGAGTCCGTTACCAAGAAGTCTATGACCCCGCAACATATTACCTCGGAGCATAAAACTCCGGAACCGGTTACCCAGCAGACCTTTACCCCGAAGCCTGCTACACAAAAATCTGTGAGCTCGGGCTCTAGTAATCAGAAACCTGTTACCACGGTATCTGAGCAGAGAGCATCAACTGCCTCAGCGACATCTTCTTTGCTGTTTCCAACTCTTGGAATGCATCTTCTGTTGAAAGGATTTTAGACAGCAACACAAGAACCTATTTTTTTTGTTTTTTGTAATCAAAATTGAGCCGCATTGCTATGCTATGTTAGAAGATGCAAGTAATGTACGGTTTGAAAACATTGTTACAAACAAGATATGTTAAATTGCAGGTATTTTCACACTTAGTGCTTTATCACTTGTTAACTATTAAGAGAACGTTCTTCACGATAAGTCTTTAAAGCGATATGAATTACAATTTAAGTGTTTTTGCATGAGGAATAGATGACATAAAGTCATACACCTATCAGTTTGAAATCCCTCACCGTTGATTTGTTATTATGAGACTTTTATATATAATTGGTTTCTTACAAATAAAAGTCTTTATGTACTTTGGTCGTAGTCCAGTCACTTGAGGCCGACAGAAATGTAGTTTATGTCTGGTGTCTTTGAATATCTATAAGGTTCCAATCATAGTGTATTATGCCTGTCAGTTGTCAGAATTAGCTATTTCGCAGCTTAAACCGTATTCACTAGGTTACTCAATAACTCCAAGATCACTGATGCACGTATTGGTTGGAAGTTGTAGCTGCTTATGATACCAGAGGACATCATTGATCATCACCATTGGCATCGTCAAATTCCCAATGCCAGCCACTTAGCGACGATGAGTAATTGAGTGCGAATTAACTATCTCCACGGTCATCGGTCATTTGTGACTTGTCAAGTCCATTGCTATCTTTTAATTTATTTAATTTATGCTGTCCTCGTTTATATAATCTAACAAGCATTGTACTGATTTGTCAACTGATTGTTAGGTATGGTTGGTAATGGCTATTATGATTTCTAACGAATATAATTATGGCTATTTATTGTGTAGTCCAAACAATGCAAAGCAATTGTTGTTCTTAATTCTTGAATCATTACATTACTACAAACTTACACTATTTTTAGTCCTCCTAGCTATCATCGAATCTGAACTGAACTAAACTGTAAGACGGGCGATATCAAATAACAGTAGTATCAATTGATTATTCAAAGATGTTAGCGTAACGCGGTGCAATTTGGTGCTGCAAGCAGAAAGGATAGTATTCTGTTCAGTACGAATTTTTGGGAACATTTCCAGACGACATCTCATGTGTCATGTCATGTCACATCGTCATCGTCGCTTCGCGATGGTTGACTACATGAATGGGAAAGTGATGTTCAATGTTTTCTGTCTCGTACGATGTTCATTAAGCTTGTGCCTTTCAAGCCTGTCCACGCCATAATAATTTATTATCAAGCCAACAGATTCTGGGTCTTCCACGACATCGGCTTCCCTCCACCATAACCAACATCACACTGTTCTCAATACTGTCGGGCTGTCTCACGATGTGCCCGAAGTACCGCAGTTTTCTGGATTTGATGTGGCCCAACAGTTTGCTGTCAACTTTCGCCATTTGTGAAGTGTGTACGGCGGGCTCTCTGAAATTGAACAACGTATGTGCTCCACAAACATCTGTATGTCATGGACAAAAATATCATGTTTATCAGTCAGTAACCAAATATGACAACTTTGCTTTTTAGCTATCTGACAGGCCACACCAATGTTCAGCAAACCTGTAAACTAGTTAGTTGACATAGATTGGACAGGTAAAGTAATTTAAGGATAAGTTATGCGCCTCACACTACATTTGTACGCTCTGGTTTCTTCAAAAACGGACAAGCAACATTTGTAACTCGGAGAGTATTCTATTAAAAGCCTTTAGCAGAACAAATAACATTATTGTGCTCTGAAGCCTAATGCTATTGCCTATTAGAATAGCCGCTAACATTAATTTGGGCAAAACTTGGCCATAATACGTTTGTCCTCCATACAGTCGATATCACGAATCACAAAAGATTTGCAGAGTATACAAGTAAAACTTCGAATCCGTGACATAATAATACCGCGATACTTAATGCCACGACAGTTAGTACCGGATTATAGTCCAACCGACAATTAACACCGATGACATACATGTATAATACCAACGCCATATAATCATACACATTCTGTTACCGTGACAGTTAATACCAGAATAATGGATTCAGTGTTATTGCAACATGAAACAAAAGTGAATAGCCATTTCATTATAAGGGAACCCCTGGGGTCAAACGAGCTTTACAACAAAATTTTATACACCGCTACACCATTGTTTTATTGGCATTGTTTCGATGTTCATAATAGCAACATATCACAGTTGGTTTACCTTCCTTTGCTACTCACACCAAACTGAGCTTCCATAAATAAATTAAAGCCAGAAAAAACTTGCTCGAAAATGAAGTTAAAACCAGAGGGACCTCCTCGAATAGTTTAGACTCTACAGTCTCGACTAAACTTTTAGAAAATGAATCGTGCAAAAAATTGCATGTGCAGCTGTATATACTGTGTGTAAAGATATACTGTCCGGTATTGATTGTCATTGTATTAAGTGTCATGGTATCAATTGTCATGGTATCAATTGTCATGGTATCAATTGTCATGGTATCAATTGTCATGGTATTGTCCGGTATTGATTGTCATTGTATTAAGTGTCGTTGGGCTAAAGTGTCGTCGGAATTAATTGTTGTGGGATAAATTGTCATGGAGATTAAGTGTCGGGTATCAATTGTCATGGTATTAATTGTCATGGCATCAATTGTCATGGTATCAATTGTCATGGTATGAATTCTCATGGTATTAATTGTCTTGGTATGAATTGCCGTGCTACCAAAGCAGGTATAAAAGCCTAGACGTTAATGTTCACGAGATATGAGTAAAATTACTCATTGGTGCACTGTGAGGGGCGTTTATCATATCTTTCAACATATACTGCAACATAAGCCCAGGGCTAAACCAATGCACGAGCAATTTACATGCGCATAAACTCCTGCCAGTGATTTAATCTTTAGGCGATGTGTAACTTTTATCATGTCGATAAATGTATTGACTAGTTTACTAACTAGTACTAACTAGTTTACAGGTTTTTCATAATATTGAACTTAACATCAAGATATAACGATACAGTTTCTAACAATATTGAACTTAACATCAAGATATAACGATACAGTTTCTAACAATATGACAATATGAAACAAGATAGTAATTGTAATCTCCAAACACCACTCGAAAGCCATTCGCAGGGCACCAACTTGTTGACGAGCACTCCGTAGAATCATACGATTGTCCAAAGGGTAGTTCAAAGGGAGGTTCAGATCAGATTGCCAGACGGGGTTAGAGAGGTTAGAGTAACTGTTAATGTTATAACTGTTGCTTCATGTATGACGTCTCTTCGATCATTTTGCGAAGTGGAATATCAAGTAGCTTCAATTCCTAAGTTCACGTAGGCTACGTCTGGATTGATGACTTCATAATCAGGTAAATATCTTCAAATAAATTCAGGAAAACAGAATTTAGAAGAAGAAGATTATTAATTGAATAATTATTATTACTATAAACCTGCCGTGATATTAAGAATATCAATGACGCAGCATCAAAAAATAGAAGAGCGTGAAGAGGAGAAAAAGAAACACGGCAAAAATGAACTACTGGTATCCAAAATTAAGAGAATAGTTGACGCAATGAATCACGTGTCACCAAGAATGCCAAATGATATGATGGACATACCATTATATTTTGAAACTGTGTGCAACTAGAGCAGTTGCAGCATTAATGAAAAATTCTGGGTTAAATTACTTGTATACAGTTGAATACTCCCTAAGCTCGAACTCTTTTAACTTAACTGTCTTTCAGTGATATAGGCGATCATCAAGTAGGTAGTGAAAGAAGGAGCATTTATTGGATGAATATAAGTTGTCACCAGGGAGTACAAGTCAAAATGTGTTGATGCAAAGAAGATACCTGTATAGCTAATCAAACGTACACGATGCTCACAGCTAGGCTGAAGCATTATATTGAATTACCATGTGAGACGTCAAAATGTGGATACATTTTGTGGAAAGTTATTCGATCTGTTAGGGGCAGATAAATTGAAAGAAACACTACCTTATCGACCATAGTGCTACACAGCTAGTGTTGTGGCAGACAAAGTTGATATTCATGTAAATAATTGAATCGGTTTGGCTTTGCCGAATAGAACAAATTGTGGCTTTCCACCCAATGGAAACATAGATCAGTTGTACACTATCCAATGGAAAAGTAATCCACAAAGCGAGATCAATTCATAAGCAGACAAACAGAAGTCAAAGCCAATTCTTCTGTATCACAGTGTTTTCAGGAACATGAAAATAGAGTAGCGATGGTAACAAGAAATCGACAGGCATTTAACAAGTCGTCACAGATGTTTGTCGCGAGAGAAAGCAATAGTTCTACATTGTTTAATCCTTTTAAGAGAAAAGAAGAATAGGCAGACAAGCATTTAGTGAAATACTGAGTGGTTCCAGTTTTATCATCAAATAATAGTGAAAACATGAAAATGCACCGGTTTCATTCGGAGAGAAACAGCTGGAAAAGACGAGATTACAACAATAAAGAAAATGTTGTTGCAGTGCGTCGAAGGTTAAATTCGCGGAATAGAAGTAAGGGAGCCAGTGAATGATTAGTTATTAAGTTAGCTTACTCTGGCGCAGATTCTTATTAACTGAGTGTACAATATTCTAATGCAGATAGTCGATTATTAGCTGTCAACGTGAAAACGACTGAGTTGAGTTTTATATTGGTTTATCGTGTATTGTAACGAAGGAAGAAATATTTGAAAACTTTAAATCAATATCAATCAATAGCACGCAGGTCTATTTCCATAACTTGCATCTTTATAGGTTAACCGTGAGGAAAAACGAAAGTTGAGTAAGAGCTCAAGAAAATATAGAATAGGTGAAAATTATTGTGCAGTCATTTTATTTGAAAAAATGAAATCAGATACTTAGTATTAGAATACTTATATACATGTAACTACTATCAATATCAATCAATATTAATTTAATGCTATTTAAATTTTGAAAATATAGTCTCAAAATCATTTGCTTAACAGGATCTATTATCATCTAAATTTGTTAAACTTCTCAAGAACCATGATACCATGAATCGCCTACCTTAAATCTGGCGACATTACGTCGTAGTTATCAGTTGATTCTATATCCAGAGATGGTTCTGTCTTCAGCTTCAAACTTCCTCTAGGAAAACAATGTTGTCATTCACCTTTTCCATCATAATGAGCAAATTACATGATTTAGACTATTTAATAATCAGAGAAATCCAACTAATGATTATTGCTATATTATAATCAACTATTGGCTGGTTCCAGTTTTAGTGTAAACAGGATAATGCACCCGATATTCGAACTCAAGAGCCTTATGGCTCAAACAGTCAGAATGCTGATCAAGAAAACCAAGGTAATGCTATAATTATGAGTGTAATTATATCCGGTGGCGAATTGGTTAGAGTGGTCGGCCCATAACGCTGAGTGTGCGCTGACTGTGCGGGTTTGACCCTCGTCCGAGGTGTCAGTCCCTGTGTAGGAACCTTGAGCAAGTTCTTCGCGCACAATTGCTCTGCATTACAACTGCAAAATGTTGGAAGAAGGGCGATATCAAATTTCAGTTGTAGTGCATATGTGGTTCTTAATATTAAAATATTTAAAAACTTTCAGATGCTTGATTGAGCGAAAATACTGCTCATTCATCACTCGCTGTAGTTTGACTAAGGCCTATGGAGGCTTGTTCATCTCAAATCATTTGCATAATAGATGGGTAGCACTATATTTTGTCGTATGATGTACCTACAAAAAATTTGTAACAAGCTAGTTTTATAATAAATTGATTTAGAATTATAAGTTGTATTTGCAAAACAAGATAGCAAGAAAAAGGTACAATACTATATTTGTACGAATGTAACAAACGACGGACTATTGTCTTGGCGTAATGGGACGTTGTGGGTGAATTCCTAGCGTTAAAATGTGTGTAAATCGGCATGTTGATGTTTTAGTAGTGTTGATCGGAAGTTGATATTTTAAAATAATTTTCTATGAAATTGCACAAATCTCTTGCTTTATTTTTAATATCTTGCGTTATTTAATTTTAGGTTACTATGATTACTATGAGTTTGTATCGATTATCTTTATTTTTGCGTTGAAACAGGCCTATCTAGCCTACCTAGTAAAATGGCCGAGCATAAGAGCCGGCAACTTGCAAGACTCAGCGTGCTTTATATGTAACAATTAATCATTAATTAAGAAGATTTATATAGCGTCTTTTCAAGGCTATTACTCAGGAGTGTCCACGATCCCATCACGGCTGAAAAGAACGGTTTTGCGACCACTATAAAAAGGTCAAGCTGGCGGGGGATCAACCGAAATCATCGAAACCCGAATCCTTGAAAACGATGAAAAGGCAAAAGTTCCATTCCCCGAAAACAGCAATGTAGGCCTACTGTTGAAAGACACTGAACGGTCTCAAAACAGCGAAATTATTTCATCAAACCTGCTTCTGCATGAATTCTTTTCATTGATCCAGCTTCCATTTAAGCAGATTCATTTTCATCAATCCAGTTTCGTTTTCGGGGATAGGTCCTACGGAGGAAATTAGATTCGAGTTTTGACGATTCACTACGCATGGGTCCGCCAAGCGCAACGTCAACCGGAGCGTGTTCCAGAGCGAGGGGCCAAATACTCAGAAGACACGATATTTTTAGTAGTTGTGCGGGCAAATGGAACGATGGGTAGGCCTCGCTCGATCAATATAATGCGGTGATTCGATGCACTCAAAGTAGAATAGCAGATATCGCAGAAAGGCAGGGGCTAGACCCAGCAAGGACCGCCAGACCAAAGCGATGATACGGTGCGTGTTTCGGTACTAGAGGAGGACGAGGAGCCAGTGGAGAACTTCCAGCATGTGGCCAGAGACATTGTAAATTTTATAAATGCACCCGATAAGACATGTGCAAAGCAAAACGCAAGACCCTGTCCAGGCACCGCAGCAACCCAGCTGGAAGGCCTGCATTGACGCCGATTCTGTCGATTCCTTTAAAACGAAATTGAAAACGGTCTTTTTCTCTAAGGCTTATCCTTCCTGCTGACTTCCTATAGGATTGTTAGGCGTATTGAAATATGTAGAATGCACTTAATTAATGCATCATCATCATCATCATCATCATCATCATCATCATCATCATCATCATCATCTGTATCATCATCTGGAGCATTGCTGCTTCCACAACATTCAACCAACCTTGTGTGCTCTGTGCAAGTCACCAGGTCGTATGCAGCGAATAGTCCAAGGGGGCACGTCGGCTTTCACCACTCAAGTCCACGTGGGATGAGGGCATTCAACTAGTACTTTTCAACCTCTTGCGGGGCAGGAAATCATTGTTCGTATGGTCCTGATCCTCCTAGCAACACCAGTGTCTAAATAGTCGGACCCTCTTTGCCAGGAGGATTTCATACATTTCTGGCCTTTTCATCTGCTCACTACTGGTGTTCATTTCTCAGTTAAGCTATGCATTCCTTCTGCAGGCGCCTGTGCTGCTCTGGCCAGATGCTTCCACTGTATCAATTGCCACGTGTCGTATGTAATCCGGTCTTTCCTTTCTTCTCTCCAGGTTATTCCACTGCATTTGTTAGATTTGTCTGATTGGTTACCACCCAGTTGTGAATATGGCTTGTTATATATGATAAAATGCCCGCTGTTATCATGTTAACCTTTTGACTACTAGGTCTTCTCGATGGTAGCCCTTGCCGACCCGAGCTAACAGATCTATAAAAGAATCGCCAAATAGAATTATAGCTCACTGGGTTATTGCCATTTTCCAATTATTTTAACCTTTTCATGACCTTGTATCGTGTTGGCCTTTGACTACAAGTTGTGGTAGAATGTAGCCATGGCCAACTTGAGTTAACAGATAAAAGAGTCACTCAAATAGAGCAACATTTGGCTGAGTTATGGCAATTATATCATTATTTTAACCTTTCGACCTTGAAATGACCTTGCATTAGATGGACAAATGGTTGCTAAGTCTTCTCAACTGTAGCCTTTGTGGTGTGAGCTAAATCACCCAAATGGAATAATAGTTGACTGAGTTATGACCATTTCCTGTACATAATGTTGACCTATGGGCCAATTTTGAAGTTCCTTTTTTGGGCGACCACGGCTCGTGGGCAGATTTTGTGGGATTTTCCATGTTTTTCAGCTATGATTGCCAAGGATGAAACTGTTTATACAGCTTCTAAAGCAATTTTACCAGGGTGATATGCCATCATTGAGCTAGATTTCCTGTACTGTTGTGACTGTTTACTTTTTAGGCGTCCATCTTTGATCTCGACGGCCATCTTGGACTAAGGTACTGTCTGGAACTTCTGTGGTAGGCCTATACAATATAATGTTATAACAATCCTTTTAATTTTTAATTTTAGGTTCTAGGCCCTATACAATTCCTCCCTCTATAATAGATTAAATGATATTTTATTATGAAAAAGGTGGTAAAATTGGAATTGGGCCCCAAAATGGGGCCCGGTGGCCCAATTTTCTGCTATCTTCACTGGGGTGTATTACAATATATAGCAGTAAGATTTTGCTTATTTTCCGCTTGTTACAAATTTTTTGTAGGTTCAGCCATCCAGCGACTTTACTAAAACTGGATTTGTTATAATTCAAATTTTAAATTTGTTAGACATTTCCAGAATAATGATACCAAGAATCGTCTACCCCAAATTTGACGGCAATACTTCGTAGTCAGGTGGTTCTTGAGATGGAGCTACCCGTTCGTTCCTCGGGTTCAAGCTTCTCCTAGGCAAACAACATTGGCAACTTATTATTTCCATCAAATTAAGCAAACCACATAATCTTTAAATCTTCAGTGACAGCGCACTGGTGATAATTTGGACATTACAGTTTTAGTGGCTTATATATATATATATATATATATATATATATATATATATATATATATATATATATATATATATATAGCTTCAGAGTTAATTATGAGGCAACAGTAACACTTTTAGAGATGTCCAAAACGAGATAATTAAGCATTAAGCATCTTGTTCTATGTATTCAGAGCACAGACACAGACATGCCTTTCAAAGTCTGACACATTTTGAAATTGAATGACATCAGTTAGCAAACAACCCAACCTGTATGGTCTACACATAGATTCTATATGTAGAACATGCAGGTGGGGTTGCTGCTAACTGCTAAGTTGACGTTTATAGTCTTAGGTGAGGCAAAAGATGCGGACTGAGTATGGAAAGATGACTTTAGGCTGGAAGCTACTAAGACCCGCCGAGGATCACTGCGTGATGATTTTTGGGCACGTATTGAGTGTTGATTTAGTTAGTGTCACTTAAGAAGGCTCTATATAAAAATATTAGATTATGTTAGACTTCAAAAGACTTTGTATTCACTTTGCAAAGCAAATGCCAACAATGACTATAGCAGCAACGACAACAACAACAGAGACGCATATGACGATTGGAAGGACACAAGTGAGCGGCGGACACGATACATTGCTATCAGTATCATTGCTATTGTTGTCCTCTGGCAGAGTTGCAGGATCTATGTATTCTATCACAAGAAGACTAGTATCCTGTCGAAACAGAGACACTGACATATTAAGCCTTGTTGCATTTTACAGTTTGACACATAGCATAGCCATAGAAAAACGTTGCATTACGCTTCGTGCGCGGAAAATGGAATCTGGCACGACTTCTTACCTGAATTCCGCAAATTCTCCGAATATTCACTTTTACCACTGCGCGCCCAACATCATCGCCTCAAACTTCATTATTCATCAACCTTACGGGCGCTCAATTCCAAATAAATGTATGAGCTTTCAAGCATCCCTATCTCTCAGGCTGTCTCGTCTTCACCGAAACTCGCTATTGCCGCTGCTTTGGAGCCTCTCTTTGATCTCGCTGCCATCCGGTCACGGATCTCTTGATGACATGTTACATGACACGGCGGTTAATAATAGCGTTCTTATTAATATATTATATCATTACGAACTCTATCGTTTAATGTAACACACCATATCCAACATGTTTGTTTAATACAGTAGCTGTAGACGCTGCATAAAATTAATATTGTCCACTGTTACAATAGGGCGATCACTGTCACAATCCCCATTACCCACTGACTCCCTATTTAAAATCGATTAATTACTTAGCGCTGCAGGAGAGAACGTAGGTCAGAGGTGAGTATATTTCAAACAGAGGGACTCACAATTGAGAAAACCCTATTCTGTCTGGCGGCAGAGTGAGCACGAGGATCCACAAAGTCGGCTCTGGAGGCCGAGCGTAGAGATCAACAAAGTTAAGGTAAAGATGACACACAGTGCCAGCCAATAGAGTGATCCCGAAATGGATGCTCTGCTGGACCGAGAGCCAGTAGAAGACATTCCGTATGTGCTCAGAGATGAGGCCAATTCTAGGGACAACATCAATCATATAAGAAGCGTCCGACAAAACAATCTCCAAGGGTGGCAATGGGACCTGTTGGAGTCTAAAGTATAGACAGTAAACGTAGTCTTATCGATTCACGATAAAAGAATGAACAAAGATGGCAGTCAATTATTGTGGCGTTTTTGCCAAGCCGCCATGGGTCCTTTGATCTGCCTGCTATGTCTGTTTGCCGCTAAGGGTCAGGGGGTATGTCTGCCGCTAGGGACTCTTTGATCTGCTCGCTGCTATGGGACCCTAGGTGCAACGGCCGTCGGCTGCTCGCCGCCGACCAGGGTCCGTTTGATCTGCTAGCCGCTATAAGTTCTCTGATGTGCCTATAATTGGCTGCTTGTCGTTATGGGTCTTTTGATCTGCTCGTATTGACGAGCCCTTTGATGTACTCTACAGCTGTGCATGCTTAACTGCGCATAGAGTCCGGGGGACTCTGTAGGGTCCGGGGGGACTCTATGGGCTGTAGGTTCCGGGGAACTCTGTAGGGTCCGGGGCTGTAGAGTCCGGGGAGACTCTGTAGGGTCCGGAGGACTCTGTAGGGTCCGGGGCACTCTATGGGCTGTAGAGTTCGGGGGACTCTGTAGCGTCCGGGGGGACTTTATGGGCTGTAGAGTCTGGGGGGACTCTGTAGAGTCCGGGGGGCTCTATGGGCTGTAGAGTCCTGGGGGATTCTGTAGGGTCCGGGGGACTTTGTAGGGTCTGGGGCTGTAGAGTACGGGGGACTCTGTAGGGTCCGGGGGGAATCTGTAGGGTCAGGGGGGACTCTATGGGACTGTCCTTGGCTATAAATAAGAGCGCACTTTTGTACAGTTAGTTCAGCCGGCAGTCAGTCTGTGTTTGGAATTCAGTCGAGTTGAGTGCGTAGTCAGAGTCAGTCTGAGTATTAGTACGAGTTCAGTCTATATAGTCGATGATGTACGAACTTTCCGGTATTCTGTTCGCTGCTGTTGAGAAGAAACGTTATTAAACTCTTCGGACTGTGTTTCTTCTTCTGCTGAAATATACTTCCTCGTCGTCTGATCCTGCCATCGACCGTCAAGGGGGCTGTCACTGTTGAAACTGTTGCGAAGACCCGTGCCAAAAAGCCAGGCTTTACTATGCGGACATTTAGCAAGAGGGAAAGCTTCGAATTCGGCCTCCTGGGGTTACCAGAGAATAGAAGGAGGTATTGAAGTCTTCCTCGGGGCGTGTTGCCGTATCCTGCTGCTGCCTGGCAAGCGCCCGAAATCGAACGAAAAGGAAGTTCGTCATATTATAAAGACACTATTGTACCGCCTTGTTGGTACCTCTCCGTCAGCGTGAAATTCATCAGGACCTACTATCTGATCCAAGTATAAGGACATCAGTATATAACTTCAAATACATGCTTGCATTTGATAAAGCGCTGTTGTATAACGATTCCATTGCTTACTAAACAGTGTTATCCGTCCTTGGTCTAAGATGTCCCTGTGCTGGATAGATGTCACCAGATAGAACAAATTCCTGATGGAGAGGAGAAATACTGAAACAATCAGAAAGAGAGTAAAATTTTGAGTAACCCTCGCCAATTTGTAGTAGTGACTCTAAGCTATATAATACTATAGATATAATGTAATGGCAGATTGAAACACGTAATAATAATGTATATCTTTCTTTCGTATACTTACCTTTCCTTTAATGCTGTGAGTCGAATCGATTGAAGGCGATTTTGTGCTGATAAAACTTACGTATTTTATTTTTTACGACTTGTGTGTCTCGCTCGTGGTTTTCCTTGAATGAAACGTGCATGCCAAATGATGCTTTGAAATGCTTCAATGAACTCCAACTTCTGACTCTCGTGCGGCAGCCACGTGACCTATCTACACAACGCTATTATATTGCGCAATGCATTTGCTTATCACTTAGGACGATCACGCTCAGAGAGTCCTACTGTGGATTTAATCGTAAAAAATGACAATAATCTTGCCGAAACGAATAATGGATAATAATGACAATAATAATGACAATAATAGTGATGAAAATGATAATGATAATAATAATAATAATAATAATAATAATAATAATAATAATAATAATAACGTATCTCAGTTGTTCTTCAGCGTGGGAACGCAGTCTGCCTCTTCGGGACATTGCCAACACTCCATTAGCTCATCATGGGCGATAACAGCATAATGTGAAACATATATAGTAATAATAATAATAACAACAATAATAATAAAAATAATAATAGTAATAATAATAATGATAATAATATTGATAATAATAATAATAATAATAATAATAATAATAATGATGGTGATGCTGATGATGATGATGATGATGATGATGATGATGATGATGATGATGATGATGATGATGATGATGATGATGATGATGATGATGATGATGATGATGACAATAATAATAAAACTCTTGTGATGGACCGTTTTCGTCACAGTAGGGCGTGTGATGGGTCAAGAATAATACCTCAAAGTTTAAACTTATATCCCATACCTCAACTTGGTGAGAGGTGAAGCAGTGAAGTAGGGGAGTGCCAGTGGTTCTCAAACTTTTTAGTCATGCGACTTCTTAATAACATCTCCAAAGGTGTGGCGACCCCCAGATATTAAAATTATTAGGCTACTGACTTTACCGCGTTTTTACTACCATGCATTTTTCTTCTTACCACTTGAATATGATTTGATAATCATTCTCCTCATGCATAACAGCATCATCAATTTTTAATTAACAGAACAGTTTAAAATTTGCTGTTGCTAATAATTTTATTAAATGAATCATAGTATAAAATGCAAGTAAAGATGAACTAAAGTCACTATAGTAGATGGCAAGTTCGCATAGGCCTAATAATCATGATTACATAAAATCAATACTAGGCCCATAATATATGAGATCAAATTGGTATGAGACACAACGCTGAAAACTCTTTGCAAATTTATGAGGATTTCGGGCCACCGCTAGCAAATCGTAAGGCGACCCCCGTGGAGGTCGCGACCCACAGGTTGAGAACCGCTGGGCTATGCTATCAGCGGTGAAGGCTTTGGCTGAAGTAGGCTTACCATATAGTGTAATGCGCGATGAAAGGCTAAGCAGGAACTATGAACACTCACGGCTAACGTGGTAGGCAACGCAGCCTCTGATGCTGGACATTATCAGAGTCAAGCACACGCCTGGAACTCTCCCAGGGGAGAAGTGCAAAGGTCAAACGAATGTTATTTACTCCATTTATGAAGAAATAGAGGACAGAAGATGGAAGTGTACAATAAAAAGATTGAGGCAGCGCAAGACAGACGGCCTGGAAACGGGGGTCAAGATTGCACTGGACACCTACGGGGTTTCACCTCACGGACCAGGCAGCGGCCTGGATCTCTGAAAATAAAGGACAGGAACAGCGTCAGACAGAAAACTTTGAAAACGGAGATCGAAATTGCCACGGGCATCTCTGGGTCTTCAACCAATGGAACATGATGATCTATTATTAGGGTGTATGTAACTCTTGAGCCATGTAAAATCTTTTCTCCTAATGAAAAAATTTTCTTTTTTAATTAGTTAGGTTTTGTGGTTGACCGTATCAAATGCCTTTAAAATAATCTAAAACGACACTAAAGGAATTATCATACCATCCAATTGCAACAGTTATAATAATTGTATAAAATCATTGGCTAATTGAGGGAGTGAGAGTAAGCCTACTTCGTCTCGAACTAGCAGGCTCTGTTGAAGGGTTCAACTTGATTGAAGTCAAGCACTCATGTTCCGTGGAGAAACTGGCCTGTGTGGTAATTGTTGTAAATTTATGTCCAGTTGCGTTTTCTGAAACTAAATATTCTGTTGCAAACTGCATTTCAGTACAAAGTTGTAAAATAGTCATCCCTGATATTATAATTTCTAAGTTTCACCGTCTACAGATAAAACCTCTCACAGGTTGGTGCTGAGAAAATTGTGCATTTAGGAGTTTCTCACCGTTTCTACACCGTGACTGTCTTAGAGGAGGCTCGAACTGTAACGCTCGGCGTTGCAAGCCGTCTGTCTACAGTATCATTGACGTCTGACCAAGCTGATTAAAACGCTGAAGTTAGCAGCTTAACCATTTATATAAAATGTGAACACAGAGGCGGCATAATTCGTATTAGCCTCTAAGGTGACATAGGCTAAATAGAAGGCATAATCATTGTGTAAACCATCAACAATAATAATGACCTACTAAGTCACGTGACCTAAGTCCGTCTGTCATATGCAAATAAATCTGCCCTCAATAATATGCAACGCAAACGTTTGGCATACGGCATAGACGTAGACCTACCTCCACATCGGAAATCCTTTTCAAGCCATACAAGAGGTGGACTGCAGGACTTGCGACTATCGGCGTCGACACAGTAAGCCATTGGACAACCAGGTGGTACAGCCAGAAGGTACACGTAATATTTACTTCCAGTTTCATTGCACAATCGTATACGAACCGTTCCATTCCATCCACATATGTTTTCAGAACTATACGTAGCGCACACACCGGCTGTTACCTCGGAATTATCTAGAACATTTAGAAAATGGACGTTTGTAGGTCTAACCGTTATGATGCAGAATTGTTAAATTATTTCGTAGATGTCTGCCAACAGCGCATATTTCAATGTAGAAGAAATTCGCTCACTTACTAATGTGAACTACCTTTAAATTTCCAAATATCGATGAGGTAGTGTGCAGCATCCTTATCAATTTTATAGAGGCTGCAAATCTGCAACATTAGGATCCACCGAGAGCATATATATGTTTATTTTCATAATTGCTGTTATTGATGGCCGAGATTTTGGCTCTGGTGAAAGCTTGCCAAATCCCGTCGTTTATCATTCCACCCATTTTCATAGCAATGCACAGTTCTAGCATGAAATATGGTAAATTGTATTGGCGCACAATGCCACGCAGTTTATATGATAAAAAATATTATTAGAAGTGCACAATTGGGGTGGAAAAGAGCTACACATTTTTGTACACTGATGTGCAGTATGAGCAATCAATGTGTAATTGAAGGCAAATGATTAGTGTGGAAATATTTGACACATTACTATGCAATTTAAATGCACAATTAGTGCACAATCAAAGGTAGGCCCTGCAGTGTACGCAGTGTATGCGTGCGTGTGTGTGTGTGGAAGAAAGACACACGTGATGGTGCATCTTATGATGTGCATTTCTGTACAGCTATAGCTGACACTTGTACGTAGCAAACAAATCAAGTTTTTCTTAGATAAAATAATGGCACACACATTTTGTGTGGAAGAGTGACAGCTACATACAGGTGTGGTGGGAAGTGTGTTGGAAACCTTCACACGGTTTCATGAGTGTTGATGGTTAATTGTCTTACGCATAATACCTGATGGATGTGTCCAGTTCAACCAAATTGGAGCCTCTGTTCCACATTGCCACGGTTCAACAGGTCTTTCGATCAGCTTATTACCGGCGTCGTGTTCAAACCTATACCAGGTTGCTGAAAATCGTATTTGATGGTTTCAAGCTTTATACATCGTATTTGTTATTATATAAAAAAACCTGGCGTATGAGATACGCACGTGTATGAGATATGGATGGTTTCTACAGAGAGAAAGGGGTAGAAGGGGTGAACTGAAAACATCATCAAAATAAGACTCTTTTTATCCATCTTCTATAAACAGCTAAGCGGTAAAAGCTGTCTGATTTCAGCATCAAAAACAGCTATAGGCCTATATGGTCTAGAATCTGGATAAACATTTTTTCACCAATGATCAGTAAAACATCCATGAGATGTATAATGAATCAAAGAGTTCGGATTTGATATAAAGTTCTCAAGAGCATAATTCTTGATGACCATGTGTATATATATACTGTAAATGATATCTTAATTTAAATAATCAGGGCAAGCAAATGTCAAAAGTAGGAAAATTTTTTTATTTTAGTCTTGCGTAAGAATGTCAGTATTATCATCACAGCTGATCTTTTTCAGACACAATTCGAAAAAGTGTGAGAATCTTCGCACAATTATCGGTGATGAATTGATGAAGAGTGAATTTTTACCTCTGAAACATGGCCTACACATGTATTGACAAATTAATATCTGACGAGATCCAGAAAGACCTTTATCGCTATTTTCTGCGACTTTTAGGTATCTTACTATGAAGAGATTTATTTTAAATTTACATGATTTACACCTGAATCATCTATTACAAGTAGGCCTATAAATCATTACAAATGATTTACATGTTGTAAAAATTTCATAGTAATTTCTAAATTAACTTCTCATTCGGCTACATTGATTTATAACTGAGTTACTAAGCATAATTAAATTATTCGCTAATGTGGCCACAGTCTTGCATAAAAGTCGTTTTGTAGTGAAACACAGTGTGAAACACAGATCCTGAGAATACTGAATGTTAAAAAGAAAGCAAGATGACGTCCATTGTATGACAAATAGCCCAATTGTAAGTAATTAAACCCACCTGGAACGAGATACGCATCACAGAGTGATACTTCTGAATTCCTCGAATCGAAATTGCTGCTTCTTCGACCGTCGGCCATATACATAGAGACGTAATCACGGCAGGGATTCATTCCATTGCTCACTAAAAGTATCACGTTTGCAAATATACAATTTCGAGAAGTTGACAAACTTAGTTTATGCTCAAGATACGATCTAGTTATGACCAGCATATCACCAGGTTTGTTAATCCATTAGACTCGTAAGGTTTGCTTACCAAGATGTGAATTAACCACTTTGACCAATATTCTGCTATTACCTGCAACGTTTCTGCAGTTAAAATAAATTATTCTTCCAGCGGGACAATTTTTACTCATCTTACACAGTTCTTTATGACATCAGCAACGTTGCTTAATGAGCTTGCTCACAACAGTCAGATTTTGAGCATTTTGTGACTGATATAATATATCTTTAAAACAACGTCCTTTCATTTAAGTTTATATATTATATAGACCTAAATGCAAGCAAGCTGTTTTAAGGACTAGATTTAGCCTATAAAAGTTATGAAATTGCCTCAACCCGATTACTTAGGCTGCTTGAAGTTTAGGACTTTTGTTTTGTCAGATAATTCACGAGTTATCTTCCGAAAAAATACTTGAAATTATATGTGGAAGGATCCCGCAGGAGATTCGTTAATTAGACCGTATTTATTCATCAGATAACCTATAGTTATATAAACATTATGTCTGGCATTATAGTGTAGACGAGGAACTCAGCGAAATTAACATACCTCCACCAGTGGAGCTAGAAACCTATGGCAGGACGGTGCATGCGAGAAAGCAAGCAGAAAAACTAATCCACTTGCATTTTAGCTCTCCACGAATCCGGACAACCAGTCGCCGCCTCGGCATCCTGTTCACCTTGACACACGGCACATACACATTATCACGCCATGTTGATGTAGCAGAGGTAGAGTCGTTCCTCGTAGCGTATGTCCAATATTATTATTTGATGTGTGTCCTTGGAATGCCACAGTCGGCGTTAGATTTATGTTCGTACAGTCGTCCATGCAGGAGCACAACCACTAGGCTGTGGCTGTGCGTTCAAAGTTATTCTTCCGGTTGGAACAAACGATCTTCCATAACCGTGACACAATCTCTAGAAGGTCTCTCAGTTCTATTCGAATTTCTACTTGGGATTTAGTCCGCAATTCGTTCAGTTGTATCCTTTTGTCATCGGTTTCAGTTATCTTGAACTTCTTTCCTAAATCCGCCTGTCTGTTTACTAATTCAACTGTGCTATTTCCATTTATGCCGACAGTCTGTCGTGTGTAGTAAATATTAAGTCTGATGACCAGCGTGACAGCATAGCGATGATTCTGGTCTACTCATATCTCCCTCATCTTCCGCAGTTTCCTCTTCTATCCCTTGGACGACCAATGAGCAAAAAGATTGCTGGACTTAAGTCTTGTTTCAGCGCGCTGCGTTTTAGCTCGAAAACTCGTATCCAGTGCAAGACGTTTAGCATGATGGCATCGGAATTCGTAGGTTTCTGACAGCTTCCGATCGGACATTCATTTAATCTGATTTCCTCTGAATCCTTTCGAACTAGCGCAACGACGGCCAATGGCATGTAGTAGCGCACTGTTATCATCAGAAGACCGTCGAAGGCAGCAGGTTTTGACCATGGAAGATGGATCTACAGCTTAACTTCAGCCTATAATATTATGACAACATAAACCGTTCCCGTCGACAGTGTTAGCTAGGCCTAATATGACTGCGTTTTACTATTTCATGTAAGTTCGTTTATTTATTTTTTCTTTCTGTTGTTATTAGGTTTAATTTAATTATGTCATAGTGGCCCCTGTGCGTCTCCGCAGATAAAGGTTGCCAACTTTTAGCAGGCCCATTCCGGGACATTTCGAAATTCGCACTATGATGACTTCTAACCCTATGCAAACCCATCCGGGACATTTCCCAGTTCCCGCTATAATGAATGACTTATGCAATTCACTGTTCACATCCATTCATAAAACCAAGACACTGATATTAGGCATAAAACAAACCGCATTCTGCTATGTTCATGAAGTCATGAATTTCGAATGAAAGTTGATTAATTAGTTGAAACAGCTATGAATATATTATGATCATTAACATTGAGAAATAAGGTGTTGTATTACAGTATTGCTCATGTTGTTGGATTTGAAAAATGTCATTGAATCGCATAAGCTTTTTTAATTTGCCTATTCATGTATTCCGAGACATAAATAAGCATTGCCTGGGACACGGGTCGAACTGGGTCGATTCCTGTACTGTCCCGACCATTCCGGGGCGGTTGACAAAATGGCAACCCTCCCGCTGATAGGCTACAAACATGCAACGTCGACGGGTGTGGCCTATTCCAGCGTGGCAGATGGCAGCTGCGAGCAGATTGTCAACACACCAAAGTTGTCTGGCGCGGCCTAGTCTGTGCTTTCTTAAGGCATTCAACGTTAGCTGCCACGCCTGCTCTTGTCTTAGCGGCCCTTAATGCCAGGCGTAGACTCCGTCTGCTGTGTAGGCTAAGCATAATGGGACTACGCTAGAGAAGCCCGCATTGACTGTCGCCTGTACCATTTTTACGTTTATCATTCGAGTCCACATTCCATCACAAAATAGCGCAGTTACTGTAGGCTTTTGTGAGATAAAGGTTATTATATTTCAGCGTGAAAGTTACCCACATCGTGAGAAAATGGTGCGGAATGGATTCAAGTTACTTTGATAAACAGGAGGGAGAAAATCAGCACTGGTTAAATTGAAATGTATTTTCTGTGAGAACGTTTATTCGGGTGTTACCCTCCGTATTTTGGGACATCTTGCGAGAGATGATAGCAATATAGAATCATGTTAAAAATTCCCCAAACATTAAGAATATGATTAGATAAGAGATAACCGAAACGATTAAGCAAGATTCAATGGAAGGATAACGAAGGGCGGCATATATAAAGGAAATAAAGAACTGCATCACGATCTCAAGCTTTAACTTCTAAACATATCCGTTCGCCTGATTGGATGCAACGTCAAAACGGGGAACGGGCATTTGCCCCTGGACATGTTTTCCCCAGGGAAAACCCCCCTCCAACTATAACATAAATTCGCCCAATGGACTAGTATGTTCAAACTAACCAAGACCGTATTATGATGATAACGCGTGTCCCCGACTGTGGTTACCCGCCTGTATCTGTTTACTAATTAGCCCCATGCCTCTTAATAAAGACTTGTTAGTGACTGCATTTAACGACTGATGATAATCTATGTCACTGGCTGCTACACTTATACATGTATCCAACACGAGAACTAGATCGTCATAGACGAACCTTTCATTTGATAAACTGTCTGATTTATTGGATATAATAATTATTATTAAATTGACACCAATAGTTCAACATAGACCTAATCAATATCACAGAAAGTGAATGTCGGGAACAGGGTATACCGAAAAAAGAATGTCCATCATGTAAATAGGTTTATGACTATATGTTGCTGTCAATTCTAAGACCAACATTACTTCGATGTTTGCTGATTAAATCTGAACTGTGTAAGCACGGTTTTCAATTTAATAATGCAGTACTAGATCGTGATAAAGAGTCAAAATTATTTTATTTTTCTATTTTCCTCATTTTTTTAATTATTTTATTTCTTCAGATAAAGCCATTTTCCCGTTTATATTCCGTTTTTCCGTTTCTTGAATCTTACATTCCGGGCCAGTTTAACCAGTTCTGACTTTATTACTCTAACTGAAAACCCTACAGAACTTTTAATAGAAGCCAGTTTGTCTATCTATTCCCACTATACTTCGTGAAGGCCTTTGATATGGTGAATCATTCCTATCTAGTTGAAACACCGAGCCTTAAACTTGATCTCCCACTTCTGACGTCAATGTATTCTGACTTCCCATAGTCATAAAGTGTTCGTGGCTTAATTATAACCATAACCATAACCCATGTTTTTATTATCCATCTCAAACATAATTATACCTTAGTAGCTTAGTAGACGAGTAGCTGGAGGCCATACTAAATTACAATTATCTTCCTCGATATTCTGCCATTTTTCCAACATCTCTTGTATTTGATGCGATCTTGTAAATATCACCTGATGCGCATGAGAGTCATCGGATGACCTGTCTCGTCTTCTGTCTTTACAACCGTATTCCATGTTCTCATCTACTGTCGCGATGACTACTGCTTGTTTTCACTATTTGTTGGGATTCCCAAGGTACGCTTATCCTCTCGCATTGCTCTCCTCTCTCGCTGACCCTTCATGACTACCTACGTGACTGATGCTAAAATTGGCACACCGTTACCTCTCGTTTCCAGTAAAAGACGGTGCCCTAAGACTTCAACTGGGTCCATCTACTAAATATCTATTTTCCCTGCGTGACTGCCTACGTGACTGGTGTTAAGATTGGCAGACCTTTGCCTCGCATATCTAACAAAAGATGGTACCCTTATAACTCAACTGGGCCCATCTACTAAATATGTTTTTATAGCGCACACCTTTGTCTGCTCTGTCTAGGATTTGCTGATCGACTTGACCCCCTTGTTCCCCGGGCAAGGACTGCTATGACTCAGTAATGTGCCTCTTCCAGCAATCTGTAGTAAGGTTTTAGTCGAGGACTCACTTCAACCCCTCGTTGCCGGAAGACTTCCCTATTTCATCGGGTCTGTCACGCTGAGAACGCTTCTGCATGGCTACTACTGAAGGAAGCGCTTTATTAATTCTCAGATACGATGCGAAACGATGCGATATGTAGGCCTCTCTCTCTCTCTATATATATATATATATATGTATATATATAGGCAATTATATCATGTTGTCGACCAATATATATGCATATGTATATATATATATATTCCCTTAGATACTGTGGCCATCGAACAAAAATCAGTGAGTCTATATACACTACATTGTATCATATTGCATTACATTGTATACTTAAGCCATCATACAGCATTTTAGTATCGTGAACCGTTCAAATGCGCTCCCAGTGCACAAGATCAGATGAGCAGAAATAGCATTTAAGAAAGGCAAAGGAGTAGGTACTGGGGTACTATTCAACAAATCTTGTTTAGAGTTTTCGGGTCTGAAAACATCCAACTTCAAACAATATGAACAATGAACACCACAACTCGAAAGCCCGGGAATAGGCCAATCGAAATATGCAGACGATAGACAGCTCCCTGCTGGTTCCCACAACACGCAATCACTCATTGGAGATTGTAATTGAATACGTGTCAGAATGTGGGCTGCATCCTGTAGTGACACACTAAACCAAATATATGAGATGGTGTTCAGACGGCCGAAAGGGTGAATGTTCAGTGTCATTCCGAGATTGACAAGGGTCTCGAGCTTGAATGTCCTACGAGTATGTTTACAGAGGCGCTTAGCTTCTAAAACAATCATTATAATTATGATCTGAACATCCTTGTCGCTCATGGTCTAACTGGCACACATGATGTGGTTCGTGGAACATCTGTGGCCCGCTTACTTTGTATGCGTCCATGGCATGGAGAGGATTTGTGTCACAAGGCGAAATAATTCTACAGCCTGCAGTCAATAGGGACAGGTTGATCTGTCATTGCCCCATTGACTTACATTGAGACACAAACACTGTTAATGAGATGGCGGGGCTTGCATTCTGGTCAGAAGTAGGCCTAAGTCAATACGTGGGCTGATGTTGGTTAGACACAATCGTAAGTCATTATTTACACAGAGCCTATTCCTATAATTATTTAGTCTTGATTGTAATCATAGCTGAACAGCCGATCTCACAGAGGTATACGTAGTTTCAAATGGCAGCAACACTGACAAGGTCTCAATTTATAGAAAATATAGCGCATTACATTCACGTTACAGTATTTTTCAGTGGAAAAAATGCGATTTCGAAGAAAAGTTGGCGACCCACTTGGATATCCGTTGCGACCCACTTGCGGGTCGCGACCCGCAGGTTGAGAATCACGGTTATAGACAATCTAATGCAAAAAACGTTTATGAAAAGACTGCTGTATTCTCGTTGACAAATGTCACTAGAATTAACATGTAGGCTACATTACTATATGAGTAGGCCAATTTATCTGCTGCATTAATTGCATTAAATTGATTTAAATGCATTAAATGTCACTAGAATTAACATGTAGGCTACATTACTATATGAGTAGGCCAATTTTTCTGCTGCATTAATTGCATTCAATTGCATTAAATGCCTATGAAGATTCAAAGGATTTATGACAAAGAATATATCAGTGTCGCAAGATAATTATTAAGATATTAGTAAGATAAAATTCAGGATTGATTACGTATTTGGCAAGTCCTTGATATTATAATAAGGAACAGTGAGGGTTCCGCGTTTGAGCATTGTGGTACACCATATATAATTTCAAACTTCGCCATCGGGAGGATATTCATATTGTGATCCACCGCCACGAATGCTTTCGTATTTCAGTCAACAAATATGCCCAATGAGAACTTATTTTCATCAATAGCTGAGGAAATTTATTCCTGTAGATTTATCAGCGACGGAGCTGTTGAATGGCCAGATCCATAACCATGTAGGCTATATCATTATTAACCTGGTGATTGTTTAGTCTATCATACAATTTGTTTCTATTATTTTTCTAAATACTGGAAGTAAAGACTGTAATTGGAGAGTTCTTTCCTTTTCGTTGTTTGTGGACTGGTGTTATTTTAGCACTTAAATTCATTTGGACCACACCCGAGATTAAGGAGCACTTGATAATGCCAGAGAGCGTTTTGTAATTCGTTCGATTAGAGTAAGTGTTATCATTGAATTTTAGATCTGACTGGAGTTTACTTGGCGTGTCATATAAACTCATATTAGTGCAATTGAGTTTTCATCAGGGCCAATGTCCTTATTGTTTAGTAAAAATCTAATTTCATGCTTCGTGGTGGAAGTGAGTTTAGAGGTCTCTGAACCTGGTCCTAAACTAGTGGTTAATCCACCGGGGTCCCAGTTGGCATACAGGCCATATAATATATGACCTATTTGCCTGCGAAGAGGCGAATCAAGTACAGTACGGTCCTATATTATAGGTCCAAACTTGATTCGCTTCTTTGTCATTTCGCTGTCCAAATGCACATTGCATGTGAACTGCCGAAGTACAGTAATGAATATTCGCCGACCAATAGAACGCTGGCACACGTATCAGTGTGAACTACAAACCTGCAAGGTTTGCTGACTGATAAGTTGTAACCTTTTTCTTGATATAATTCTTGAAAATGTGCCCACAGGTAGGCCTACGCATGAAAGTTGACATAGCTTACTTGTGGGAGATAGATTCTAATCTATCCTGTTTTGTTTAATTTACTGGAAATCCGGTAAAAGGGTAGGTCCCTATGTATGTCAGTGTCAAGTACCTTTGTTCACCCATTAATGTACCGTTTAGGTTCATTATGACAGCTTATATTCAACGAATTCT
Organism: Bimastos eiseni; assembly: GCA_959347315.1. Classification (NCBI taxonomy): domain Eukaryota; kingdom Metazoa; phylum Annelida; class Clitellata; order Crassiclitellata; family Lumbricidae; genus Bimastos; species Bimastos eiseni. The sequence goes on along the minus strand of OY365813.1, from coordinate 5,122,099 downwards.
TAGGAAGCAATATTTTATTTTAACTGGTCTGGCAAAGTCTATCATGTCGAAGGAGAACTTGCGTTGAAGGACCTTGGAACAGGAACGGAGAATTACTCCCGTGTAACTGAGGTCTCGGGTGAATTTTAATCTGACAAAAGCACAGATTGATCACAAACTTGGTATGAACGAATGGCTATTAAAATCCTTGGAGTCGAATTTAACTTCGCCAGTTATGCAAGGTGCTCACTATGTTAGATATCTAACATAACCGACGCCGAAAGACTAGTCAACCTTACAGGGATATGAGAATCGAACTCGGCGCTTCAGCTCTGCGATGCTGTGTGTTATCCATCAATCAACGCCCCACCAGCGAATTCATTTGGTGATGGTAATGAAGGCATCAAGTCTCCTGTTGTTCCCTCTTGTAAAAGTGTTCTTTTTGGATGTTTTCATGCTGTTTCCTTTGCAAACATCAATCGAGCCGAGTTCGACTTTCGTATCCCTATACGGTTGACTGGCTCAACAGCGTCGGTTAAATTAGATGTTTAACGTATTGAACATTAACAGGTGCTATCTCATAAACCTTAATTGATGTACATGTAATAAGGAAAGATTTCATGTAATAATTCAACAATTTGCAAATATTTGTAAAACATTATATAATGGAGTTTTCTTCTTAAGCGAATTTCAAACAATAATAGGGGCTATGTCGGATTTGTAGATATGGGGCCGTTCACATAATTATCACATAACGCATAAAAGCTTAATTTTTGGCCCAACCCTACCCCTAATAACGTTATATAACTGCAGCTGTGATCCTCATTCCTATATTATATAACAAATAAGCTACCTACTCCTATTCCCCCCCAGTCTATGAGCACGTTAAAAGACCTACAATCGACATAATTGTATTGCACAATTTAAAACTTTATAACAATACAATGTTAGCTAGCACTTTAATAGTAGTGATTCAGTTGATAATTGCCTTTATGCATTTTAAGAACTGCAGTAAAAATTCATCGTACGCCCAATTAGCTGTGTGACAATTAAAAGCTGTCTTACAATTGCGTACTGTCTCGGGCCAATGATGATTAGGCCGGATGTTGGGAGTTTCTCTGCATCTTAATAATCGAACTTTTAATGGCGCTAAATTCACTTGTATTAATTACGGTAACTATTTGGGTAATCGACGATTGTCACCATGTATCTACATGTAGGTCTACTAATACAGCATGATAATGCATGGCAGTGACGTACATCCTATCTAAAAACACCATTTTTATTTCTCTCCTGCTTTGCACTACAAATGAGGATTGCACTATCACACAGAATGGATTGGTTCAATATTGCACTATCAGGTATTTATCGATAGGTCTGCGGTAAAACTCTACTTATTTAATAGCGTATGATACAGAGTGTATGCTACAACTACAATTGGGTATTTAAGCAAACATAAACTATTTACACATACTATAGAGAATGAAATCAAGCATCTTGATAATGCCTCCCAAAATAATTATTTCAAGTGAATTAATTTTAATTTAAGCCAAAATCAAAACATAGCACAGAGAATTGAATTTGAGAGCGTGTAAAGCTATGCACAGGAAATTTTTAACATTGTAAGCAGGAAATTGTTAAAAGTGGATTTATAAATAATAAATAAGAACGTCAAATCAATTCGGCCGGCGGCAGCTGATGGTGCTAGTTTTTCATCCATCTGAGCCTCGTGGTATGTTAGTAGTGTATGTGTAGGGCCTATATCGGGAACTATTTCGTTGATACAAATTTGCAACGTCATTTGTCTGCTATGGGAAATCATTATACTTTTCATGATCTCCCGCATTTTTCATTCTCGCTCTTATTTGCACTACATCATAGGTTAACATTTGAAGGGTACCGCGGAGAATATAGACAAAAGTAGGCAACTAATGATTAACTTGCCGTGTAATAATATGCATAGTACTGAATGAACAATTTATGAAAAACTTATAGCTTCAAAGTTATTGTCTGAAATTAAGGAAATTACCGAGTTTACCTGAAATCAGTTGAAGCATCAGTAGCACTTCAATCATTGTGTTCATCATGATGTTATCTGAACATGGGTAACTAACATATAATCATAAACTGGCAAATTGGCGACTAGTGTCCTGGTATACAGTTGCGTGACTAATGCAAGCAACATTGCACAGCAGGAAGCTAGTTGATGCGCAAAGCTAATGCCAAGCCGTAACTAATTGAGAGTTACTGACATGAAAGCATCCTATTAACCTTACGGGACAAAAATTACCGCGTTGACATTACCGAGTTATATATCAACCAATCATAGCATTTAAAAGTACTTACTTCCGCTTATCACATCAGCAACCATCAGTTCCTGACGCAGGCCATGTGTATGAAAAATGATCTCCTTCGCCGCCAGTCGTTTGTAATGCTCATTGCTCATCTAAATGTTAGTCAATCTATGTAGTATCCTATTCTCATATATAATTTGTCATGGTCTACCATCGTCCTTTTTATATCTTGTGCATTGTTCATAATTCCGTGACCTAGCATTCTCTGTTAGCCTACAAATCAAACGGATCAGAAGGCAATGATCGGGGGGGGAGGGTCTTTGTTGAAAGACTGTCTGCCAAAGTTGTTTGGATTCTTGATAATTTTCTTATTTCATCACTTATTATTTTGGCGCCTTTATATCCCTGCAATTGTTCGCAGCCAATTCGCTTTTGCTGTTGTTGGACAACGAGAAAGCAAAATCAGAATCTTGCTTTCATATTGCTATACTCGCATTGTCCAAAATTGTTATCAATGCATAAAGGAATATCCGTTGAATCGTTGTCTCGTATATGTTTGGCTTGACATTCTTTGTTAATTATTTTCTTTCTAATCTAATTCCATCTAATTCTTCTGTTATGTCACTTTTGCTGCACTTCTTAGGAGCAGCTACGAGAAACAGTGTTGATTTGCCCAGCAAAAAGTAAAGGGTCACTTTAGGCCTTCAGCTAATCGAGTCAGAACGTATGTCTGCGAGTGAAAAGGTTCTGTATATTTGACGGTATCATTATTTTGAAAGATAAAGCAGTGAGGACTATGAAAGATAAATTGTACATACATTATAACTCCATTTAATTATTTGATGCTAAAAATCCCACTGAGAACTTTCTGTTTTGTTATCCACTATAAATGTCGCATAAGTCTCTGTCTATGAGTTTCAAGGCCCTGTTAGCATCTGCTAGTTGACGACATTGTTCCATTAAGTATACACCAGTCCTAGTCAGGGCGAAGAAAGCGATCCAGTTTTGGTACTTTATAGGACAATAAATGCGATTGACTGAGCTACAGTCTATTATAAGATGCTAAAATTCCACTGAGAACTTTCTGTTTTCATCACTTGACTATGAATCCGATATAAGTGTAAGTCTGTGAGTTTTGAGGTCCAGCTGCTAGCATCTGTTGTTGGATGACATGCTCTAAGGACTTTTAGTTATAGTCAGGGCCTATTTTGTTTGCTTTACTGGAAATCCAGTAAAAGGTTAGGCCCTTATGTTTGTGAGTGTCGAGTCCCTAATTGCACAGACCTTATGTTTGTCAAAATAATCAATGTTGGTAATTGAATTTCAGGTAAGAAAAGTAGCGTCGGAGGCACTGGTGAAACTCAACGCGTCATAAGCAGCATGACGCTCATTAATCATATGCCATAGTTTCGGATATCAGATTGTAGACCAGTGTAGGCCACCACAGCGCCATTACAACACAATTCCAAAAAGTCAGCGTTTTATTCAGCGCATGACTTGATATGAATTATAAACTGTAAGCGATCATTATATTTCTGGTTAATTAGCCATTCAATCTATCCATGTGTATAGGATGTTGTCTAGCATATGACAACAGACATTCTGAGAGACATATTATCTAGGGTCTACACAATTATTGCGCCCGACTTAAACCCGCCGATCTGGAGGGAATTTTGACGGGCTGGGCACGGATAGATGTAGGCCTACCTCAGGCACGAGTAGGCCTATATTCGGTTTTGGCACTACAAACGTGATGTTTCTGGACTGCTTATTATTGCTATAATTGGCACGTCGTTGTCTAAATATCACACGCATGTGTTGTCTGTGCGCCGTCATGAAGTCGGTTTTAATGGATGTTCAAATTACGATGTCAAAATACCTTGTTTTCATAAGCACGATCGCCTTTACACATTATGTCTGATCTGGTCCTCGTTCTCAGCCAGATGGGACTCAGAGGCTGCCTGTGGACTCTTTGCAGGACACGTGTAGGCCGCCAGATCCCTTTAAAAACATAGGCCTACAACAGCTTACCATCTTGTTCAGCGCATGACTTGATATGAACTGTGACCCCACGAGGCACGGTGCATCTAGCAAAGGCGATCATTAAATATCTGGAAAATTCCAAATTCGATATCTTATTATGTTTAGGGTGTTCTCCCGCAGGCTGTTTAAATAGGTCGATGAAGCCTAAGCTATTTATATTATTTGAAGTCTGCGATTCTATCACGTTTGAGAAAAGTTTAGATTAAGGTTACTCAGGCACCTTGGGTTTCTTGCTAGCAGCCAAGGTTAATATCCCAGCCCGTGGTTATATCGCTTTACAACCAACGGTTGAAAAATCTTTGTAGTACAATGTGTTATATTCGATGATCTGGCATTCTCTATACATAATACAAACTTACAAATCATCGCCTTCTGACGTGATTGTTGCTGGGATAGACCAAGCTGGAGAGGTTAGATAATTTATTGAATGATCACAGTCAGTTTATCAATACGAATGCTTGATGATAATTCTACGGACAGGGCCTACATCGATGATTTTATCGTCCTCCTCGTCTTGGAGTTGACCGTGATAATTTTGAAACCTTGACGGTAATATTAATATTAATAGTTATAATCAGACATCAATTCGCTGGAACCAGCTTCTATATCACATCGCAGCGTCAGATGTGTATAGACCAACTTTTACATTTATATAACGCAAATGCTGGTTTGTCGCTTGACTGCTGTGAGCCCAAAATCTCAGGAAGAGATTATGCTGAAATAAAAAACTTGAGATTGCACTATCAGAAGGTTTAGTTTCATCATCATCGTTGTCATCATCGTTTTCATCATCATAACTGTAATAAAGTATCGGTATAGCGTCACTTTTAGTCAGAGGCTTGAGCGACCCAGGATTTCGACAGCCGCACCCGTTGATAGGCCAAATGTTTTCACATGCCGCGCTGCATGCAGAAATTCAGCAGCCAATCCACGGAGAGTAGCCTAAACAGTGCAACAATAATTATTTGCTTACAACAAAACGTGTCAAGGGGTCATTGTCGCAATTTTATCATCGAATTGAATACTGTCGTCAGATTCGTTTTTGATTCGAAAAATCGAAACTTACCAGGTCCCCATTTCTGACATCCTCACCGTTCTTTGTTACTTTAACCATCACAAACCTACGAACCATCACGTGAATAAAATTACGGCTCTTGTACTCACTACTGGACTATCAGATAAATCACAAAATAAGTGTGCGCAGCAGTGCTCTTAATTTAGGCTAAGGCCACTTGGTCATCGGTTCAGAAGGTTTTCTAACGCCTAAGTGATTAAGAAAGTTAAATTAACGAAATAAGTAACAAGAATTTGACGGCATGCAGTCAACAGATTGAGGCTGATAACAAGGTTAGGGATCCTGGCAACATTGCAACGGATATTGAACTGGAGTTTTGCCATTGTGGTTTTCTTGTCTCATGCTGGTAGGAAAGTTCATAAAATCAGATGTTCGGAACAAGGAAGTTGTGGAAATTTGATGATAATCCAGTAAACAAGTTGCGTTAGCTACAGGTTAGTTTCGCCTAGGTATCACTTTCAGCGCGTCTAAGCGTATTTAATCCAGCTGTTCAGCTACAAGTCATACGTGTAGCCGTATGCTTGTGAAATCCTGTAGGCTGACTTGTATTTGATGCAGGTAATCAATCGGAGCACAAATCGCTAGCAACAGAACAACATGTGTTCAGGAACCAGAATGGACATATATGGATTCCTGATCATTTGCGGACTCGCCCTCCTTGGTTAGTGTTAATCATATTCGCAATTTCAATTGCAAACACAATTCCTTAACTTAAGCGTTATTCTAAAGCTCAGTGCAGACTATCAGCGTATTCGCGAGCGTTAAGTTACATTTGAGTAATTATTGATAGTTATAATCATAGAGAACTTTAACTGGTTTCCGTTGAGGGTTATAAGGTTTCCTCTGCTGGAGTTTACGATTAGTGAAATGTATTGAAGTGTTAAGAAATCATGTGCTCAAACCATTTTAAAGTGTCTCTAGTAGGGCGAACCGTCCAGTTGCGCTTCCAGTGAGCAAGACCACGAGAGAAGTAATAAGTTTTGATAATAGCAAGGGAGGAAGAGAAGTTAACAACCAGAATTTAAGAGCGAGTTGATGGAGACAGCACATTTCCAGAGAGAGCGACCAATTGACACTTTTTTACTATATGATTATGTACCTTGTAAGGCCTATTACTGGTATTGTCGTTGTTACTGTCATCTTTATTACAGTCATTTTAATGCAAGCAGTTATCGCGTCCTCAAAAGTGTGTTCAACGACTATGAACGAAAGCAATGTACGATAATAATTATAGACATGCAATTTATTAGGTCTACTAGACAGAAAGGCCTTAAGCACCTTTCAAGACTAGTTTTTTGGGGGTGCTATTTCCCTGATGGAAGTCAGTGAGG